>OX422213.1:35806472-36216472 GCA_949130495.1 Sambucus nigra
AACTCCAGAAGACCCCGGATCGCATGCAAATCGAAGAAGGAAAAAATAAAAAGAACCGGTCCACCCCCAGACCGGTCCGCCCCAAAATAAAAAGAACCGATCCACCTTGGGGGCAGGCCGATTCGCCTAAGCCCCAGACCGGTCCGGTCTTCGAAATTTGAAAATCTTTTCTCTTCCTAAAAAGACTCCTAGTGCAGCTGACTTCCGATATTGTTGTAGGGTATAAAAGACCCGATTTAGTATTGTTATAGGAACGGAGAATTAGTAGGTTTTTCCTCTCTTTTTCCAAAAACCCTAGTTTTAGTTAATAATTTCAGATTTAATTCAAGGATCGAAGACTTTATTCAGGGATTTTTGTGAGTATCAGTTTCTTTCATTATTTCACTTATTGATTGGATAATTTTAGTGAGTAATTTTTTATTCTAATTTCATTCTAAACTGATTTCCTATTCTCTTTAGAGTAATTATGAACACCTGCACATTAATCATTGTTTTCATAAAATTCAACATGTTAGGCTAGACTTTTCAAGGCCGGGATGCATGAACCCAGCCTGATGTGTTAGTGCGTGTGTATAAAAAGCACAAAAAGATTCACTATCATCTCTCATAATCTTAATGCAAAATTTTGAAACCACTCCCACACCCCATAATACTCCAACCAATATTCACGAAAATCCAATTGTTGAGTATAATCCTGATAGTCCCCACACTCCAAACGCTCCACAGTTTTGGGCCCCACCTCCCACACCGTCGCACTCAGTCTCCGATAACACTCCCTTTTCCTTCTTAGGACACACTCCGAGCACGCTTAGTGAGAGCACCAAGTCAATAAGTGAGGAAGGGATGTCGCAACATGGCAGTGCACCCATTGGTGAGGAAGAGCCCCCATACCGTCCGATTAGAGAATTCTTATATCCCGAGCGTAGCACGGTATGGATTCTGAAATGGGATGATCCAGATGCCGGGCAATTCCGTTTTATAAAATGATTGGTGGTTATCTCGTACTATTATTTTAATCGACAGTGATGCTGAGAATGGACCATCTATGATTCCTGTAATTATTAGAGTATTGGGCTGGCCGCTTATTATTTTAGTAGGCAGGTTGTCACAGATGGTATCAGAGGATTAGGTTCTACAGTCCTTAGGAATCTATGCGGATGTATTTCACTTTCCGCGTTACTTCTAATTTGATATAGAGCCTTAAGATTAAGATTGTTGATTTCTCTTGTGAGTCTCGTTCTTCTGCTATGGTATGAGAACCCCGAAAATCCTTTGCGCATTCATGTGCGACTAGTAAGTCGTCAGATGATGGGCATCAAGGGAGGTTGTCGTGAAGGCGTCACGAGACGGGAATTCTAATAGTTGTAAGTTGTAGTCAGGTATGTAGGCCTCTTTAGAGGTCGCTCCCTTTTGTAGCATTTTCTCATATTGCTATCGTGACTACTAAGTACAGTAGAGTTGATTTTCCATGTGTCGCTGTCTGTAGAGAGTGGTACTAAGCTTGGGATTCCGAGCAGTGTCAATCTAAAGATTGAGAAGTCCTTGATGAGGACCACATGTGGAAGTTCGGTCGGATTGGAGATAGTGTAATCTCATTCGGTGGAAGTATTAGGCCCGGGAGTTTTGGCTTAGAGAAGGGTATAGAAGTGCCCAGGTGCGAAGATTTGAGGAAAATCTTCTCACCCATAGGAGTAAGGCTGAAGTGGCGGGAATGGTAGTCGCTATAGTAGGGTGGTGCAGGAAGTTTTGCCCAAAGAGAGAGATCCCTTCGATATAATGATAGGCTCACAAGTAAATGTTTTTAACACTACAGGAGGAGTAGTATTCATGAGGCCCCATCGGTGGACATCCACCCGGGGAAGGCTCATTGAACCAACGCGGAGGAGGCCAGTGGAGTGTTCCCCTTATTGAAGAAGTTAAGGGAACTATGCGAGTAATCGCTAGAGTAGCTAGAGATAGAAGTTTTTGTGTTCGGTACAGACTAGAATTATACGTCCAGGAACCATTGGTAATGGCCAAAGAGATTGGCTAGTATGTTGGCAAGAATTTCCACCATAGATGAGGGTGGAGCGTTCCTTATGATAAGATGGATTAGTATTGTACTTACCCTAGATTCGGGTGTGTATATTAAGCTTGTGGTAGTATATCTACATGGCTTCCATGATAGGGAAGTTCTATATTTTCTTTCACTCGTTATGGGGCGAGTGCTGATATGTGTGGTGAGTGCTACTTGTATTATGTGTAATATACGAGTAGAGATGTTCCCAGATTGGTTGGTGCGATAGCAAGCGAATAAATCGCGAGTCTATCCTATTTCTAGTTCTAGAGAAGAGCTAGTTGTTTTATAATATCTCACCTAGATATAGGATTGAGACTTTATAGGGATGGTTTATGGTGTGTAGGTAGTCTTCATTTTCTTTAATTATTTTGTTTTGATTTATTTGTTTTGTTTTTGTTTAATTGCTTGCCTTGTTTGCCTTGCTTGTGTATGATGTTGCCTGATCTCCACGACCAACAAGTTAAGGGGATTGTGTTGGAGGGGTTCCTTATTTGGATTTCGCTTTGCGAGACGCTCCATGCATGAACCTTAACGAAGTTGGAAGTGGAGAGATGTCGCATATTCTTTTCTTTCTCTTTCTTTACTTTTATGTTGGTTGAGATGCTGGTTTGGAAAGGTTTAGCCAAGAATCACGTAAATGAGTGATTAAGGTCTAAGTTGATGTGCGAGATATGAGAACTATGATAGTTCTTCCTCTGATCGATGTGGGGGAGACTAAGATATGAAAGTCGAATAGAGACTTATGTTTATGCCTTAATAAGAAGGCCATCTATAAAGATGTATGTGTGTATATTGGGATAAAGTATTGGTAGCGCTTTACACAAAGTAAGCGCTCGATCAGTTAAAATTCTCATTTTTATTGTAGTGGTAATACTTAGAGATAGGATTTTAGCGATCCCGATCATGTGTCTTCGACCGTTACTTCTCGACGACCGACGATGCGAGGTAGTAGTGTAACGGGAGGGTTCCTTATTTGGATTTCGCCTCGGCGAGAGGTCCCACGCATGAAATCGAGCGACTGTCGGAAGTTGGGAAAAGTCTTGGACACTAGGGACCTAGTTAGGATTATACTTATACGACTAGACTAGGATAGATAGGTTGACTTTAGGATTATTAAGACGTAAGGCCCTTATGCCATGTAGCAGGACTTTTGGAAGATGGTAGGGAGTTGACCCCAATAGGTTTGTGGGTTAACTCTAAGTGGGATTTAGTCCCTAGAACGAGGAAGTTTAGGAGCTTGAGTGATTTGGAATGTTAGGCCATTGAAGGAGGGGCCTTTCTTAGATAGAGCGTTTCACCGGTAACCTATCTTCAGAGGAGTTAAAGTGTGAGCTGACTTTTACTCCTACACTTACGTTGTGATGATCGAGAGTGAATTCGATGAACGAGTCTTTGCCACGAACGGGAAGTATTAATGCTAGCGCATGAACCCATTGTTTATGCGTCTCACAGACTTAAATTTTGTGAGAAGTATCATCCCCCACTCGATTTAGAGTTCGTAACGATAGTATTCGCCTTAAGGAATAGAAGCACTACTTCTTGGGCAAGAAATTTGTCCTTTCACGAGCAAGAAGTTGGAGTTCGCGAGGGACTATCGATTGAATATCCCCTTTCACTAAGGAAATGCGGATGGGTTAGTAGATGCGCCGAGTAGTGAACCGTCGAAGAGATTAGGGATGGCATGGGATGCCAAGCATAACGAGCTTCACCTAGGGGACGCTATAGTAAGATCATTCATGTCCGTGATTGACCGACTCACCTACTAGTGTGAAGAGACTAGTGGTGGAACGAGGAAGGATAGGAGTAGTAGGTTGTAGGGATCGAAACCTCCATACAATTGTTCGGATCATTTCTTGTAAGTAGGGTGTCGGGATGTATAAGTATCTCCTTTCGTAGTAGAAAGGTAGGATCGATAGTTCTAGAGGAACGATTAGGGCTATGTAGAGCACAAAGAATGTAGGCTAAGATCGAAAATGATGATCTTAGTCCGAGCCCAATAGGAACGCCATTTTTTTACCAAGGCGTTTGCTAGGAATGGTAGAACGATAGTTTAGTACAGTATACCTTTATACGGTTATACTATATGCCTGAATTTTGAGGGCAAAATTCCCTTTTAAGGGGGGGAGTATGTAACAACCCAGGCTTTTGAGCGGCTATTTTATATAATTTTGCCCGATGGGCTAATTTTATAAAATAGGGGATGTTGGAGTAAATATTGTTTCCCATGATATTAAGGGATGATATTTATTATGTTTTGTCTATTTACTGTATGAGAAGGTAAATGGCATTATATTGTGATATATTGCGTCGTTATATGTAAAACGACAGTTATGACTCATTTTTTAAATTGAGGTATAATTAATGAAATAAAATGAAATTGGAACACTAAAATGGTTCACGTTTTCCCGAATGCCAAAATAGGGGGTGCGGTTGTTTTTAGAATAGTCGAGATAGTCGAAATAAATGCCAAGTTGTATTTTGGGGTTTCGGTCACTTTTAAAGTGTTATGACTCAATTAAGTAGATACGAGTCATTTTAATGGTGTATTAGCAATTAAAAGAGGGCATTTGTGTTTTAAGACCCGTTTAAGTCCCCCACCCCTTTTTCTTTCTTCATTTGTGTTAGAAGCCAAAGGAGAGAGAGAGAGAGAGAGAGAGAGAGAGAGAGAGAGAGAGAGAGAGAGAAAGAAGAGAGAGTTGGGAGAAAATGGGAGAAAATAGAGAAAATGGAGATTTGGGCCGAATTTCCGTTGCTACCGGAGGTGGATCAGAGACTACGAACCTCGAGGCAAGTTTCTTACTTGGTAGATGTGATTTAATGTGATAAATTGCATGTGTAGTGAAGTTTTGGAGGTTTAAACCGTAAATTGCCACGAATTGATATTTTTCTTGTAGTGTTACTTATCATCCAAATAATCAAAATAAGTCGTATACACAATGCTAATAAAGTTATTGACATTTATATAGCACATAAAGATAGCAATCTTTGGAAAATAAATTTTTGTCTCAAAAGTTCCTATGCTAAACACTATTTCAAACAAATTATTTATAAGAAATGTGCTACCATTGAAAAAAATAAATAAAACAAGTCTAATCCATCATTCTTCTTTATTGTTACTCTCCTCTACAAAATCTTTCACTGAATCTGCAAAAAAACACACAAAGAATTTGTTTAGAGTTATCACTTTGAAAAATAACGACAACATATTTTGGACGATTAATTAAAGTACATTTATAAATTTCACTTACAAGTCTTGCAAAATAATAATAAAAATATAATAAATCACATTAATTAACATCAAATTTGTTTCCCAATTATTCCCCACCCACCCTGCCAAAAAAAAAAAATTCTTCCCTGTGTATAAGGATTATTTTTAGCAGATAACATGAGAAAGCTAAAGTCGTCCATGTCAAATATAAAACAAGTTTAGGGTTATGTGCTTACCATGAAGAGTTATATTGTCGTGTTACGAGGTCACTTAATGCCTCATGTTTCCTATTAAGCTCATCCATTCGTCCTTTCATTGTCGCATTCTCCCTTCTTACTTCATATGCTTCCCTTCTTGCCTCATCAGCGTCCTTCCTCGCCTCAGCAACTTGTCTGTCTCTCTTAATGTCTTTCTCCTTTTGCATAGCAGCAACCGTGGATGATGTGGGTTTAAGACCAACCACACACCACATACATATCCTGAGCGATGTCCTAGAATTTCTTGAAATGCATCAGCATCATTCATCACCACACCGTCTGCAAGTTCAGATTGTGAATTGAGTATTGCTTGAACATCATCCTATTAATAACAACTAAGATATTATAAGTATAACATACGATATAGGTAAAAAAGTTATTAACAAACTACTATTGAAACACATCTTACATAGACATTTCCAGCAGTTGTAGTCACCCAATTTCCCTTTTTTTTACTCCAATGAGTTGTATGCCATACCTTACTCATGGACGCCGGAGTTCCAGTCTCCTTATCTCGCTGTACAAATTTTGATACAAAATAAAGTGCTAGAACATATTAAAATGATTAGTTTAGACAAAATATATTTAGATATATTTACCATCTCAAACTCCACTTAACGAAATCCTTTGTTTCCACTGCAGTGGAGAATCATCTGCTTCGATCTATTGTTTGAGTTTATTTCACTTCTTTTCTGCAGATATTCATGTCCAAATAAATTTAAAAATAGATAACTAGATGCAAAAATTAAAGGTCTCTGTATAACAAACTCAAATAGAGCATTGGATCTTAACTAGACTCTCCCCACTAACATTGGTTATCAAGGTAGAAAAAGCATAATATTTACTACAATAATCTAATCTGCATAGTGTTTACTACAAAAAAACAACATGTCAAATCAGCACTTTGCATAAATAATAAAAAAATTAGAAGTCGCCTATAACCTGAAAATTTTCATCCGCAAGTGTTAAACAAAGATCATGCCATTTAGCCTCACTTAATTCTGGAGGATGATGTTGAAGTTCCCGTTCCAAAGAGTTGTGTGGCTTGAAGTGTTCACTATGCATTTTCGAGCGAAAGTTACGAAATTGATTATTGAGTTGTGCCATTACTACATACTTCATGTAATAATCATTTGGCAATTGAAACTTATCCTATTCAAAAACAAAATTAAAAAAATAACTCATAACTCTGAATGTGGACCGTGTTCCATAAATGAGCATATAGGTAGCTTACCCGCACAAGTATCCACATATGATTTTTGTTCTCCTTTGGAACTTCCTTCTAATACATGAAATTGAATGGGGCATTTTCTTGGATAACAATGCCTACCTCAGATTTAAATTCGAAGAAGATAACCTTACTAGAAGACTCTCTGAGATTAGGATTTGAATGTTCTCCCCCCTCTCTAGCTTCTTCTGAAAACCAATCCCTCGTGTTGGTCCCCTAACTCGTTTCCTGGAGCTAGAACCTATTATAAAAAAATAGTGAAAGTAATTAAAAAAAATGGTCAATTCAACTTTAAAGACAAAATTTAAAGTAAACCCATAAGTTTGAAGTCATCAAAAGCATAATCACAGTCACACATATCACTTTCATCCACAATAACCCCAATCATACCATCACTAGTGTTAGCACCTGATGAAACAGTGCCTGCAAAATCGATAACATTTTGATGACAAGGGTGTGGAGGAGGGTGATTGGACTCTCTCACAAATCGTTGCACAGGTGTTACTCTTTCACCTATAACATGCATGAAATGGATCAACATAATACTATTAAATCTATACTTAAAAAAACATTGATATCCCTACATAACTAAAATTATTTGTATGTTGTCAATTAATATGTTTCTAAATATGAAGATCGTACCCTCATAGTTGTTAACATCAAAAGGGATATTGTCGGAAGCGTCATTGATATTTTGATTAGTTGAACTAGAACGAAGACGCGCAAATTTCCTCGTGAATCCTTATCGCGTAAAACATCTTGGGGAGCGTGCATAATCGGAACCTAATACAATAAAACAAAAAACTTACATTAGCTATGGAGACATATATGCAATATCTATCAGTTCACACCCAATGTTTATGCGATGCATATTAATATCAAATGGATGAAAACAAAATAAATCATAAACAAAATGTTGTCTTAGACTAGTCAAATAAAAACAATATTTCAATCCCGATCTTACTAACATCGAGAAGGCATTACAAGGATTTGGTATAGGTTGGATCGTGTTGCGGGGAAAATAAATTGGCTTGATGGCCCTTTTATTAGCTCCGTTGATCACCTACATTAGGCCAACTCAGACCATAGTCCCCTTATGCTGATAATTAAAGATCAAAATAATCAGTCAGCTCGACGATTTAAATTTTTGTCTTTTTGGACCAAGAATGAAGAATTTTTAAGAGTGAAAATGACAACTACTGTGATAATTTTTTTTGTCTTTTTTGACCAAGAATGAAAATGGCAGCTACTGTGATAAGCCCTCGAACATAGAGGCATCATTGCTGGCCTATTTTATCACACTGCTGACCACGAGCAGCAACATGACAAGTAATGATGCAATGGGCCAATGCATTCTAGCCTTGTTAGGTATGTCTTGTTCAACTTAAATGTTATAGGTTTGATTTGAAATGGATTTTAAGTTGCATTGAAATCAATCAACATTGTTGAGTCAAATATGTGATTTGGTGATTTGGTGTAGTATTCAAAACGTTGTAGATAGATATGAGTGTGAGAAAGTTGGTGATTTTGTGTAGTATTCAGAATGTTATAGGGTAGCTTTCCAAGCTTCTTTGGCAATCAACCGGGGAATTCGAATATGCCCTTTGTGTTACTGGGAACCAATCTACACCCCGATTGAATATGAATGACATCTTTTTTTTCACACCCTTGACATGAAATATGAGGCTTAGTATGTGAATTTAACATTCGAGATTCCCATAAAGAACCAAAAACTCGAACCAAACGAGCAATGATTGTTTGGCTAAGGGGTTGAAAATTAGTTGCCTTGAAAATAATGTATTTTAGTGGAAAGATTTTGTTTGGACATCAGTGTTTGTTTAGAATTGACAAATTGTGTTGCGAAAATGTTATTATGATGTTGCAGCTAGTAAGTTGGTGAATAATGAGATAACTTGGAGGGGGGATTCGGCTCTTGACGATGGAAAGGAAGAAAAGTTGGATCTTTCAAAAGGAATGTATGACGGTGGGGATCATATGAAGTTTGGATTCCCCATGGCTTATACTACCACAGTGCTTTCGTGGGATATTCTCGAGTACGGGGATCAGATGAATGCAGTTAATCAGTTGGAATCTGCCCAAGACTCGCTCAAGTGGATCACTGACTACCTTATCAACGCACATCCTTCCGAGAATGTGCTTTTTGTTCGGATACTCTAATCTTAAACTTCTTTTAAATTCTTAAACATTCTTATAGAACAAAATTTACTCTAACCTCCTGATAAGCGAGCACTACCTAGGCAGCTGTGGGTTAGAGGATAGGATGATTTCAAGCAAGGTCGAGACAACCCTATAGCCGGGAATCAGAATCTCATGTCTACCTTGAAGGTCTCAAATAATTGGAATTGTGTTATTTTTGTAGTAGATAAAATTTGATATGATTACTTAAAATTGTAGCATGAATGAATTGGTTCACATATGTTGACTATGTTGTTAATGGCCTACATTATAGTTTTATTAAGATTGATTGTAGTATCTTGTGGGTGCAGGCTACAAGTTGGAAGCTTGAGCTTGAGGAAGCCATTGAGCTCTTTTACCTAGGAAACGAGGGTGTGGCAGCTGAATCTGATATTAATAAGTTTTAGATCAAGTGGGACTAGGACATAATTCATGTATTGTAATCTCAACAACACAACCATTATTCATAGTTTTATACTTTTATGATTTATTGCAACCCTTTATTTTTTTATTATTTTTTTTACTATAGGACTTGAACTAGTTCTTGTAGCCGCACTCTACGTCTAAAGGAAAAGATTTAAAAGATTGGTCATCATCTAGAATGAGCTTGGCTCAACAAGGAGCGGTCTTTAACTTACGAGGGCCTGTCGGTACTTTGCATTACTTGTTATTCTTATTGATTGAGTTATCCCTATTATGTTTAGGTAATTGTGGTATGTCTTCGTGACAGTGGGCTTAGTTGTGTACGATAGTTTCACTATCAGATATCTAGATTTAATTTGAATGCCTGATCATATTCCCATGCGGTCCTGTTCATGACAGGAACAAGTAAAATCTTTTGTATATTTCCTTCTGTTTGAGGGTTTCACCTAGTTGTGTTACATTCATTCCTATTTTCATGACTGGATTAGAAAATAGAGACGTAGTACACACAATTAGTAGTATAAAAAATCATTGATCCAAAATTTTCTTAGTACTTTACTACTTCCGTTCCAAATTAATAGTCATCGGTTGAAACCCAAAACACTTGCATTCAAGCTTTATCATTTTAAGATGATGAATACCATATAATGTAAAGACATGCATTTGGATCATTGTTTTCTCATGTGTATGGGTATTGTTCGAATTGGTAACTTGGTAACTTCACCTAATTTTATGTACTGTTTTTAGAAATAAGACAATAATTTGAGGCAAACTAAAAATGAAAGCATGACTATCAATTTTGGATGGAGGGAATATTTGTTTTTTGGAAAGCTGGAGCATCCAACTCAAGATTGGTTAACTTGGAGTATTAGATGTGAGATGTATATTACACCCCCTTGTAACGTATATGAAACATGTTGGTGACTTTGTTGGATATACTCTTTAGGAGTGTGTGCGATTTTGATCTGCTGAATATCTTTGAAGTCTTATGTTGTGTGTGATAAAATTGAAAACATTTGTCATATTTAATGTATTTAAGTTTCTTTTGCAATTTCTTGTGCACTCTATCTAGGGTGTTTGTTGGTATACTCCTTGTTATAAGGGAAAATTATAGAAAGCAAAACCTACAGTAGTCTCGAAATACAGGTTTCTTCTTGATTTTCTTTTTCTCCGCGGTTAGAAGTTGGGGTTATAGGAAGGTCTGGTCCAACACCAAAGCAAGAAAGCTTGTTCCTTCAATCTTTGTTTGTTTTGTTATTGTCCTCTTTTATTTCATTTTTTTCCCATAAATGTTATTTGTTTTCGAGAAAACAAAATGCGATTGCAGTTCATGATGTCATGTTTTACTGATTATTATATTAAAATTGGTCATAAATGCCTCTTGATTGTCTGAAGGGTATCAAACATCGTCTTGCTGCTAGTAATATTACCTATGATTAACTTTTTATTACTGTGTTAAATTTAATTTTAGATTAAAAGGGAATGACTATGCGCATATGCCTCATCTCGAGCTATTATTCCTCCATCCAGTCCTTAATAGTGATCCATGTCCCTATGGAAACAACTGCCACTTTCAGCATTCCCTCACACAAGAGGAGAAGCTGTCAAGCATTTGGTAAGTTAATTGGCATTCCCTCACATAAAGGCGCATTTTGGTGTAGTGTAATTGGTTTTTTAGAAGTTTTAAGGGGGGTGGAGAAGGTGCAGAATGCCAGAACATAACATGCTCAAATGGACAATAAAAGGCAGTGTTCTTGGAACAAAGCACCGATATTCAATTTTTGTTTCAAATCAAGCAGAAAATAAGGGATTAGACAACAATCAGACAATATCCACTGATGTGGATGTTTTGGAAACTACCATGAGAGCATATAAGAAACAAAAAAAAATCATTAAATATTTTATTTCTAATTAGAAGTAAATCATACCCTCATTGCTATGTGAAATAATGTCCTGAGATTCAACTGCATTTGGATGACTATGTCTTGAAGAATGATGATTCGGTTCTACCACAAACCATTGCATTGGAGCTACTCTATGACCTATAACAGGTATGAAATGGATTAACACAATACTATTGTAACTAGTGTTGGTGGTGTAGTCAATATTACTATTGTCTACATAATTTGATTTAGAATACAAAGATCATACCCTCATTGTTGTTATCATTTGATGCAATAGTGTTGGTGGAGTAGTCAATATTTAGGTCCTTTGATTGAGAGGAAGGGAAGCTTGTGGATTCTCCCATTAATCTTTGACGCGTAGATAACTTTGGAACACTAGCATGATCGGAACCAAGGATAACTAAACCAAAAACCAACAACATTAGTTGAGGAGATATTGATGCAGAAAATATGTAAAACATCAATACACTTTTAACATTTTAGCATAATTATAATGAAAACATGGAGGAAATTCGCATCAGTAATGAAAATTATCAAGCATGAAATCATATCAAATAACTGAGATAACATCAACAGTGATAAGGATAATTAACAAATCTAACATAGTCGTCGTTGTCATTTTTTCCCTAGTGATTCTTTCAATAAAACCCTTAAAACTTATATCAAATCAATAGTCAATAAACGAAAATAAAAAAGTGTCTTCTATATGAACGTAAATTTAAAATTATGAATTAACAATACATGATATCATATGTAATTCAAGATTAGTAGCATGATTGCAATATCCAAAACTTTCTACTCACAAGGTTCCCATGATGGATTCTACGTGATGGTTTAAAGTTTAAGTTTTGTTATACATTAACATAAATTTAAAAACTAGTTTGGAAAGTAAATCATACCCTCAATGGTATTAAAACCTGATGAGAAAGTGTCGCGAGAGTCGGCTACATTTTGATGGCTATTTTGTGAAAAAGGATGATTCGGCTCTGCTACAAATCATTGCCCATGAGCTATTTTATGACCTATAACAGGCATAAAATGGATTAACACAATATTTTTATAATTAGACTTAACTTAATGTCGGTATATTTCCTACTTAATTATATATTTGTAATTGTCAAGTAATTTGACTTAAAATACAAAGACCATACCCTCATTGTTGTTAACAACAGATGCAATAATGTTCAGAGAGTAGGCGGCATTTGAGTCAGTTGAATGAGAAGGACGTGTGGATTTTCCCTAGAATCCTTGATGTGAAGAAGATCTTAGGACGTGTGCACGTGCGGAACCAAGCATAACTACACAATAAATCAAAACCATTATCTAGGGATATGTATGCAGGAATTGTGTCAAACATGGGTATACATTTAAAATTATAGCATAATTCTAATAAAGATATGGAAGACAATCAAAACAATTTCAATAAGAGTTGTTTTCCCAATAAGTTGTTATTATAAAGTGATCACACCAAATGGAATTTTATTGAGATTTTTTAGTGGTGTAACTTAAGAAATGAAAAGGGATAAAAAAAACTCATCCATGTGTACTTAGTAATTACGAATTGGATACCAACTTTATTTTCAAGTGTTCTCCTTGGGTACATATTAGATAACTTGTAAATAATGTGAGTAAGAGTTTGTTCCAAAGGAAATATAACACAACCCGCTAATAGCGAATAACGGAGCCATTAGACATATTTCATAAGAGAGGCAAAGAATCAAGTGAAAATACAAATTTTAATGTGACAATATGAAATGATAAAAACGAATTAGCATTTTTTAAAATAATCGAGCAAATTATTAATTTTATATAGGCTAATATATTTTGCAAAATAGTTCAAATTCCATTTTCCATTTTCCATTTTCTTTCTATACGTCATGTATCCACCTATAAGACTGAAACATAATCATTAACCTACATAAATATTAAAGACACACATGTAAAGGAGCCAATCAAGACTGAATGTAAACTTGGATTAAAAAACAATCATCCGTTAACCGGGCAAAATTAGACTCAAAATGCATTTAAGTGGAGAAGTCAAATGAGTCAATGGTGGTGAAGCCGACCAACCATTCATAAGTTTAAAATCTAACCAGAACAAGAGATTTACGTAGTAACCAAATCAAATACCCAAATAATAACATATGAACATGAAAAACAAAATTTCAAACCAATGCAAAAAAGAACACCCAATAGTCCACATGACATGAACTATACTTTTTAAAGTATATATAAAACTGATGTAAAAAAGTATCTACAAAATTACGTTTATGTATATGCTAAACCAATCTCACTAACATTAAGGGTTTGTATAACCTAAACTAACAACATATTCTTGATTAAAGATCTTGTATTGGCCTTTACAAAATGACCTCTAAAGCATCAAAATAAACATTTTCCAACAAATTGAACAATATCCATCCATGCATTCCACGCCTTGGTCAATGCATTAATTATTCGACTCCTATCAATGCTCATTGACAACGGACAATAGTAAAATTGTTGTTATAAACAATGTTAATATATGCATTTCATAGCATTTCCCTTAATCTTGACACACCCAGGAAAAAATCTAAATCTTACGGATTCTAGAACCAACATTACAAGTAGATTTGCATCTTGATAGTGGATTGTACCTCCTTTAATTCAACATGAGAAACAAAGGACTTCTTTGACAATAAATATGGACCAATATGATATGGATGGACCATCAAGATATTCCATAATTCCCATGAATACTAACACAAATAGATTTTGTGATAATCCAACACATTTAGAATCTCAATCCATGCTTTGGGACACAAATCCTTGCAATTGAAGTTGATCAGCAAATAGCCAACAAAACCAAAGATCTACACAAGTCATCAATTTCTTTAGATATGAAAAAATTGATTTGAGAATAATCAATGGAATATAAAATATCTTCTAACACTAAATTTTCCAATAATGAATGATATTAGTTCAATGAGTGAAAAGACATCGGATCGGCTAGATCTCCTCTCTTGAATGGATACATAAAGAAAAAATTAAAATAAACCCATAAGTTTGAAGTCATCAAAAGCATAATTACAATCACACATATCACTTTCATCCACACTAACCCCAAAACGAAATTTATGACAAGAATTGTAGAATAAAATCAATGCGTAAAGATACTAAGATCATAATCATACCCTCACTGGTATTATCACCCAATGAAAAATCGATAACATTTTTATGACTAGGGTGTGAAGGAGGGTGATTGGACTCTCTCACAAATCGTTGTACGGGTGTTACTCTTTCACCTATAACATGCATGTAATGGATCAACATAATACTAATTAAATCTATACTTAAAGAAAACATTGATATCCCTACTTAACTAAAATTATTTGTATGTTGTCAATTAATATGTTTCCAAATATGAAGATCATACCCTCATAGTTGTTAACATAAAAAGGGATATCATCGGAAGAATCGTTGATATTTGGATTAGTTGAAGTAGAACGAAGACGCGTGAATCCTTGTCGCTTAAAAGATCTTGGGGAGAGTTCACAACCGGAACCTAATACAATAAAATAAAAGCTTACATTAGCTATGGAGATATGTATGCAATATCTATTAGTGCACACCCAATGTGCATGCAATGCATATTAATACCAAAAGGATGAAAACAAAATAAATCATAAACAAAATGTTGTCTTAGACTAGTCAAATAAAAACAATAATGTTGCACTGATGCCTTGAAATAGTACTCTTTCATAGCAGCATACTCTAGCTTCCGCATAACCGGACAGTAGGATGAATTGAACCGAACTGTATGTTAAATTATCTTTTAGCCTTGTAGGTCTAGAGACAAGGTTTTTGTGTATAAAAGTGATTCATTTAAGAGCACAACAATGATTAAAGGAGAGATCAACTAAGATTTTACATTGGGATCCTATCTTATAAAACTATCATTAAGCACTGAATATTCTTACTGCATTTTTTTAATATTTTTTTTCCTGGTAAAAATTACTACCAACTTATTCTCTTGTACTAAAAAATTCAGCGACAAGTGCTGAACAAAGTCATACTGACTTAAAATTCAGCGAGAAGTGTTGAACAAAGTCATACTGACTTAAAATTTCCAACAAACAAGTAAAATTTTCTGCTAAATACGATGCATCCTTCACTATATTCTATGCTTCAACAGACTACATTTAAAGGAGAACTTTATGGCATGAAATGACTAATATTATATCCTTAATTTATGGACCTTAGATAACTATAGGTGATTTTAATAGTGTTCTCGGAGCTCATGAATGTAGGGAAGTTAGAATTCCATACTACATACCATGTCTTGACTTTAGAAAGATGATTAGTGAATGTCAATTCATTAATATAGATACTTTGGGTATCTTTTTTCTGGGAAGAAAAGTCCAACATCTATGGTGGAGAAAAGTTTAAACAAAGATCTATGTAACTGGGAATGAATCTCCTCTTGGACTAATGTTTCATGCTTTGGTCTTCCCAAATTTGGTTCTGATCACCACCATCTTTTATTCCAATCTTTCAAAATTCATCTCAGTGGTCCTAAACCTTTTAAATTCATTTCTTCTTTTTCTATCATAACCATTTTCTTGATTTGGTTAAGCAAGTTTGGAATCAGACTTCTCGAGTTAGATACCCTATTTTTGTTCTTCAACAAAAGTTAAAAACTTTAAAAGGAGCTATCAAAAAGTGGATTATAAAAGTTTTGGGAATATTCATAGCAGACTTATTAAATACAAAGCTGAATTACTCAAAGTGCAATATGAAATTGACAAATATGTCAATAATCATGTTAGTCATTAAAAATTCAAGCCAAAGATAATTTAGTAGAGGCTTTGAATTTTGAATAATCTTTTTGGAGAGACAAATCTAGATTTAAGTGGAATCAATATATGGATAGGTGCACTGCATTCTTCAATAAATATGTCAAGCACAGGAGAACAATAAATTCTATCTCTATAATAAAAAAAGATGATGTAATTCTTATTGATCCTTCCCAAATCCAATATCATATTGTTGACTTCTTTTCTTCTATGTGTGCCCACAATTCTAATGTATCTGATAATGGTCTTATTGAATATGTGATCCCTAGCATGGTGACTTCTCAAGAAAATTTGGTGTCATCTTCTATTCCATCTTATGATGAGATCCATTCCCATATTTTCTCAATGGATCCAAAATCTGATTTTGTACCAGGTTAGAAACTAGAGGATTCAGTCAGGAAGAAATAGAGGGTCAGTAGGACCATTTTTGATAAGAAGTTAATTGAGCTCAACCTTAATTCCCCTATCCAAGTGAATTGCAAGAGTTGTGAATTACATTATGTGATCCTTTTCATTATCATTCTGTTAAAAGATAGTTTGTTTCTTCTTCTTTTGTATTCAGTTTTCCTACATATATCAACTATAGTTACGAATTTGTTTTATAGTCATTTACTTACATATACCATGTTTTGATTCATTGACAATAGATATATGTATTCTGTGAGTATTTTTCTTTGGAGGATGATTTGTACTATGAACCTATTTGTTGGTATCACTGTTTCATATATTGTGAGTGTGATTTTGGTTTACAATTGGTTTGTAAGCTTGGGGTAAAGGTTATTGATCTTAATCGCAATGACAATGTTTCTCATCGAGAGATCAAAATAGCACTCATTTCTAAATTACTTTTTAGTTACTGGTGTTTTTGTTCTTATTTTAGTGATTAAGACACAGTTATACAACCAC
Organism: Sambucus nigra; assembly: GCA_949130495.1. NCBI lineage: Eukaryota > Viridiplantae > Streptophyta > Magnoliopsida > Dipsacales > Adoxaceae > Sambucus > Sambucus nigra. Next base: position 35,823,489 of record OX422213.1, read on the forward strand.
GGTCCTAAAATTGGTTAAGAGGCACAATTGAAATTACTTGTCGAAAAAAGATAGAAATACAGAACACTTTCATCTTAGAAAAATTTTGAGTTCCAAATCAAGTATATGCAATGGACTATCAATTCATTATTGTAAATATCATTAGTACTAAACTTCCTTATTTATAAACACATGTGTATTTAAAAAACAATTTTGATGGAGGTAAAGAACTCCCAGCTATGTATGCGTTTGCATTGGTTGAGCATCATCAACCGGACAAAATCAGACTCATAATGCATTTAAGTGGAGAAGTCAAACGAGTTAATACTGGCATTAAACCTCACTATTCTGTCCAGGCAGTGTGTTGTGCCTCCTAAACACTGGCATACGGGATGAAAATGACCGTGGATACAATCCTAAAATTATACGAATTGGTCTTAAACCTCACCTTTCTATCCGGGCAGTATCTATGGATTACCTTGTCGAACAAAAATTCGTTGGTGTAGATTTTCAGACTGGCGATAAACACCATTTCAAATCAAGCAGAAAACAGAGGATTAGACACCATATTGACAATATCCTCTGTTGTGGATGTTTTGGCAACTACCACGATGAGAAAACAAGAAACAAAAAAAATCATTAAATATTTTGTTTCTAATTAGAAGTAAATCATACCCTCACTAGTATTAAAACCCGATGAAATAATTCTCGGATATTCAGCTACATTTGGATGACTACTTCCTGAAGAATGATGATTCCGCTCTACCACAAACTGTTGCACGGGAGCTGCTTTATGACCTATAATAGGTACGAAATGTATTAACGTACTACTATTGTAACTAGATTTAACTATACATTGGTATATTTCCAACTTTATTAGATATTTGTATATTTTCAAGTAATTTGTTTTAGAATACAAAGATCATACCCTCATTGTTGTTATCATCAGATGCAATAGTGTTGGTGGAGTAGCCAACATTTAGGTCCTTTGATTTAGAAGAAGGGGGGCCTATGGAATCTCCCATGATTCTTTGCCGCGTAGATAATTTTGGAACACGAGCACGACCGGAACCAGGCATAACTAAATAAGAAACCAACAACATTAGCATAGGAGATATACATGCAGAAATTATGTGAAACATCAATACACTTTTAACATTTTAGCATAATACCAATGAAAACATGGAGCTAAATCACATCGAAAATTATCAAGCATGAAATCATATTAAATAATTGAGATAACATCAGCAGCAGCAGTAACATCAAATCATTCAAAGTAGTTTATAAAAAGTGACAAGGATAATTGACAAATCTAACAAATAGTCGTCATCATCATCTTCACCTTCGCTCAAATAACTTAACCCCTCCTCTCTTTTCGACGGGACATACTCTTCATCCTTGTCAACTTCTTTTCTTTTTCCCTTTGTCTCACTCTTATTATTATTATTATTATTATTATTATTATTATTATTATTATTATTATTATTGTTATTATTATTATTATTATTATTATTATTATTATTATTATTATTATTATTATTATTATTATTATTATTACTATTATTATTCCTCTTACAAGAACCCATGTAGAATTTAGCCCCTTTATGCAACCCCATTGCCTTCATTGTTGCTATGTTATCTTGAATCCTATTCATCCTTTGTTTCTCATAGTTTGACATCGTCATTGTTATACCTATTAAAGGTATACATAAACATGCAATTTAGTTCAGTAAAAACGTTTCACAAGTGTAATTTATTAAAACGTTCCTATAGATCATAATTAAAATAAATTAAAACATTTACTAAGAAGAAAAAATAACTAACACAAACCGTCAAAATTCCTCATCATCTTCATCTCCATTATCCTCGTTAATATCAACATTGTCATGCTCGGAAGACAAGATGTTATCATCTATATCATGTATTCGTTTTTCTCCTTGCACATTAGCCATACTGACCTCTATTTCTAGGATATCATCCCTTCGTAATGGAAGACATTCGTCGTCTAAATCCACTATTTCATCATCTACAATATTATTCTCAAGTTATTGGTACGGTTCCTCATCACCCATCTCCTCATACTCCTCTGCTAAAGTTTCAGGAAAGTCATACTTGTCTCGTGGAGTATTCTTCACTACAACTTTCCAATCATTTCCCAACTTGATGTCTGGCACATAGAAGACTTGATTTGCTTGATAATCTAACGCAAATGGTTGGTCTTTGTACCATGTATTAACTATAATCAAACTAATGAAATCATACTCATCTTTACGTAATCCACACACCCCCTTCTTTTTTTCAAGGTCCCACCAGTCACACTTGAATAGAACAACACGATTATTTTTTAGGTATTCCAATTCGATAATGTCAATCAACTCACCATAGAAATAAATATCTTTTTGTTCATGTTCGTACACTACAACGATTCCACTATTTTGAGTTTTTTTTTACTTGTCATGATCTTGGGTGTGAAACCTATAACCGTTGATTAAACAACCCTTATAATGTTTCACTCTTCGATCGGGACCCCAAGATAAAGAGCGAAGTTGCTTACTAGAAGGATCGGGGGACTCCCGCTCTAATATGCTAACTTGTTTATTGTTTATATATAAATGCTTAGTAAGAAATAATAAGCCAAATCAGTTTACACCAAAAAATATTATATTCAACTATTTAAGCAGTCTTCAAACCATTTGGGAAATCTCTCTGCTTGTCTTCGGTCAATATTTGGGTTCCTTTCTGCTTTTAACAAATTCTTGTGCTCACTAAACATATATAAATGAATTTAATTAGAAAAAATAATGTGTATATATGTGTGTGTATGTGTGTGTGTGTAAGGAAAAGAAGTAGTATAGCTTAATGTACTTCATAATTTCTTGTATTTCATCACAGTTATCCAACACATATAAACGAGCATTTTTCCATTCACTTTTTATGAGGTATTGGTAATTCGCTTTTCCAAGCAAACGACCGTTGTATTGAAAACGGATAAACCTTCTTGAAAATCAACACCATAATAACTTCGCTCGGGTTGATTGAATTTTATCTCAACACCACGTAGATAAATCGAGCAAAATGTTAGGAATTCATTAAGAACGTAAGCCTTGATAATTTAGCCCTCCGGATGTGCTTTGTTTCCCACGGTAAGTTTTAAGCTGTGCATATATCTGTCGAGAAGTAAGTTGGGGTCGTACTCAACTATCAGGTTTTCGCGAATGTGGGTTAGAGTATTATAGGGAGTTAGAGTGAGTTCAGAATTTTTCATTAACAGGCTTATGAGAGATGATGAGGAATATTTTTGTGCTTTTAATTTTTTTTTATGTTTTTGAATTTTTGGAAAATTTTGGTCAAAGTTTGATATTGAATTGATCTAATCCTAAGTCTACCTAAATCCCCTGCAACGGCGCAAAAAACTTGACACGACTAAGAATGTGTCTCCGAAGTGTGTACTCTCTAGGCTCAAGTGCAAGCCTATCGCTCAAGTAATAATCCGATAAGTCGGGTATCGATCCTCAGGGAAATAGGACAAATGGGGTTAAAACAACGTTGGACAGACGAAGGAAACCTAACTTTGACTCTAAGGAAAAGGGAAAGATGATTTCAATGGTGAAATAACTACAACTAAATGCAATTTTGAAAATGACTAACTAATGAACTAAAGTTAAGTACCAAAAAAAAAATAATGAACTAAAGTATGAATGCAACGCAACTATTATAAATTACCTAAAATACTGATGATGATTGAATTAAAACTTGAACTATATGATGAGGAAAACAGGACGGGAATACAATCCCTCAACCCTAGTGTGCTAGTACAAAATTAATCATAAATTTAAGTCATTAATTAGACCCAGAATTTAGTACTCCCAAGCATTACATATATGAGGTTCAAGCCTGCACCATACATAATCAGAGGACGAGTAAATCGGTATTGCGATAGTTACACTCGAATTGCATTCTGAAGCATCCCGGTTACCCTGAAGCAAACGAGATCAAAAGATCTACAATGGTTGTGTTGCTACGCAATACGCTCATAATAAATCTTTAAGTTTAGAGGATTAATTTTATACACATGCAACTACCACACCAGGTTGAGTTCATGCATCCCGAACTTAAAAATCTAGCCGGACATGTTAAACCTAACTATGCATGAATTAACTACATTGCATGCGAGAGGAATCATAATGAAAATATCTTGAAATATGAAAGGAACAATTATAAACCTAGAAATTGTTTAAATCATGCAAGAAGAATAACATGCAAGGATAATAATAATAATAATAATAATAATAATAATAATAATAATAATAATAATAATAATAATAATAATAATAATAATAATAATAATAATAATAATAATAATAATAATAATAATAATAATAATAATAATAATAATAATAATAATAATAATAATAATAATAATAATAATAATAATAATAATAGAGAGAATGAAACTTTGCATTAAAACTTGAAATCAATCCCGGAATTAATCACTCTTAAATCCACAAATTAAAGTTATCTTCCTAGGATGTTCTTCCACTCTTCTCTCTATCAAAACTGATCAAAACTATGAAAAACTGAAAAACTATGTTTCTTCAGTCATTACCCTCGTACAAATACGTTTTAGAAGAAGTTATAACAATATAGGACTCTTTGGACCAATCAGTTGTCAAGAAAAAATTCGCGCATCAGGACCCCCAAATCGGTTCGCAGGTACTCCAACCGGTTCGCCCCCGAATCGGTTCCCAATGTGGTTCAGGAATTTCTGCTGGTTTTCGCTTCTTTTCTTTCTTCCAACACTTACAATTTTTCCTTGTTTTCTTCTTTTCTTTCTTGGATTTTTCCTCAACTTCAAATGAACATAACTCCTTCACCGTAGCTCGAATTTGGGTGACGTTTCTTCCAGTGTTCTCATTGTTATGAGATCTCCAACTTTCCAGTTGGCCCCACCTCCTGGATCAGGCTGTTAAATCACAAAAATTCCCTTGAACTTGCCTTCCTAGCTTTTCGTTCATTGTTTCGATTTCTCTTTTGCACTGCTTGCATAATTAACCTGTAAAACATATAAGAGAAACACAAACCACGAAATGCTTGCCAACAAAGGTTAGTAGCATAAATGTGAGTTAAATCCATATCAATTTCATCACTCGGGTTCACAAAGGTACCAAAATTAAGGGGATAAATATACAATATTTATGCCCAATCAAATCCCCCTAACTTAGAACTTTGGGCATCCTGAGCAATGTAAAAGAAAATGGAATAAGGTCACAACTCTTATAATCATTTTATTGGGATAGAATACCTTTTTCGGGGGCAAGCGACTACATTTAGCGTATGCAATAAGCCGTTAAACCCCTAGGTTCCCTAGTAGGACGAGTGTTGTCTCGTGAGGGTTTGCAGTAAATGTACCCACAAAATTTGACTCAAAGAAAATTCAAAATACGTAACAATTGAATAATTCAAACTTTTCCCAAAAAATAGTCATCATCAAATCATGTTCAAGAGTCTCAAATCATAGTGCGTGTGTGCGAAGCCGGAAATTTAACCGCGAATTTCCACCGATTGACCATTACGTTACTTATCCAAAAACTCATTCTGATTTCAAAATCTCACGGGATGCTCTCACAAACGAATCACTCAAAATGTGACTATTCTCTCGGTGTGCGTGATTTATAAGAGCAAATATATTGGAACCAAGTTCACGCACACAAATAGAAAGACGAAAATTTTATGGTAATCGGATCTCATCAAAGGATTACGGGTATAAGAAATGGGAGCATTGCCTCTACTTCATAGCTTTAATCTCTTTTATTATCTTTTTGTGTTTTAGTTCTCCACGCAGTAACCAATTTCGCAATTTTGGACTCGGTTAGGACTTTCACGGGTTGCAGGTGTATTGGGTAAAATTGGAAAAGGTTAAGAATTTCGGAGTTGGAAAATTTAGCTTATGATATCCATTAGTGATTTTCAAGGCTTTTGCTCATTTTCTTCTTCTTTTTCTATTTTCTTCTATTTTTATTGAGCATAGTTATTCTTTTCTTGCCCCTTTTTGTTGCACTTTTCGAACCTAAATTCTGACTTTTTCCATTTTCACAATTTCTGACTTTTTGGGTTTTTCAGGTTGTCAAACGAAAGGAAAAATTATTCGGCTCAATTTTGGGTTACAAAAGGGATGATTTTTACAATTTTTTATGGACAATATTTTTGGGTAACAAACGATGGCCTACTTCATTATCCAAACTACTAATTGCGTTACCATATGCGTTTCGAGATGAATTTAATTTAGAGATTTCTTTGGCACATTTTTCAAGGCAATATCACACACATTTCTTAAAACTGATCAAAGTGAAAGACTTGAGATCCTCGATGACTTATTAGACCGCTGAAAAGAACTTTGAGTTAACAATTAACTCGGATTGATTTATAAATTTCACAAAAATGAAAGGCTCGGATGTCACCGGGGTTGTTAATCTCCACACTTATTCGTTAAGTCGTTAATTTTCGTTCAATTTCCATCTTGGGTCAATTTCGGGTGTGTGTATTATGTTTTTACAATTTGAGACTTTATACCGATTTTTAATGATATTTTTGAAAATTTTGAATTCCAATTTTTATTTATTTTGAAGAATTTTTTTTTGCTTTAACAAAAATTTCTTTTTTTTAAAAAATTTTTGGGCATTTTTGAAAATTTGTAAAGTTTTAGAAAAACACACTTGTGACCCCCCCCCCCCCCCCCAACTTATACTTTTACATTGTCCTCAAACAAAAAGGACTAAAATCTAACTCAAAGCGAATTAAAAGTGCGGAAAAATAAAACAAACAAATTAAAACAGAAATGTAGAATTTTATTATAGAAACGGAGAATCATGTGTTACAATGGAGAGAGTAGAGCAAACAACTAAACAATGTAAACAACCACCCATACACACAAACATCTAACACATCAAAAACAGACATGGGCTTCATTGGGGAGGGGGGAGGCTGATTTGAGGGTCTCGGTGCGCTCGGATCATATGGATCATAAAAGAAAGTCGGAGGGGTCCACCCAAGTTGAGCTCATATAGATGGTCTTGGAGACGATGCATCATGATCGTGTCCCTCCGGTAGGCCGCTTGATCCCTTTGATAGGCCGCTTGATCTTTATTATATTGGGTGATGAACCCGTCAAAATGGGATTCAATCGCCGAAAGGCGCCTATCAAAATTCGCATTGGGAGGCTCAAAGTCAGAATCGTCGTCTTCGGCATATTCTTTTTCTTCCTCCCCCACATTCATCATTGGGGCATCATGCTCTTCCTCCCCCACACCCTCGTCTAGAATGGGACGGTCGGGGTGAGCCACCCTCATTTGGCGTTCACTCCGAGTGGTGGAGGTGCTTCCAATTAGGCGGGGTAGTCGGACTTGCTGCCCCGGGTCTTCCACCCCAGCATCAATCTGAAGTTCCGTGATGAGGCAGGCATAGGGGAGCGTGGCTTTTCCCCACTCCTCGTAGGAGGCATTGATGATGTCTGCTGGGCCAGATTTATCGTGCTCTCGGGGTAGAGGAAATGGTAAAGGAAGTTGGTGTGACGCAGCCGGACCACCGAGTCATTGGTGGTATGGTGGTTGCTCCACATGCAATTAGGTGCGTGAATCGCACCGTATCTGAGATAATTCCTATGGGAAAAGAATCACGCACCCATTCCTCCCCGGGTTCCATTCGAGCAATACATTCTTCTTTGGTGCGGGGGGCGCAAATTTGTAGGATACCGAAATGGCACGGGAAGGACAACCCCTTTTGCTCGCATTTTTCGCGCAATGATGGAAGCGAAGAAAGGAATTTGAATACCATAAAGATAGGCCTCATGAAGTGTGGATGATTTACAAACAAGTGTTGCGTAGAATTGGCAAATTGCAGCTTCGAAAACATTGTTGCTCATAAGAGAGAGGAATGAGCACCACCCTCGGCAGTTGAAAAGGGCGGTGATATCACCGGGAAGTTGGTCCCAATTGATAAAACGCTCGATAAGGATTCGGCGCATGGACGAGAAGTAGTGCTCGGCCCAATGGCATTCTTGGACGCACCGAATAACCTCTTACCCTCGTCATCAAGGACGGTGGTGTCGTCATATTTGCGAGGGCAGAAATTGGCTTGGCGCGGGGGCGTGACATGGTGAGAGAGAGAGAGATATGTTATAATTTAGAAGAGAGGAAGAGTGAAATGGAGTGTGAGAAATGGAGAGGGGTGAGTGTTAATTTATAGGTGTGGGGGTTGGCTTTTAGTGGGAAATGGTAATAGGAGTGGAGGGAAAGGAAGGGGGAAGGAATTTGGAGTGGGAAATGAATGGAGGGAAGTTTGAGGGGAGGAATTTTCGTAGGGGAAATGAATGGAGGGAAAGGGGGAAAGGAGAATGAATTTGGAAAAGGGGGGAGATGAATCTGTCAGGTACCCCGAACCGGTTTGGTTGGTACCCCGAACCAGTTCACCTTGGGGTTCGGGGGGAGCTGCCGGCCTGGAAGTTGGATTCCTCTCTTCTCTAAAAAATTAAGTGTTATCTCATACCTCCTCTCAGGCATATTTCCCCTGAAGATGTTCTAGACCCTCGGGTTCCCTAAAAACTCCTCTACCATGCGCTAGAAATACGTGTAAGCTTTCTCAGAAAGTGTGTTATCTCGCTCCCTCTCGTGAACCATGCTCCAGACTCCTAAATAACCTAACTCACACATTACTATTCTACACAAGAATTAACCCCATGCGATGATTTCTCATTTTCAGCTCAATCGCCCCGTAAACGGGGTCCCACAACCAAACGGTGTCGACTTCTTCCACACACGCCTCTAGATATGGATTTAGGCATTATCCATTTAACTTGAATGTATTTCCCCCTTTTAAATCGTCTATTTCCACAGCTCCGTGAGGGAATACATTCTTTACAACGAACGGGCCAAACCATCGTGAGCGCAACTTGCTCGAAAATAGATGAAGTCGAGAGTTATAGAGAAGCACTTTTTGTCCGAGAAGAAACTCTTTGCGTCGAATAATGTTATCGTGAGCGAGTTTCATCCTTTCCTTTGAAATTTTTGTGTTCTCATACGCATCATTGCGTATCTCTTCTAACTCATTTAATTGAAGCTTGTGAGCTTCACCGGCTTTATCCACGTCATAATTCAACTTCTTGATCGCCCAATATGCCTTGTGCTCTAATTTAACGGGAAGATGGCAAGGTTTTCCATACACAAAGCGGAAGGGGGACATCCCGAGTGGATTTTTATATGCAGTACGATAGGGCCATAGTGAATCGTTCAATTGAAGTGACCAATCTTTTCAAGTGGGATTGAAAGTCTTATTGAAAATGTTCTTGATTTCCCGATTCGCTAATTTGGCCTGCCCATTCGTTTGTGGGTGATAGGTCTTTCCAACCTTGTGAACGACGCGATACTTTCTCATGAGCTTCGCGAATGTCCTGTTGCAAAAGTGTTTGTCATTATCACTAATTATCGCTTTCAGAGCACCGAAGCGGGAAATTATGTGTTCCTGTAGGAACCTAATCATCACTTTGCTGTCATTTATCTTGGTAGCTATAGCTTCCACTGAAAGAGTGCGCGTGCGTCCAAATAGAGATATTATTTAATTAAACTCAGTTTTAATCAATTAAGTCCTAAACATGCATCTATGTTTGATTGATGATGATAAGATCAAGCAAGAACATTTGAACACACACAAATGAGGAAAAATACCCCAAAGGGGCAAAACCATTTATTTTCACTATAATTTTGTAACATACAATTACACGGATTACAATGAAAATACAGTGACACAGAATTACCCGCAGGCGTCGAATCTATAGTCGACGATTGGAACTTTCCCTTTCCAAGAGGGAAGCAATGAAGAAGAAGGACGGTCTTCTCCATAAGGGTATGAATAGACACACAATTGTGTTCTTGGGTTGCAAACAGATTCACAAGGGTTTGAAAAGTTGTCTGAATCAAAACATGAGTCTTGGGACTCACAAAGGTGAAGACTTAGCGTATTTAGGACTCTAAAAATCGTCTATGAAAGTCTTAGAAAACAAATCTCCAAAGTTGGTATATAAAAGAAGAACTGGCCCTAAAAACTTTCAACACGATCAGCACGATTTTATCTCAGGCGGATCGGTCCACTTCTGAGCCGGACCGATCCGATAGCGGATAGGTTTATTTTTGAAAATGCTCTCTTCGGTTCACAATCGATCCGAGGTTTACTGGTTTGGAGCATAGCGGATCAGTCTGACTTAAGGAGGACCGGTCCTTTTTTAAATAGGGCATACCGGTCCAGTATATTTAGAAACCTGATTCTATGAAGCTTTGATATTCGGATCCGTTGAAGTAGAAGCGATATTGAATTTCTTCAACAGTGTAACGGCGTACGACATACAAGTGGATAATGGAAAAAAATGTCCTTAAAAATCTCCCCCTATGTCTATGCCGGTACATACATAAAAAATCCTAATTATCAACTAACAAATTGCCTATACAAATCTACCCTTCCATGAACCCAAAACTGGAACGATACAAATGAATAAGACTTCATCGTTTGTTCTTCAAATCTTCAGGAATATCAACGTTTATCTCATCAAGGTGTGTAATATATGATCATCGATCGGTACCTACACACATGAGATAAAGCAAAATACCAAGTGACGTATCATCGAGTTTGAAATGAGAGATAAACATAGATACAAATATATGATAAGCATAAGATAAATCTCTCGCCCCAAAATTCAAACTCCCCCATAGTATGATAATTCTTTCTCCCCCTTTTTATGATGTCCCCAGGTAGACAGATAAGAAGAATGAATCAAACAAGTAAAATCAGGGTGTCACGGTATTCAAACACAAATAAACACACCATGAACGAACATAAAAACAACCAATTCCATGAGAGCGTAAATGTATGAGTGTGAACAAATTAGATAGGAAAATCAATGCATACAAACATGACATATGTGCACGATGAATATCGGATACTCCTAACGAATGAACTCAAAATCTTCCTTTGATGTTAAAAAACTGGAAATATGAGACATTGACTCAATCAAATCAACAAATCAAAGCTCAAAGTGATTTTCACACTAATAACGTCCAAAACGATTCAATGCTTTTTCAGGACTTTCAAGGAAGTGCAAACCCGTTTTAACATCTCCAACCAAACTCCCTCATATATAGTTTCTTTTAGAGGTAATCTAAATTCTCAAACTTTGAAGAATTGATGGTGAAACCTAATGGCCCATATTTGGCATGTATTTCATTTTTATTGCCTTTAACTATTTTTGGGCTCTTTTAACCTCTTTGGACCTCGGATAATAAAATTCCTCCATTTTTTAGGTCTTTCTTAACGGTGGCTTAGAATCGCAAAGGCTAAATGAACCTTTCGCGTCCCTTCCCCGTTTTCAAATAAACACACAGTCTCACCAAAAACAGTTTTTACATGCATTCCAATCTTGTCAAGTTTATCGCATATTGTACGTGGTATAAACATAATTGAGATGGAAACACTCAAGCCACTATGTGATAGACAAGTACAACAATCAAATATATCCGTGCATGTGTGCAATAAAGGAGATAGGAGTCAAACATGTAGGAAGATATCACTAATCACATCTCAAAGACTCCAAACAATGTAAAGCACATGGATGAAATGATGTAGCGTCTCAAATCTCTATCAAACAGTCATGAATAAATGAAATGAAATTGTGACTTGGCTATCTTAAATGATTATTCAAAAAAAATACAAAAATCTTTTTGGATTTTTCAAAATAAAATCTTTTTGAGCTTTTCTAAAAAAATTTATAAAAAGAAAATCTTTTTGGATTTTTGAGACACATAAAGAAAAACAAAACATGTGATAGAATCTAGCAATAGGCATCAGATGATATGAAATAAATGCATCCTATGCTAGACACAGACCAACCCTTCAGTCAACTGTGCAAATCCCCAAAGACTTCCTAAGACTCTCGAATCTAAGGGAATGTAGAGGTTTCATGAAAATATCGGCTAACTGATGGTCAGTGGGAACAAAACTCAGGGATACGACTTTCTCCTCAACTAACTGACGTATAAAGTGCTCGCGTATCCTGATGTGTTTTGTGTGCGAATGTTGGACTGGATTGCGGGATATGTGTATCTCACTCGTGTTATCACAGGAAATAGTCATAGTGTCCTGCGAGATCCCATAATCCTCCAATATTTACTTCATCCACAAGAGTTGCGTGCAATAACTCCCGACAGCGATTTACTCAGCCTCCGCAGTGGACAAAGAGATGTAATTTTGTTTCTTGCCCAGCCAGGAGACAAGAGCTGAACCAAAATAGAAACACCCACCAGAAGTGCTTCTACAACCATCTACATCCCTGGCCCAATCGACATCCGAATAGGCGGATAAACGGTCATTAGTATCAAAGGAATACCAAATACCATATGAGAGAGTCCCATTCACGTATTTGATAATACGTTTTAAAGCGAGTAAGTGTGACTCTTTTGGGGATGCCTGATAGCGCGCACAGACTCCAACACTAAAGGCTATGTCAGGACGACTGGCAGTCAAGTAGAGAAGATTACCTATCATACTCCAATAAAAGGTTTTCTCTACGTCCTTGCCTTAAGTGTCCTTACTAATCTTGATAGAAGTACTCATAGGTGTACGAGCATGCTTAGCGGAGTCTAAACCAAATTTCTTCACTAGGTCTCTAGCATACTTGGATTCGGAGATGAACATCCCATCCTCTAGCTGACGAACCTGGAGACCAAGGAAGAAAGTAAGCTCACCTACCATGCTCATCTCAAATTCACTTTTCATCTCCTCCTCAAAGTGGTGAGCATACTGGGAGCACGTGGATCTAAAGACTATTTCATCCACATAGACCTGGGCAACCAAAATAGCACCGTCATCTCTCCTGACGAACAACGTCATATCAACTCCCCCTCTCTTGAAGCCACAGGCTAAGAGATATGAAGTAAGCCTTTCATACCAAGCACGGGGTGCTTGCTTCAAACCATACAAGGCTTTCCTCAGATAATAAATGTGCTCAGGGTGCTTAGGTTCTTCAAACCCTTTTGGTGGTTCCACATAAACCTCCTCCTGTAGAATGCCATTCAGGAAGTCACTCTTGACATCCATCTGATATAACTTAAAACGCAGATGACATGCGATGGCGAGTAGTAAGCGGACAGACTTAAGCCTCGCAACAGGAGAAAATGTCTCGCCAAAGTCTACACCCTCTATCTGTGTGTAGCCTTGAGCGACCAACCTAGCCTTATTTCTGATTATGGTACCATTTTCATCCATTTTATTCTTGAATATCCACCGGGTACCTATCACATTAGTCTCACTGGGTCGGGGGACTAATTCCCAGACATTATTCTTTTTAAACTGAAGCAACCCATACTGCATAGTAGATATCCAGTGTTCATCCTTGAGTGCTTCTTTGTGATTCTTGGGCTCGACTTTGGACGTGTAGCAAAAATGGCTAACAACGTTCTCGAGCTGAGCACGAGTCTTGACCCCTAGAGTGGGATCACCAATAATGGCGGAAGGGTCATGACTCTTGCGAACCCAAGAAGGTGTTTCCCCTAACACTGGAGTAGGTTCCGCAGTGTATGGGTGAGGTACAAGTAAATTACTGCCAGAATCATCCTCATCCTCACACTGAAGGCTAGAATCAATAAACGTCGAAGGTTTGTCATCTTGCACGGTGACGTTTATTCACTCCATAACCTTGTAGATCTTCAGGTTAAAGACCCGGTACGCTCGACTATTCGATGAATATCCTAACAATATTCCCTCGTCGCTTCGGGAGTCAAACTTTCCTAATTGCTCTTTATCCCATAGGATGTAGCATTTACTCCCCAAAACACAAAAATGTGCAAGGTTGGGTTTCTTGCCAGTCCACAATTCATAATGCGTCTTAAGTGTGTGTGGACCCAGGTAAACCCTATTCACCGTGTGGCATGCAGTAGACACTGCCTCTATCCAAAATCTCCTAGAAACCTTACGACCTAGAAGCATAGATCTAGCCATTTCCTGGATGGTTCTATTCTTTCTCTCAATAATCCCATTTTACTGAGGAGTCTTCACAATAGAAAACTCATGTTTGATCCCAATGCTATCACGGTAATGATCTACCTTTGCTTCTTTAAATTCAGTGTCGTTGTCACTACGTATCAAGTTAATAGTGACTCCGTGTTGATTTTACAGGACACGGCACTTGGTCGTTAAAAATTCCACAGCATTGGATTTCTCCCTCAGAAAACCAACAATAGAGTATCTAGAGAAATCATCCACCATCACGAGGATATACCTCTTACCACCAAGACTCTCAGTATGAGTAGGACCTATAAGATCCATGTGAATAAGCTCAAGTACACGAGAGGTGGTAATGGAATGCAACTTCCTATGGGGGGCTACGATTTTTTTTCCCAACTGACAGGGTCCACAAATCGTCGAAGTTGGCTTTCCAAGTGATGGTAAGCCATGTACTAGGTCCTTTTTGGCTAAACGAGTCAAATCACTAAAGTTCACGTGACCTAGACGTTGGTGCCACAAATCCATAGGAGTGATCGTGGCGCTGTTGCAGACAAGTGAGGAAGTGGGCACAGTCCCATAGCAATTATCCTCGGTCCTCACCCCTTGCACTAAAAGTTTATTGGCTTGATTATAGACATTACACGCGTCCCGGTCAAACTTTACTGCAAAGTCAGCGTCGCACAGCTGGCTAATGTTGAGAAGGTTTGCTTTCAAACCTTTAACGTACAAAACATTTTCTAGCTTAGGAAATCCTGGTAACTCTACTGTACCTCGTCCTACAATACTAGACTTGCTCCCATCACCAAATTTAACTCTACCATCCTGATAATCCTCAAGAGAAGTAAAAAATGAGGCATCACCTGTCATATGTCTGGAGCATCCACTATCAAAATACCATTGTGAGGTATTATGTGCTTTGAGAATGATATGAACAACAAAGTCCTTTTTATCTTTCTTAGGCACCCAAGAAGTGGTGACCGTTTATTTTCGTTTGTTGTTGTTGGTTTTAGCCAGAATGTGAGAAGTATTCACTGACGGCAAAGACATCCGTCGAAATTCCTCCATCAAACTCTGTGATGCGAAAGCTAAAAACTCAACACGCTCTCTTAACTGGTAAACTCATCATTATGATGTGGTGGAGCACTAGTACGTCGTGTCCGACCCAAACTATAGAAAAACTCCCTCAGGTGGCCTTTTCTTTTGCAATATGTACAAAAGAACACAGTCTTAGGCGGACCTTGGTTTGCTTTTATTGGTCGAACTCTCCTTCGTGGATTTTGACGATGGCCATAAGGAGTCGTAGTAAACTCAGGAACTAGTCCAGGTGAAATTTAGGACGTGGAAGCGCCATCATAACCTATTCCCTGCCTATCACCAAAACCTAAAGCGGGGCCGAGGAGCATCTTTCCCATTTTCCCAGATCTGTCCTCGATTTGTACCTTGACTTCCCGTGCTCTCTCCAGATCATGAGTAAGCTGGGCAATAAGGGCTTCAAGTTTCTTCTGAGTCTCCACGGAGGAATGGAGCTCACTCGTAAGACTACCCACTTGTTCAGTCAAGTCCCCTCTCTCTTTCTCAAAGCAACTCTCTCTCTCCCTAAAAAAGCTCTCTCTTTCTCTAAACAAACTCTCTTTCTCAACACAGGCGGACTCTCTCTCTCTCTTAAAGTAGTGCAAGTGGATGAAACTCTCTCTTTCACTTTTATTAAGTCTTCCTCTAAAGCGGTGATCCTAAAAACTAATTCTTTGTTACGCTTTTTAGTTTTAAAAGACTCAGAATATAGCTCGACGTAGGTGCGTTGAAGATCACTCTCGCTCTCACTTGTGTCATCCTCCCTCTCACTCACATCTCTCTCACTATCGAGGTGTCCCTGTGAAGCAGCATCATCATCATCGTGAGGAGCACTAGAAGTGCTCACATGACTAGCCATGAATGCGATGAAGTTACACTCATGCGGTGACTCGTCTACGGAATCCACCGACTCGATCTCACTGTCGTCACTAAGGGTAACATTAAGGACAGCTTTGCCCTTTTCTCTATTCAGACTAGTAGCACACTCAAACGCTCTATGACCCCTACCGTCGCACTCAAAGAATCTCTCACTTTCCTTTTTAGGAGGATCTTTAAAAACTTTTTCATTTTTCTTTTCAAACATATTTTTCTCAAACTTATTTTTATCTTTAAAATTACCATTTTTCTTGAATTTGAGAATTCTTTTGAAATTTTTAGCAACAAGGGCCAAATCATCTAGATCAAATTCACACTCAGAATCTAACGTATCAATCTCTATTTTTCTAGATGACTCCCTCTTTCTTGCTAACCCCTCACATTTTCTCTCCTGGGCATTAAGTGCAATTCCCTTATCTTTAGACTTAACAGATTTAGGAACATATCAATCTCATAAGTTTGCAAATCTCCTACAAGTTCTTCCAATTTTAGCGTATTTACATTACCCATGGAATTTAGCACAGTGACTTTAGGGATAAAACGCTTAGGCAATGATCTAAGAATCTTTTTAGAAACCCTAGCATTAGGAATATGTTCACCAAGATTAAAGCTAGTGTTAACAATATCAGATAGTCTAGCATAAAATTCATCAAAACATTCAGATTCAAGCATGGTAATTGTTTCAAATTGAGTTGTTAAATTTTGCAGTTTAGACTATTTCACAGCATTAGTACCTTCATGGGTAAGTTGCAAAACATCTCATGCCTCTTTTGACGTGGTACACGTCATTATGCGTTTGAACTCATCTGGTGTGAGAGATCCAAAAATAGCACTTAAACCCTTAGAATTAAAAGATGACCATTTAAATTCTTCTTCAGTCCATGTAGTGTCAGGTTTTAAACTAATCACGTTATTAACAGTGATGGAGGGAGGAGTCCACCCTCTTTCAACCAAAATCCAGACACGTTCATCAATGGCTTTAAATGCAGATCTCATGCGGGCTTTCCAATATGCATAGTTTGTCTCGTCAAAAAATGGCATTTTATTATATAATTTCTCCATTATGAACACACTCTTTTTCAAAAAATCAATTTTTCAGAAAATGGATATCTTAGAAAAATTTTGCGAAAAATTACACGGTAAAGTTGTGTAACTGGCTCTGACAACAAATTGAAAGAGTGCGCGTGCGTCCAAATAGAGATATTATTTAATTAAACTCAGTTTTAATCAATTAAGTCCTAAATGATTGATGATGATAAGATCAAGCAAGAACATTCGAACACACATAAATGAGGAAAAATCCCCCAAAGGGGCAAAACCATTTATTTTCACTATAATTTTGTAAGATACAATTACACGGATTACAATGAAAATACAGTGACACGGAAGTAGCCACAGGCATCGGATCTGTAGTCGGCGGATGAAACTTTCCCTTTCCAGGAGGGCAGCAATGAAGAAGAAGGACGATCTTCTAAGCCGGACCGGTCCAATAGAGGATCGATTCATTTTTGAAAATGGTCTCTTCGGTTCGCAATCGATCTGAGGTTTACTGGTTTGGAGCATAGCGGATCGATCTGACTTGAGGCGGACCGGTCCGGTGGCGGATCGGTTCTTTTTTCCAAATGGGCGGATCAGTTCTTTTTTAAATAGGGCGGACCGATCCGCCATATTCAGAAACCTGATTCCATGAAGCTTTGATAATCGGATCCGTTGAAGTTGAAGCGATCTTGAATTTCTTCAACGGTGTAACGGCTTACGACATACAAGTGGATAATGGACAAAAATGTCCTTACATCCACCCATTTAGAAACTTAATCTACCGCGACAAGGATATATAGGAAACCAAAAGATGGGGGGAAAGGGCCCATGAAGTCAATACCCCAGCAGTCAATCAATAATGAGTATCGGAGTTAATGGCATCATGTCTCGTTGTAATTGTTCATATCCCTAAAAAGTGTGGTCCAATAGAGGTCGCATTGAAGAATCTTAGCGGCCGTGTTTTTCATCGAAAAGTGACCTCCATAAGCTTTCGAATGACATAATTGGATGACTTTCGGTATCTCGTCATTCGGTTCGCATCGTCGGATGATTTGGTCGGCGTAATATTTAAAAAGGAAGGGATCGTCATAGAAAAACATGAGCGACCAAGTGATGAACCTCTTCTTATCTTGTAGTGTCCAATCGGGAGGGACGGCTCTCGTGACAAGATAGTTCACTATATCCGCAAACCAGATCAAAGAAGAGGTAGCAAAGAGTTGCTCATCCGAAAAATATTCGTCTATGCGTATCGGATCACTAGGTACGTCAGACGAAAGCCGTGATAAGTGGTTGGCAACGACGTTTTCTACTCCTTCTTTATCTTTAATGGAGAGATTAAACTCTTGTAGGAGTAGGATCCATCTTATGATGCGCGACTTTGCGTCTTTCTTCACAAGTAGGTATTTCAATGCCGCGTGGTCGATGAAGCAAGTGATGGGAGAAATGATAAGGTAGGACCAAAATTTATCAAGATCAAAAACTACCGCTAGCAACTCCTTCTCTATAGTGGAGTAATTGAGTTGTGATCTGGTAAGAGTCCGTCTAGCATAGTAGATGGCATGAGCCTGTTTGTCTTTTCTTTGGCCCAAAATATCCCCTATTGCATAATGGCTAGCATCACACATAAGCTCGAATGGTAAGGACCAATCCAAAACTTGCATGATGGGAGCGAACACAAGCATGGTTTTCAGTTTTTCAAAAGCGCTATGCTAGGCTTCTGTCCACTCAAATGGGGTGTCCTTCATAAGAAGGTTGCTTAAGGGTCTAGCGATGGTGCTAAAGTCCTTAATTAACCTTCGATAGAACCCCACATGGCCCAAGAAGGAGCGCACGTCTTTGAGCGATTTTGGTGGGGGTAGATCGACTATGACATCTATCTTTACTCTATCAACTTCAATCCCCTTGGATGAAACTATATGGCCAAGAACTATTACCTCAGTGACCATAAAATGGCCTTTCTCCCAATTTAGCACTAAGGTCTTCTCCACACACCGGATAAGTATTTTTCCAGCTTTTCCAGACAAAGATCGAAAGAGGTGCCAAAAACGCTAAAGTCCTCCATGAACACTTCGAGTCCTCTCTCAACCATGTCACTAAATAGACCTAACATGCACCTTTGAAAGGTTGCGGGTGCATTACACAAGCCGAATGTCATACGTTTGTAGGCAAATGTACTAAAGGGGCAAGTGAATGTCGTTTTCTCCTGGTCAAGTACATCTACCTCATTTTGGTTATATACGGAATAACTGTCAAGGAAGAAATAGTAAGGGTGGCCCGCTACTCTCTCAAGCATCTGATCAATAAATGGAAAGGGGAAATGGTCTTTCCTAGTTCTCGCATTGAGTTTTCGGTAATCAATGCAAACGCGCTACCCGGTGGTGGTACGTTGGGGAACTAGCTCTCCCTTAGCATTTTCAATCACTGTCATGCCCGATTTCTTCCGAACAACTTGAATAGAGCTCACCCACTTGCTATCCAAGATTGGGTAGATAATCCCGACATCCAATAACTTAATAATTTCGGTCCTCACCACTTCTTTTATATTTAGGTTTAGCCTTCTTTGCATTTGTCTCGAGGGCTTGACATCCTCCTCGAGGTGGATCTTTTGGGTGCAAATCAAAGGACTTATCCCCTTCAAATCAGCAATACACCAACTAAAGGCACCTTGGTGCTTCCTCAGAATCTTTTACAGTTTACCCTCCTCCTCTTCATTTAGGCTAAACGAGACAACAACAGGAAATGTCTCGTCCTCTCCTACGTATGCATATTTAATATGGGAGGGTAGTTTCTTTAATTAGAGGGTCGGAAATTTGTCACTAGAGGGAACCATGCGTGCCTCCCTTAGTGGTAACTCCTCGAATCGAGAAACGCAACTTACATCTCTCGCGTCCTCGTCCGATGCTCTCTCATCAAGTAACTCTCTCAACTCCTCAACTTCCCTCTCAAATTCAGTATACGTCCCCTCACTCTCGTGGCTCGACACTAAACAGGACCCTAGGGCATCTCCATAATAATTTTGCTCAAAGTACTCCTCTACAATCTCGTCGATTAGGCTCACCGTGTGAATATCATCTTCTTCCCCCGTATGTTGGGCTATATGGAAGATGTTAGTCTCTAAGGTCATGTTCCTAAAGGTGAGTGTCATCTGCCCATTTCGAGTATTGATAATTGCGTTAGCCGTAGATAAGAATGGCCTCCCAATAATGATGGGAACATGATTGCTCGAGGCGAAGGAGGGTTTCGTGTCCCAAATGACAAAATCTACCAAAAAGTAGAAAGTGTCAACTTGAACGATCACATCCTCAACTATACCTCTTGGGACCTTCACGGTTCTATCAGCTAACTGGAGAGTGATCTTTATTGGGCTTAAGGTCTCCCAGATCAAGTCGCATATAGATGGCGTAAGGGAGGATATTGACACTTGGTCCCAAGTCAAGTAAGGCTTTTTCAATTTTATTTTCTCCAATGATGCAGGAAATGGTAGGTGCACCGGGATCTTTGAATTTTGGTGGGAGATCATTAAGTAGAATGTAGCTCACGTTCTGTGCTAGAAATACATTTTTCTTTACCTTCATCTTTCTCTTTACAGTTAACATGTCTTTGATGACTTTTGCATAAGCTGGAATCTGCTTAATGGCATCGATGAAAGGTAAATTTAGCTTAACTTGATTTAGCACGTCTATCACTTCATCACGGGGGTTTCCTTTGTGGGAAGGAACCAACCTTTGAGGAAACGGTGCCGCAGTGGGTGGTTTCACTACTACCTCGGGCTCACTAGTGTCTTCTTTATCACTCTCTTTCAAGGGGATATCTTCGGCCTCTTTCGTGCCGGGCGAAATCTCCTTATCTTTTGTTGCGTCATGTGGGGGAGGTTATAAATCAATGACTCTCCCACTACGAAGAGTGGTCATAGCTTGACATTTCTCCTGATGTTCTATAGAGGTGGAGCTGACACTAGTTTGACCTTGGGAAGGTCTTTGGCCCTGGGCAGGAAACTTGCCCTTCTCTTGGATACTCAACGATGATTGCATCTTTGAAATATTTTCATTTATGTCGTTGATCATGCGCTCATATCTAGCATTGGTTGCATTATGGGTATTGATAAATTGGTTTATCGTATCCTCGAGATTTCTCCGCGGTGGAGTGATATATGCCCCTTGAGGTGGTGGTGCTTGCACATGTCCTTGTATGTGTGGAGCTTGTTGAAAGTGCGATGGTGGAGGAGGGGAAATATGTAAATTCGGATTCATCGGAGCATGTTGTTGCCCATAGCTAAAACTAGGATGGTTTTTCCATGAAGGGTTATAAGAATTCCCGTGCGGTGCACCGAAATTACCCTTAAATCCTCCCATACCACTTACTTGCTCTTGAAGCATAACTTTGTAGGCGAGTATTATCGGGCATTCCTTTGTTGAATGACCCGCCTCACAAATAGCACACACCTTCTCGACGGGATTTGGGATGGATCCAGTTGGTCATATTTCACACATCTCAAGTACTTCTCGCATTCCTTTCTCAAGAAAATCGAGTCGACTGTCCGTTAGAGCATTCTTTTCTACGTGAAATAGGCCGGACGCTGATGGATTGGTTGTCGTTTGGTGAGTTCGATTATGAGCATTAGGGTCAGATGTATCCCATGCTTGGTTAGTCTCGGAGACATTCCTCGGGTAAAGCTCAGCATCGTTGGCGTCTAAGTCGACAAAGGGACCATCACACATAGTTTCAACGAGTTGTTTGGAATTTATATTCAGCCCATTATGGAAAAGGGAAATTATTTGAAGTTTATCAAGTCCATAATGAGGGCACGAAGTAATTAACTCATTAAAATGCTTGTAACATCGATCGAACGACTCATTTTCTAGTTGTCCGAAGGTTTGAATTTGAGCCTTGATGGAGTTCATTCGATGTGTAGGAAAGAATTTCTTAAGAAATTTAGATTGTAACTCATTCCATGATGAAATCGAGTTTGGAGGTAAAGACCATAGCCAGGTCTTAGCCTTGTCCTTCAGCGAGAATGGGAAGAGTTTGAGGCGGATCACATCTTTTATGCAAGTTTGATCGTTGGGGGTATCGTACGCCTCCTCAAATTCCATGATGTGGAGATATAGCTTTTCTGAATCCATTCCATGGTAAGTGGGAAGTATTTGGATCATTCCATTCCTAAAGCGAAATTGCCTTGCATTATACGGGAGTAAAATGCATCTCGGAGTGACAGTGCGCTCGGGATATAAGATTTCTCTCAAAGGGTGGTACGGGGCCTATTCCTCACCGGAGGATGCACTACCGTGTTGTGACATGTCTCTCTCACTCAAAGACTCTGTGTCCTCACTTGGTATACTCGGAGCGTGCTCTAAAGTGTGTCCTAAGAGGGAAAACGGAATGTTATTTGCAATTGAGTGTGACGGTGTGGGAGGTGGAACCCAGAATTGTGGAGCGTTAGGAGTGTGAGGGTTGTTGGGGTCGTACTCAACTATCAGGTTTTCGCGAATGTGGGTTAGAGTATTATAGGGAGTTGGAGTGAGTTCAGAATTTTGCATTAACAGTCTTATGAGAGATGATGAGGAATATTTTTGTGCTTTTAAATTTTTTTTATGTTTTTGGATTTTTGGAAAATTTTGGCCAAAGTTTGAGATTGACTTGATCTAATCCTAAGTCTACCTAAATCCCCTGCAAGGGCGCAAAAAATTTAACGCGACTAAGAATGTGTCTCAGAAGTGTGTACTCTCTAGGCTCAAGTGCAAGCCTGTCGCTCAAGTAATAATCCGATAAGTCGGGTATCGATCCTCAGGGAATAGGACAAATGGGGTTAAAACGACGTTGGACAGACGAAGGAAACCTAACTTTGACTCTAAGGAAAAGGGAAAGATGATTTTAATGGTGAAATAACTACAACTAAATGCAATTTTGAAAATGACTAACTAATGAACTAAAGTTAAGTACCGAAAAAAAAACTAATGAACTAAAGTATGAATGGAACGCAACTATTCTAAATTACCTAAAATACTGATGATGATTGAATTAAAACATGAACTATATGATGAGGAAAACAGGACGGGAATACCATCCCTCAACCCTAGTGTGTTGCTAGTACAAAATTAATCGTAAATTTAAGTGATTAATTAGACCCAGAATTTAGTACTCCCAAGCATTACATATATGAGGTTCAAGCCCGCACCATACATAATCAGAGGACGAGTAAATCGGTATTGCGACAGTTACACTCGAATTGCATTCTGAAGCATCCCGGTTACCCTGAAGCAAATGAGATCAAAAGATCTACAATGGTTGTGTTGCTACACAATATGCTCATAATAAATATTTAAGTTTAGAGGATTAATTTTATACACATGCAACTACCACATCAGGTTGAGTTCATGCATCCCGACCTTAAAAATCTAGCCGGACATGTTAAACCTAACTATGCATGAATTAACTACGTTGCATGCGAGAGGAATCATAATGAAAATATCTTGAAATATGCAAGGAACAATTATAAACCTAGAAATTGTTTAAATCATGCAAGAAGAATAACATGCAAGGATAATAATAATAATAATAATAATAATAATAATAATAATAATAATAATAATAATAATAATAATAATAATAATAATAATAATAATAATAATAATAATAATAATAATAATAATAATAATAATAATGATAATGATAATAATAATAGAGAGAATGAAACTTTGCATTAAAACTTGAAATCAAGCTCGGAATTAATCACTCTTAAATCCACAAATTAAAGTTATCTTCCTAGGATGTTCTTCTACTCTTCTCTCTATAAAAACTAATCAAAACTATGAAAAACTGAAAAACTATGTTTCTTCAGTCATTACCCTCGTACAAATACGTTTTAGAATAAGTTATAACAATATAGGACTCTTTGGACCAATCAGTTGTCAAGAAAAAATTCGCGCATCAGGACCCCCGAACCGGTTCGCCCGCGAATTGGTTCCCAGTGTGGTTCAGGAATTTCTGCTGGTTTTCTCTTCTTTTCTTTCTTCCAACACTTACAATTTTTCCTTGTTTTCTTCTTTTCTTTCTTGGATTTTTCCTCAACTTCAAATGAACATAACTCCTTCACCATAGCTCGGATTTGGGTGACGTTTCTTCCAGTGTTCTCGTTGTTATGAGATCTCCAACTCTCCAGTTGGCCCCACCTCCTGGATCATGCTGTCGAATCACGAAAATGCCCTTGAACTTGCCTTCCTAGCTTTTATTTCATTGTTTCGATTTCTCTTTTGCACTGCTTGCATAATTAACATGTAAAACATATAAGAGAAACACAAACCACTAAATACTTGCCAACGAAGGTTAGTAGCATAAATGTGAGTTAGATCCATATCAATTGCATCACTCGGGTTCACAAAGGTTCTGAAATTAAGGGGAAAAATATACAGTATTTATGCCCAATGAGATTGTGAAAGAATAATTCAAAAATTAAGATGATAATCTCAATTTCTCCATTGACAGAATTTTCATAATAATATTTCCCTATCTAGGTGCTTTATTTATATGAGTCTAATACCCCTTATCCCTCGTGCTTGACAAGGAAACTAGATAAGGAAATAAACCAACTAATTCCCTCAAAAAGCTCTAACTTATAATTTTCTCAAGAAATATTACGAGCTAATTAACAAAACAAAAACAAAGAGATTACCCTCTCTCTCTCCCTCTCTCTCTCTCTCTCTCTCTCTCTCTCTCTCTCTCTCACACACACACACACACACACACTCACACATACACATGTAAACCTTGTCAATGGCATCCAAAGAAGAATAGACAAACAAGCCAAATCTGTAATATATCAAATAAAAAAGTGATTACGAGATTAAAAATATTCGGATACATATTTCTATAATATTTGAATAACGTGTTTCTTTTAGTCTTTCTATACGAGATTTGTATAACGTCGGCGCATCGAGCGGGATTAAAATCTAGTTTGTTCAATATTTATGATACAAATGGTTTCTCTTGAATTTCATACTGTTTGCAAAAATCGTATCCGTATATCTTCATTTGTATTTGTTCACCAACATTTCATGCAAATTTTAGCAAAAAATAAATAAATATTTGTACACGGAAATTTGCCAAATTTATCACAAATAAGGGTATGAAAATGCAACTCAGTAAAATCATTTAATGAAAAATTTAATGCATTTTCTTATGTTATTATGTGCATACGGTTGGCCACTCAAACAAACAAAAACACATATTTTTAGTAAAAAAAAATATATATATATATATATATATATATATATATATATATATATATAAATTGTTTGTATAAATCGATGTGATGACAGCAGTCATAAGTCTTCTTCTGCCTTTTTTAAACCATGCAAAAATTGTTTTTTGTTATAAAATTTGTATACTGGTTGTAAACCCGCGCGATTCGCCGGCGATAGGCCTGTCAACTGGTCGGAGGCGGGTCGGGTTTAGAGAGATCCAGATCCGTGTCTTTATCGGGACTACAATATTGGATCCAGAACCGGATCCGTTCGGGTCTTGGATCTGGCCAAATATATACATTTATTTTATTTTATCCCCCTTCTTTATTTTTTAATCTTAAATTAAAATATTTTGTAAAGTATTATAGAATATTATTAGTATGAATAAAACATGTATTATTTATATTTATTATATACATAAATATATATATATATATATATATATATATATATATATATATATATATATATTTTATATATATAATACTTACATGTTATATTGATAAGATATATTTATCAATATATATAAATTTGTAGTGTCTATATATATATTGTACTGCTCTTGTGCAGAATGTTTCGCATTTTAACAATGTGAACCGAACATATATCACGTGGCGGTGGACCCATAAATTATAGGCGGTCTCTCTCTCTCTCTCTCTCTCTCTCTCTCTCTCTCTCTTTTGTGTTCACCGACAGGTGACACGTGTCCAATTACAACAATGAATTAAGAGTTATTTTTTATTGTCCTATTAGGTTCATTAGAAAGTTCATTATTTTGGTTCACTTAAGAACCTCTCTCTCTCTCTCTCTCTCTATATATATATATATATATATATATATATATATATATATATAGTTCCTAACTTAAGTGATTACACAAATTGCTATATCAGAAGAAAACGATAACATGTAAATAGAATATTAAATACATAAAAGTAAAAATGAACCCAAAAGATTCAATTTCATTTAATGAAATTAAGCACACCGGTCTAATATACTCCATCAATCTGTAACTTATTATTTTGCCATTACACTACACCACAATGACCATTTACTAACATATAACGAGTGTTAGTAATCAATTTTATAACGGATATATCCGTTAGGAATAATGTGTTGGGAATACGATTTCTAACGAACACAACCCGTTAGTAAATTTATTAATTCTATCAGATTATAACCGTTAGAAATTTGTTATTTCTAACGGAAAATAACCGTTACAAATAATAAAAATCGTTATTTATGTGAGGACTTAATTTCATATTTATCTTTTTCCTTTTATTTACTAACAGATCTAAACCGTTAGAAGTGTGACTTTCTAACAGTTTTACTCCGTTAGAAAATGTCGTATATTCAATATATATATTCCAAGGAACCAACCAATCGATCTTTCCTCACCCTTTAAAAATCAATGCCAACATTGAATTGGAGCCACAATAATAATAATAATAATAATCAAAGACAATCACTAAAAAGAAATTCATATAAACTCATGCTCTTTAAAATTTTTAAAGCTATACATAATCAATAGCAATCATATCATTGTCCATAAATGCATAAATATGCATAATCCATAACAAGCATAGAGCAACCATCCAAACATACTAGAAAAGGTCCACATGCATAAAAACATAAGCAAAAATAAATGTTATGATCCATCCATAAGTAGAATCAAATGTACTTCAACCAACAATCAAGCCATATGAGATAACCCCCACCCGCGAAGCCAGCTAAGGTATAGAAACCATCTTGAGGAGCTTCCCACAAATGAGCATCAGGGTCGAACACTTCATCCACACTATCTTTTCTCCATTTTGGGGACGCTCGAAATGACACGTTTGTCGTGATGGATCTGTCACAACATGACCTTTTGCCAAATTTTTACCAAACTTATTACACAATAGGACTTTAGGTTCGTTCATGGGAACGTGGGAAGGATGATGAGTTTGAGATGAACCAACTGATGCAAAAACACTGGCCACGTTTTGTGTTAAAGGAGAAGGGCGATTAGTTGAGATGGATCGATCACTCGTGGGAGTGTTCAACGGTACCCCACTTTCTTTCATGTTTGATACAATATGACACATAACCTGGAACATAAATGTACAAAAAATAAGAGCACGAATAACACAATGAAGTTGTAACATGGCATGACAAAATTTAAAAACATGAAAATCTACCTTGAGAGTATCCTCGACCTTGTGTAGTCTTGAGTTGAGTTCATAATTATTCCATGCATCATTTTCATTTTCTGTTTACCCCCGTTCAAGTGCCTCGCTTGCAATCCCAGTATGAATAAGTTGTGTCCTAGAGATATGGCTTAAATATGCACAAACACTTCTCCTTTTGTCCTTCATAAATACTTCGGCAATTACATATGTGTCGATGCCTCCCTCATCATGGCTACTTCCTTCACATTTTCGTCTATTCTCAGCAACCATCAACTCATCCTATAATATGAACAACAAAATGCTAAACTATAAATACATGTAAAAGAGAAAAGACTAAGGAGAAAAATTATAATATCATAGACAAAAAATAAAATACTCACTATTTAGCCTTAGCGCTTGCCATCACATTCCCATCTTCATCACGGTGTCCCGCAATCCACTTAACTATTGCCCTAAATTTTTTGGTAGGCTCAGGAAAGAAATTGTTGTTTGTTCTTCCCAGTTGCCAAAGTAGCATAACTGTACAATACACATGGTAGTGTCTTCTTTTATGCTTGTTACTCTGAGGAGTAAATGTTAAATCTTGAATGAAACTCAGTACTGGATAATCTTGTGATCTTGATTACAAACCTATGAAAGAAAAACCAAGTCTTAAGTTCCATCAGTCCACAACATCCGGCAATTGAATTGATGGTGGGTGTTGGTGTTGCTCAACAAATCATACCATGAATTAGGGTAGTTAGTTGGTGTTGATACGTCACGAGATCATGATTCAGCACTTTCCCCTACTGACATGGTGACCGATAAAAGAGCGTTGGTTGTTGTTCCAGCAATGGCTGCAGTTCCAATGCGGAAATCCAAGGGTCGGGATGTTGGAGAGCATCGAATTCGTAGACCGTTCTCTGTTTCTGAAGTGGAAACATTAGTTCAAGCCGTTGAGAAGCTTGGTACTAGAAGATGGCGAGATGTTAAACTGCGTGCTTTTGATAATGCAAAGCAACGGACTTATGTGGATTTAAAGGACAAGTGGAAAACACTAGTGCACACGGCAAGCATATCCCCTCAAAAAAGAAGAGGTGAGCCTGTGCCTCAAGAGCTTTTGGACAGGGTCCTAACCACCCATGCTTACTTGTCTAAGCAGCAGCACCTCAAACAGTACCTTTAAGAACATTTCACAGCTAAAAAACATTCATAGTAAATACTTGACAGCGCATGCATGCCTAGGTAAAGTTAGACGGTTTTGACATTTTTTTTAATTATAATGATGTAAGAAGGAAATTTAATTAATTAGTGTAACATTTTTAGCTCTAAAAAAAATAAAAAAATAAAAAAAAGGTGAAGTAAGTAAATCATAAGTGGGTCTAATTCAAATGAAAGAAAGGCCTTTATGATAACAAGATTGTAATTAAACAGCAGTTAGCAGTTGGCATGATCAGAATGTAGACTAAAATTACCTGGGAATGCTCACAATCTGTAGTCATAATTAGTGTTGGAACATGGAGCTGAAAACCTAAGGTAGTAAATGAGATTAACATTTGTCATATTATATTTTCTCCCGTTGTATGTTTACTAAAGTATACAAGCTCTTGAACTCGGATTGAAAAGTTGATCGTTGAATTGCCTAAAATGGTCAAATTTTTTCCACTGATTGCCTAGAGTGATAATTCTTAAGATTCAGCTTATATAGACCGGACCACAATATTGTAAAAATACTCGCTCAAAATTCAATTGAGCTGTTGGCAATCAGAAACCATTAAAACATAATAAGACCTTGATGTTTTACAATGTTTTAATGGCAGTTGATATCTTGCAAATGTACTTTGATAGCAGCATTTGAAACAATGTGGGGACATGTTCGATTCAATATGTCTATCTGAGATGTCAACAATTATTCAGAGCATTTACTCTCATCTATGAGGGCCCTAAGTCAGTTCTATGCGAGAGGTAGGCTCAGAGGTAATAGAGCAAGAAATGTCAACAATTATTCAGAGCATTTACTTCACGAGGCAGAAGGTTTAGACCTGCTGGTTTTGTACCTACTGCTCAGTTCATTCAAGGCAGCATCAGCAGGGTCTTATTATGGTTTTGTACCTACTGCCCAGTTCATTCAAGGCAACATAATAAGACCATTAACACATAATAAGACCTTGATGTTTTAACTGGGAATGCTCACAATCAGAAAATGAGGGATGGTATCATTTGCAAGATATCAAGTCCATTAACGAAAATACTCCTCACCTATTAATGGGGTACTTCAATGTTGTGACTAGTCAAAATACAAAACTAGGAGGCAATGAAGTGGACCATATAGCGGTTAGAGATTTCAATCAAGCTTTGGATATGAGTGGCTTAGTTGACTTGGGGTATCGAGGTACTAAATTTACCTGGTGTAATAATAGAATGGAGGATAACCTCATTAGGGCCAAATTGGATAAATGTTTAATTAATAACCAGTGGAAGTGTGAATTGAAACATAACAAGAGCAACTGAATGTACAACATTTGAAGTAGACACAAAAGAATCAATGTGAAGCAATTGCAGTTAGATCTGAACATCTCTATGCAATGCATGAATGAAATGGAATACCTTAAAAGTGAATTGGGGTGGTTGACACTGATTATGATAGTAGTCTTCTACGAGAGTTTTTAAATGCAGTTAATTATAAGAGACAAACGAGAAGTGTGAAAAGGTCTTGGAATTACCTTAAGGATACGCAGAACACGAGAGACGTTTTGCTTGATCAACTTCACCAAAAATCCCTGCTTTCCCTTCAGATCACTGGTTCCAGGATCACCAAATTCGATGGAAACCCTCCTCGGAAAATTCTCAATCTTGGGCCTCGGTGTTCTCTCGGTCACCGCCGATGCACTAAGAAAAGGAAAGTAGTTCTCCAATATTACCATCAATAATAGCGAAGAATAAATTGTGCACACATGCCTGTCCTCATTCTAATATTTGCTTCAAGAGGAGGAAAAAACCCAGTGAAAACCTACAGTTCAGTTCAGAAGGTGTTTTAAAGGTAGAAATATTGAATGTTGTGGGAGAAGATCATGGGAGAATGTGGACATTGATACAAAATATCTCAAGTAGTTTCGAGTTTGATGATACATATATACGACAAGTATATAACCAGAGACCTACAATGGAACCTCAAAATTTACCACCATGCCACACTATCAACCTTTAAAGATCTCTAATTGAACTAGCATAAATATAGGTAAACAAGGCATAAAGGATGGCAAGTAGAGGTGAACATAAACTCGAACCTTTACCTAATGAAACAATATTCTAAGTATAAGAAACCTAAGTGACAGTCTCTTGAACTCTGATCCTCGTGTATACATCAATATTCTTACACACAGCACTTTTATGTTTACAATAGACCAGGTCGTGTGCATCAACCTGGCGTCGTGAGTGCCTAAAATTTTTCACAGGTAGAACCTACAACTTTCACACTCATTACGGGATTTTATCAAGATTGCTTCCTGCAGCTAAGCACCCCGCTCAGAACGATCATAGAACAAATTCATCTAGAGATCAAACTCAACCTCTAAGTCATCACATAATATCATGAATTCATTACACTCATATGAGATATAAATTTGCATGATCCATATTCGACTATTTGACTTGTTTTTCACTTTGATTTTTGGTTCTCGGGATCTCAATCTCTAGGCATGGTACCATCACGCATCACACACACTATTTTTTTAAGGACTTTAATCCCATACCATTAGAGATACTTCCCTGCTTTCTTTCTTGCCAAATCTTTGATTAATGAATTTATGAGGTAATCTCCAGAACTCAAAAAAAATCATAGTAACATAACAATTAGCAATTAGCTATCTCACATTGCCGTGCTTACAATGTATTTGTCGTGACTTTCTATTATAACAATATCAGTTCTGTAGTTTGTCAATAACAGTTGTGCTGTCATGGTTCCATTATATTTGGTAGAATGCTGCATCGAACTACTTTCTTCATTGGACTTAGCTAATGTAATCACTTGATACTACATAGTGGACTGAATATGATAGTTTGTTCCTCCTCTCAAAGAAATTGATCTTCTAGTTTCTACGAGTGAAAACATCATACATCGATATCGCAAATAGAGGAAGAAAAAGAGGAAGAAAAATAATCTTAATTTGAATTAAATGGATTAGAGTGATAACCTGTATATAGGACTATAGCTTAACAAAATGAAATCAGATTTATTTGATAACATCGACGGACATTATTTGAATCCATGTTTTGATAACTCCTGATAGTCGGCCTCGACATCACATGTCGACCCACTCAAAACCCACATCAATCTCAAAAAGCCAAATTTCACGAAATCAACAAAAAAAATTCGGAATCATTGGAGACGAAGGGGATACTAGCTGTCGAGGTGAAGGAATCGATTGGAGACGAAGGGGCAACAACTGTATGAATTCCATTAATTTGTTGGAGACGAAGGGGATACTAGCTGTCGAGGTGAAGGAAGCGATTGGAGACGAAGGGGCAACAACTGGGTGTAATAAACACGGGCTATCAATGTTCGGCGTACGTGGATACAAGAATATCAATTTTCATCCCACGTGGATACCCTGTATGAGTTGGAATTAGCTAATGTAATCACTTGATACTACATAGTGGACTGAATATGATAGTTTGTTCATCCTCTCAAAGAAATTGATCTTCTGGTTTCTACGAGTGAAAACATCATACATCGATATCATAAATAGAGGAATAAAAACAGGGAGGAAAACAATCTTAATTTGAATTAAATGGATTAGGAGGGATAACCCCTGTCCCTGATATGAAGAGGGGGTCATGTGGCATCGCAAAACAAGAAAATTATATAGGACTATAGCTTAACAAAATGAAATCATATTTATTTGATAACATCGACGGACATTATTTGAATCCACGTTTTGATAACATCTGTTAGACCATCATCCCCCTAAACTTTGCGTTCAAACTCATCCAACAATCAAACCATAACAACCTTTACACTTGAACTATAATATTGATCCATTCATACTCACGCCAATCGAACCACATATGAAAATAAACAAACTCAAAGAAAGAGAAACAGAGAAAAGCGACTGGACAACTACATACATAACATGATTTATAAAAATAAATGTCTATAAATATATGAAGTAATTCAATGTCATTCCAACCATAAAAAGATAAGAAAAGAGGCATTCATCGTTCCAAAGGGATTCACATATTTTCAAATGAATTGGTGATTCAATAGCTAGACGGAACCATGAAGTTTAAACATTTTTTTCCAAATGAGGTTGGTCTTCAATAGTAGATTGGAAGTCCGTTGGTATATCTAACTCGTCTACTCGATTGGTCAGTCTCTTCGATGAGTGTACAACCACCCACAAATTGGGATTCTTAAGGTCTCTCGAATAGAATACTTGGTTGGCCTCGGAAGCGAGAATTACAGGCTCATCCAAGTCATTGCTCAAACTCCTAAGCTTGTTAAAATTCATCATCACCAAATTAGAGTCCGGACAGTGTCGACAATCATTTGTCTTATCTTCCACTCTAACCTAATCACAATAAAACACTACCTCCTTAATTATTGTATAATCAAGCTCAATTATCTGTCTAATAACCCCATACCACATTGTCCAAGCATCCTTTAGATTTTTATCGCTTTTTCTTGCCCTGAATTTTTTCCACGCCTTTAGGCGAACACCGTTGTCTTGTGTTACAACAATATCGTCATGGTACTTAGTCTAAATTGTTCATGTTAGTTTCAAGTTTCAAGTTTCAATATAACAATATTAACACACATGTAATATAAACATGTGACGAAACTCAAACCTGTAGTATTCATGGAGTCCATCGACATTAAGACGAAATAGTACCCACAGACGTATTTGTTAAAATTGTGTTGGTTCCAACATCACGAACTTATCGTCAAGCAAAGGCCCTTCATCAAAGAACTCTTCATCTTCCTCTAAGATAATTCCAAACATTCTCTTGAAATGAAGGCAATATCACCTCTAGAATATATATATATATATATATATATATATATATATATATATATATATATATATATATATATATATATATATATATATATATATATATATATATCATGTTTTAAAAAGAGGGAGTCGCAGAAAAAAAAACTTGGCGACCATCTCACACCAGACTGGCAAAGTGTAGGTGCAAGTGGGCGAATATTTTAAGTAGTAGGCTCACATCTCAAGTTTTGAATATAAGATTCAACACTATCGCTACGCCTTATCCCAATATTGAATAATCCTGATTAAACTTTGTACATGGAATTGTCCAGCAATTTACTAAATCTGTGGGAGGTTTAGTCACTAAAATCCACTAAACATTTCTTTAGTCGACTAAACATGAATAAAATAGAAACATAAAAACACACACAATTTGAGTCATCAGATAATACGAACAATTTGAGTCATCAGATAATACGAGACAGGGGATATACGATACGAGACACGGGCGAGTGTTACCTCTCTTTACGATCAGATTTAGGAAGGGAACGGCATTCTGAGATGTAGCACCATGGCCATGAGCATCCAAAGGTTGTACCTTACGGCCACTCAAAATCCACATCAATCTCAAAAGGCCAAATTTCACCAAATCAACAAAAAAAATTTGGACTGTACGAATTCCATTAATTTGTTGGAGACGAAGGGGATACTAGCTGTCGAGGTGAAGGAATCGATTGGAGACCAAGGGGCAACAACTGGGTGTAATAAACACGGGCTTTCCATGTTCAGCGTACGTGGATACAAGAATATCAATTTTCATCCTACGTGGATACCCTATATGAGTTGGACTTGCACGGATTATAGAGATTAGTTGATTTCCAATTTTATTTCGAGGATAAATCAAAGGTTACTTTAATAAATGAATCATAACGTTTTCTCTTTCCCCTAGTGCTATATATAACACAAGAGAAGAGCTCAATATAATAAAAAGAAAGAGAATTATTTCTTTGCCACGAGTAACAATAATTTTTTGTATTTCTTGGTTCTGTTCCTTTTCCTCACTCAAAACAGGTAAGTATATGTCAATTTCATGTACTGCATCTTCATTGTTCATCACATATTTGAATTTAAAAATTTATTTTGTTTGCTTTTGATCCATTACTACATATTAGAATGTTTCATGCTTGTTCTTCGTTGTAATTTATATGTATGAATGAACCACCTTAACTTCTTATTAGGTCTATAAAAATATAGGAATTATAGATTAGTTATCAATTATTAAAGGATCAAATACCTACTGCTCAGTTCATTCAAGGCAACATAATAAGACCATTAAAACATAATAAGACCTTGATGTTTTAACTGGGAATGCTCACAATCAGAAAATGAGGGATGGTATCATTTGCAAGATATCAAGTCCATTAACGAAAATACTCCTCACCTATTAATGGGGTACTTCAATGTTGTGACTAGTCAAAATACAAAACTAGGAGGCAATGAAGTGGACCATATAGCGGTTAGAGATTTTAATCGAGCTTTGGATATGAGTGGCTTAGTTGACTTGGGGTATCGAGGTACTAAATTTACCTGGTGTAATAATATAATGGAGGATAACCTCATTAGGGCCAAATTGGATAAATGTTTAATTAATAACCAGTGGAAGTGTGAATTGAAACATAACAAGAGCAACTGAATGTACAACATTTGAAGTAGACACAAAAGAATCAATATGAAGCAATTGCAGTTAGATCAGAACATTTCTATGCAATGCATGAATGAAATGGAATACCTAAAAGTGAATTGGGGTGGTTGACACTGATTATGATAGTAGTCTTCTACGAGAGTTTTTAAATGCAGTTAATTAAAAGAGACAAAGGAGAAGTGTGAAAAGGTCTTGGAATTACCTTAAGGATACGCAGAACACGAGAGACGCTTTGCTTGATCAACTTCACCAAAAATCCCTACTTTCCCTTCAGATCACCAGTTCCATGATCACCAAATTCGATGGAAACCTTCCTCGGCAAATTCTCAATCTTGGGCCTCGGTTTTCTCTCGATCACCGCCGATGCACTAAGAAAAGGAAAGTAGTTCTCCAATATTACCATCACTAATAGCGAAGAATAAATTGTCCACACACGCCTGTCCTCATTCTAATATTTGCTTCAAGAGGAGGAAAAAAACCAGTGAAAACCTACAGTCCAGTTCAGAAGGTGTTTTAAAGGTAGAAATATTGAATGTTGTGGGAGAAGATCATGGGAGAATGTGGACATTGATAGAAAATATCTCAAGTAGTTTCGAGTTTGATGATACATATACACGACAAGTATATAACCAGAGACCTACATTGGAACCTCAAAATTTACCACCATGCCACACTATCAACCTTTAAAGATCTCTAATTGAACTAGCATAAATATAGGTAAACAAGGCATAAAGGATGTCAAGTAGAGGTGAACGTAAACTCGAACCTTTACCTAATGAAATAATATTCTAAGTATAAGAAACATAAGTGACAGTCTCTTGAACTCTGATCCTCGTGTGTACATTAATATTCTTACACACGGCAGTTCTATGTTTACAATAGACCAGGTCGTGTGCATCAACCTGGCGTCGTGAGTGCCTAAAATTTTTCACAGGTAGCACCTACAACTTTCACACTCATTACGGGATTTTATCAAGATTGCTTCCTGCAGCTAAGCACCCGGCTCAGAAGGATCATAGAACAAATTCATCTAGAGATCAAACTCAACCTCTAAATCATCACATAATATCATGAATTCATTACACTCGTATGAGATATAAATTTGCATGATCCATCTCCGACTATTTGACTTGTTTTTCACTTTGATTTTTGGTTCTCGGGATCTCAATCTTTAGGCATGGTACCATCACGCGTCACACACACTATTTTTTTAAGGACTTTAATCCCATACCATTAGAGATACTTCCCTACTTTCTTTCTTGCCAAAGCTTTGATTAATGAATTTATGAGGTAATCTCCAGATCTCAAAACATTTCATAGTAACATAACAATTAGCGATTAGCTATCTCACATTACCGTGCTTACAATGTATTTGTCGTGACTTTCTATTATAACAATATCAGTTCTGTAGTCTCTCAATAACAGCTGTGCTGTCACGGTTCCATTATATTTGGTAGAATGCTGCATCGAACTACTTTCTTCGTTGGAATTTGCTAATGTAATCACTTGATACTACATAGTGGACTGAATATGATAGTTTGTTCATCTTCTCAAAGAAATTGATCTTCTAGTTTCTACGAGTGAAAACATCATACATCGATATCGCAAATAGAGGAATAAAAACAGGAAGAAAAACAATCTTAATTTGAATTAAATGGATTAGGAGGGATAACCTTTGTCCCTGATATGAAGAGGGGGTCGTGTGGCATCGCAAAACCAGAAAAGTATATAGGACTATAGCTTAACAAAATGAAATCAGATTTATTTGATAACATCGATGGACATTATTTGAATCCACGTTTTGATAACATCTTTTAGACCATCATCCCCCTAAACTTTGCGTTCAAACTCATCCAACAATCAAACCGTAACAACCTTTACACTTGAACTATAATATTGATCCATTCATACTCACACCAATCGAACCACATATGAAAATAAACAAACTCAAAGAAAGAGAAACAGAGAAAAGCGACTGGACAACTACATACATAACATTTTTTTATAAAAATAAATGTCTATAAATATATGAAGTAATTCAATGTCATTCCAACCATAAAAAGATAAGAAAAGAGGCATTAATCGTTCCAAATGGATTCACATATTTCCAAATGAGTTGGTGATTCAATAGCTAGACGGAACCATGAAGTTTAAACATCTTTTCCAATTGAGGTTGGTCTTCAATAGTAGATAGGAAGTCCGTTGGTATATCTAACTCGTCTACTCGATTGGTCACTCTCTTCGATGAGTGTACAACCACCCACCAATTGTGATTCTTAAGGTCTCTCGAATAGAATACTTGGTTGGCCTCGGAAGCGAGAATTACAGGCTCATCCAAGTCATTGCTCAAACTCCTGAGCTTGTCAAAATTCATTATCACCAAATTAGAGTCCGGACAGTGTCGACAACCATTTGTTTTATCTTCCACTCTAACCCAATCACAATAAAACACTACCTCCTTAATTATTGTATAATCAAGCTCAATTATCTGTCTAATAACCCCATACCACATTGTCCAAGCATCCTTTAGATTTTTATCGCTTTTTCTTGCCTTGAATTTTGTCCACGCCTTTAGGCGAACACCGTTGTCTTGTGTTACAACACTATCGTCGTGGTACTTAGTTAAAAATACAAAACCGTTAATGCGATACTTCTTATATGCCTTAACCCTATGATTTGGTCCTTGAACTAATCACCACAACAGTGCCTTCGATTCCGTCTCTCTTGAATTGACCAACTGTGAAAAAGACCAAAACATAATTATAACACTAAATTCCAAAATTATGCTCACTAATAAGCGACATGTCTAAGCACTCTTATTATTTATTACAAACCTTTTCGTATAGCCATGGTATGAAAGAAGTTTGCTTTTTGTCATTTTGATCCCCTTTCCTTTACCACAAGAATTGGACTTCAATAATGCTTTATACTCACTATAAATTGTTCATGTTAATTTCAAGTTTCAAGTTTCAATATAACAATATTAATACACATGTAATATAAACATGTGACGAAACTCAAACCTGTAGTATTCATGGAGTCCATCGACATTAAGACGAAATAGTACCCACCGACGTATTTATTGAAATTGTGTTGGTTCCAACATCACGAACTTATGGTCAAGCAAAGGCCCTTCATCAAAGAACTCTTCATCTTCCTCTAAGATAATTCCAAACATTCTCTTGAAATGAGCCCAGTATATAAGGCAATATCACCTCTAGAAAATATATATATCATGTTTTAAAAAGAGGGAGTCGCAGAAAAAAAAAACTTGATGACCATCTCACACCAGACTGGCAAAGTGTAGGTGCAAGTGGGCGAATATTTTAAGTACTACGCTCACATCTCAAGTTTTGAATATAAGATTCAACACTATCGCTACACCTTATCCCAAACATTTCTTTCGTCGACTAAACATGATTAAAATAGAAACATAACGGCTACTTCATTGAGAAACTCAAAACCAATTGTTTTCCAAATAACCAATTGTTTTCCAAATAACCACTTGTTTTGTTTCCCAATCATCATGTTTCACACGCAAGAGTTGATAAATAATATCAAAGCTCCATTCAATTACTTGAATCCTAAATTAGTTGAGATTTCAAAAGAAAGAAAGAAAGAGCAAAAATATCACAACACACACAATTTGAGTCATCAGATAATACGAGACAGGGGATATACGATACGAGACACGGGCGAGTGTTACCTCTCTTTGCGATCAGATTTAGGAGATGGACGTAGGAAGGGAACGGCGTTCTGATATGGAGGAGGACGTTCTCAGATGTCCATGAGCATCCAAAGGTTGTACTTTAGGGCGTAACCATCAGTAACTAACAACCGCTCCATCAATCTCAAAAGGCCAAATTTCACCAAATCAATAAAAAAAATTCGGACTGTACGAATTCCATTAATTTGTTGGAGACGAAGGGGATACTAGCTGTCGAGGTGAAGGAATCGATTGGA
The DNA here is from genome assembly GCA_949130495.1 of Sambucus nigra. Lineage (NCBI taxonomy): Eukaryota > Viridiplantae > Streptophyta > Magnoliopsida > Dipsacales > Adoxaceae > Sambucus > Sambucus nigra. The sequence continues at coordinate 35,862,544 of OX422213.1, forward strand.
GACCAAGGGGCAACAACTGGGTGTAATAAACACGGGCTTTCAATGTTCAGCGTACGTGGATACAAGAATATCAATTTTCATCCTACGTGGATACCCTATATGAGTTGGACTTGCACGGATTATAGAGATTAGTTGATTTCCAATTTTATTTCGAGGATAAATCAAAGGTTACTTTAATAAATGAATCATAACGTTTGCTCTTTCCCCTAGCGCTATATATAACACAAGAGAAGAGCTCAATATAATAAAAAGAAAGAGAATTATTTCTTTGCCACGAGTAACAATATTTTTTTGTATTTCTTGGTTCTGTTCCTTTTCCTCACTCAAAACAGGTAAGTATATGTCAATTTCATGTACTGCATCTTCATTGTTCATCACATATTTGAATTTAAAAAATTTATTTTGTTTGCTTTTGATCCATTACTACATATTAGAATGTTTCATGCTTGTTCTTCGTTGTAATTTATATGTATGAATGAACCACCTTAACTTCTTATTAGGTCTATAAAAATATAGGAATTATAGATTAGTTATCAATTATTAAAGGATCAAATACCAAAAAGTCCCTCAAATATTTTTTAATACACACTTAGTCCAACCCTTTTATTTTGTACTAAAAAGTCCCTTATTCTCTTATCTTTAAAGGTCCGCGCTAGCGGCATGGTAAAACTTTTTTGGCATGGTGAAGGACTTTTTGATGCAAAATAAAAAGGGTTGAACTTTCGTGTATTAAAAAAAGTCCGAGGGACTATTTGGTATATGCCCTATTATTAAACTACATCCTATGATATTGTTTTTTCTTCTTGCTGTATTTTTAAGGTATTTAGTTTGGTCTTATAAGCTTACAAATTATTCTAGTTTGTTTTTTTTTCTCGTCAAGTTTTAAGTTATATGAAAATTTCATACCTCAAAATTTGAAAATAACTATATTTTTGTTTGGTCCTATAAACTTACAAATTTTACTGTATAAATTTTGAGGCCAAAAATTCTCGTATACCCATTTTTAGATGCAACCTAGAGTTACCAAATCATACAATATTAAAACCGACACAATAAGTATTCAACTTTGGAACTTGTACTTTTCTATGTTCTAATTTTAGTATTTTAAGTTTTTATATTATTTGCACCTAAATTTCAAAGAAAATATATCACAATCAAACCTAGAGTTTTAATTGAAAGTGCATAAATCGAAAATTACATAATTTTGTATTAATTTACGATAGGAAGATTCATAATGATTATTGTGATCAAATGTTCACAAATTATTAGTTGTAAATGGGATATAGTTTCTTATAAGTACTATTGAAAATACCTGAATCTCTCATGTTATTTAACTATATTTGGACTAGAATATCCAACAAAATACATCCAAAATTAAAATTAATTTTTTTTATTTATGCAATAGGGTTTGGATATCAAAGAGGCCCAAAATAATTATTTATAATTTGAACTTGACAATCCAAATGTACTTTTGTGGGAATTAGTTTCATAATAAACTGGATATTAAAAAATGACTTTTAACATCTAGTATTTTAAATTTATTTATGAAATGCAATATCTTTTTAAATATTTCTTTAAATTAATGGTCATTTTAACTGTCATATTGATAGTTTCACCATTGAAACTTTGTATCTTGACGAGTATTAAATTACTTTTTATATGATGTTTAATTTGAACACTTTTCTCATTCCAATCATTTACTATATATTGGTGTTGTAATAATGTGCGGAGAGTGAAAAATTAAACCCCTCATTTTCATTGAAAAAAAGTTAGTAATATCAGTAAGAGTTGATATATATATATATATATATATATATATATATATATATATATATATATATATATATATATATATATATATATATATATATATGTGTGTGTGTGTGTGTGTGTGTGTGTGTGTGTGTGTGTGTGTGTGTGTGTGCACGCGCGCGCGCGTGTGTATTTGATATTAGATTTAATGTTCTCTAATATTTTAATCCCTTATCAAACTTTAAGTTTTGACATGTGTGTAACAAATATGATGGAAATATTTTTTAATTTGACAAAAATTATAATACGACAATCCCTTGTTATATAACGCTGCCTTAATGTGACACTATGGACTTCACATTATTCTACAATAAATTTTAAGACGTCAACTACAAATTTGTGGGGATGATTATACATGTTCAAATTTCAAAGTTTATTACTATATGCCCCTAATTAAATTAATCTTTGTAAATATGCCTCATACATAAACTTATCACGTTGGTTACACGTGCAATGCGCGTGTGCATCAACTAGTGCGTGAATAACTATTATTTATGTGACCTTTGTAATTTATCCCTAGATATCTAGCATCCAAGATGTAATTCCCGTCTTAGTTGTCATTTTCTGAATGTTAAATACAATTAAATGTGCCACAATGTTTTGAAACTCCAAAGCTTATGAACGAACCTAATCCAAACTTATATGTTGTTTCATTCCCTCTTTTCTTCATCCAGTTCCTTTTTTTTTCAAGAATGGATTATGACCAACTTACCTTTTCAGGGATGGAGAATCAGTATGACTTTGATTGGTTATATTTAGAAGAAAAGTCCCAAGGGTAATCTCATACTTACTAAAGTTCTTTAGTTTTGTCTCTATTCTGTACGAACTAACCTTATATGTTGTATACATTTTTTATTTTGTACAGAAAATTGGAGGAGTACTCAACAATCACTAATAACTTGGATTATAGTCCTTTCGGTGATCCTTTCAACTATGATCAATACCTATTTCCACAACAAAATAATCAAATTCCCTTTGATTATGATCAACATCAATTTTCACAACTAAATCATCAAATTCCAGTTGATTATGATCAATACAATTTTTTGCAACAAAACAATCAAAATCAGTACCAATTTTCACAACAAGACAATTTCATTCCCCAATTGGAATTCACTGATTTTGAGAATATCGGCACGGGTGATTTGCGTAGCTTGTGGGATGGCAATTTTTCATCTATTAGTCAAGACCTTATTTTTTATACCAAGCAAGAACTGTTGATGGATACTAAAAATTTGGGCTATTTCCCAGATGAAGGAACTTATATGATTGATCCTAAAAATTTTATGATTTCAAACACAAACGGAAATCAAATTCGACAAAACAAAAGATCGAGAACGTCTCCATTAGAACTACATGAGATCCAAAAGTATTTTAATGTTCCAATAACTAAAGCAGCCAAAGAATTGAAGGTGGGATTGACTGAGTTGAAGAAAAGATGTAGAAAATTGAATATTATGAGGTGGCCTCAGAGGAAGCTCAAGAGTATGACGCCTCTCATTGATAATGTTAAGGTATTATCCTGCCTACATGTTAAGATTCTTTCGAAATGTAATTAGATACTTTATTATTTTTCATTCATTTCATTTCCCTCTAATAAAAGTTTACCAAATATATGTTTTTGGAAGTCATCTTAATTTATTGTGTGTTTTTTTACTTTACCCCCTTGAGAAATGCAGCAATCAGACATATCCATCTGCTTTTAAAAAAAATAGACCTAAACCTCGTATGCATAAGGTATAAGAAATTCAATACACAAGTGGGTGGCAAAGCCTAATTTATGAAAAATAGAGGGGTAATATCTAATTATAGCATTATTGTACGACCTGTTTTATTAGTATAATTATTTTGTTTTAAATTGCAATTTTAGGAGATGGGATTAACCAATGAGGTAGAGATGATGGAAGAGACCAAAAACATGATGGAGAAGCTACCCGATTTAGAAATGACAGAGAAAATAAAAAAACTGAGGCAAGCTTGCTTCAAGGCCAAGTACAAAAAGCGAAGGCTCCTTGCTGACTATTGATACTGCTTCTTCTCTAATGGCTTGGTAATTTGGGTCTATATTTGGTTTTGAACTTTGTAATGTTATCTCTAGTTTTATTTTGGCACTTGAATAAACTTTTGGAGTCTTGTTTTCTCAGATATTGTAGTGCCTAAAGCATTACAACCAAATATAAGTTTAAATAAAGTACGGTTTTAATTTTATTTTTACGTGCCTTAAAGTGAATTTGTGTGCCTTGTCATGGATGTTAATAATTAACCTTGAATCGAGCTTCATTCTTACTGCAAAATCAATCATTATGTAATGAGAAACATCGATGCATATGAGATTCTTATATGCAGTACTGTATATATATATATATATATATACAGTACTGCACTTGTGTGGACCAGCCCGCATTTTTAAAGTGCGGACCGGACATGCGTCTCCTGGCGTTCTGCCTAGAAAAGAGAAAGAGAGTGCAAATATTTTAGCCGATAATTTATAGGTTCACCGCCAAGCGACACATGTCCAGTCCGCACTCTTAAAATGCGGACTGATCCTCATAAGAACAGTAATATATATATATATATATATATATATATATATATATATATATATATATTTGACAAGATAAGAAAATAATTTAATACATAAATTTTGTTAAAAAAAATAAAACATAAATTTTGAATAATCTATATAAAGTAACATATATGTTAAATCATTACTTTAGCAAAAAAGTGTGACATTAATGTTAGCCAATTAAAGACCATGCTCACACCATGGGGAGAAAATGCTAAAAATAATAATAAGGAATATAACTGTTAAGGCCAAATAAAAACACAAAAAAAAAATGCACTCTTACAATTTTTTATACGATTTCTTTTACAAATTGAAGTGGTAAGTGATTAAAACTTTTTATTTTTAAAGTCTTAAGTAGCCGGGCAAATTTTGTATTTTATTTTTATTTTTTATTTCCATAGATTTGATGAAATTACAGCATTACTTTTTTTTTAATGCATGAATATGACTTACATGTCAAGAAATTTATTTATGTGTTGTTATGTATGTTAATATATACGTTTGTAACTCATTACAACATAATTAGAATTTAATTTTTTATATACATTTGTTCATTGTATATATAAATATATATACACTCGTGTTAGAATTAAAGACCGTAGTAAAATGCACCCATCTATTCATCTCCCCTTAATTTATATTCTAACAATCTTTTGTACGAAATCCTATTCATGTACGAAATCCTATTCATCTCCCCATAAATTTATACCCTTTATTCCCTTTTCTCTCTCTCATATTTGTACAATATTTATGATACAAATAGTTTCTCTTGGCTTTTATAGTGTTGACAAATATCGTATTTGTATATCTTCTTTTGTATTTGTTCATCAAAATTTCATGCAAAGTTTAGCAAAAACTAAATAAATATTTGTAAATGACAATTTGTCAAATTTATCACAAATATGTGAATGAAATTTCAACCTCTGAAAAATCATATAATAAAAACTTCAATGCATCTTCTTTTGTTATTTAAACAAAAACACAAAAATACATATTTTTAATTGAACAAAATATATAAATTGTTTGTATAAATCAATGTGACAAGTGACACAGCCATAAACCTTCTTCTGCCTTTTTTAGACCATACAAAAATAATTTTTTTGGTTATAAAATATGTATATGGGTGGATGTTCACTTTTATCTAGCATATGAATGAAAAATTATTTCAAGATACCTGACTTCATACAATAAATAAAGAAAACACAAGTATGGATATACTAATTGAATGAAACGTTTGCACTCTAACATAAAAAATCCTTTATTTTTCACAACATCTTATAACACAAGAGCTTAATATAATAAAAAGAAAGAGGATTGCTGATCGAGTGTGAAAAGCGCGACGCGTGTCAGACGTCGATCGTTGTTTTCGTTTCGCCTACTCAATACAAACAAACATAAATTACGACTACACTTGCGAGGTAAGTCTAGCGGTAAGTCGGGTATCGAAAATCCACTGGGACGAGTTGCTAGAATTTAATTGATTTACTATTCCGAAATAAAAGTGTAAAAGATGATTACAAACTAAAAGAAAAGATGCATGAAAGGGAAATGTTAATCTAGGCAAGTGTATTGAAACTAGACTAACAAAGCGGTAAAACTATAGGTTGCGTCGAATATCCCTCACCCGGGTTAATTTGTATAAAATGGTTACATGGGTCGACGAGTTATTACAAATGCGTCTCGTTTCGACAGTTAATTAAATCAAGGGTTGTCACACCCCTAAATCCTCATAAAAGTCTAATAAGATTTTGGCATCAACAAATATCCCAGAAATTACGCGCGAAAGGTCGTAAGCACGGTACATACATGATATGCCCCGTAAAATCTCCTAGGCGTAATAACTAGGACAACGCACCTGAAATAGACCCGTAAACGCTATCACCAAAGCCAAGCAATGCGTTAATCCGAGCGAGTTCAATTCAAACACAGCCTAATTTAAATTAGCTAGAAAGCATGTTAAAAATGTGGTAAATAAACGCGATAAATCTACACTAGAAAGCAAGGAAAGAAAGCATGTGAATCTAATTAACAAAGCATGTAAATCTAATTATCAAAGTAAGAAATAAAGGAATACAACTGTATTAATGGAGAGGGTGAATGAATAGTCAACTTACAAGCCCAAAAGTGTGTCAATCCAAGAAGGAATGAAGAAGAACTAACCAAAAATCCTCAAACCCTAAGTTACAACTCCCTAAAATCTATTCTAAAGCTTCATATCTATTATTTACACAAAATTTGGTATTTATACTACGTTAGAATAAGTAAAGAAAAGAAAAGGAAAAAGAAAATAAAAGGCAAAATATCTCCTGGAAACAGGGGATCGATCGATCGACCCCTTTGGTCGATCAATCGATGGTGAAAAAAATATCCCACTATCGAGAAGGATCGATCGATCGACCCCTTCGGTCGATCGATCAATCAAGCAGATCACAACACAATGCATTGCTGTTTTGGTTGTTTGCCTTTCTCGTCCACTGAAATCGCCATAACTTCTTCGTTCTGAATTGGAATCGTGCACCGTTTATGGCCACGCGAAGCTTACGAGGAGGGATATAACTTCCGTGAGACGTTAGGCAAGATGCCCAAGCTGTGAAAAGACTAAAATGCCCTTGAACGTGCGATCGTGTACGAAAATCGAGCAGAATGCATCCGAACTTCACACTTAGCATCCAAATACCTACAAAAGCTCAATTAACCCTACAAAACATGTTAACGTAGAAATTCGAGTTTGTCTGGTTAACGAGCATAAATATAGGGAATAAGATACCCGAGGGGGCTAAAATGCGTAGGTTCGGAGGATGAAATATGCAATATTTGCATATCATCACACCCCATAACTTACACATTGCTAGTCCCTAGCAATAAAATAGGATGCAACAAGAACTACAAGCAAACCAAAAATAGGGATAGTACAAAAGTATAGTATAAAAGCAAAAGGCCACTTTCGCGGGTGACTCGATTGCATTTAGTGTATGCAATAAGCCGTTAAACCCCTAGGTCACCCTAGTGGACGAGTGTCATCTCGTGAGAGTTTTCAGGGATGATACCCACAAACATTAATTGGTTTCCTCAAAATATCCCCAACCCAACATGCGACAAGAAGCCCAATAATGGCGAAAAAGATTTCATACGCATTATTAGCACATTGAACGGATTCAAATAAAAGTTCGAATCATTAACATTATAGAATGCACCTCATAGAATTGAAACCTTAAAATGTGGGAGGGGAGCGAGCACATGCAAAGTGTGATTTGGCAAAAAACTTAAATAAACCGGATAAACATTAAAGCAAGCATACATTCAATCCTCACGGGCATTACACTCATCAAGTGAATTCACTCGAAACAAGGAGGTAACACACGGAACATGCGGGCAAAAGAGTAAATGTAAATGGAAACTTGGCCGCACACATGTCACAAATGAAGAACGCTATATATAAATTGAAAAACTGTAATCCCAATGAAAGATACCGCACACAAAAATAGGAAAAATGTATTTTCACAGATTATCAAAACTATTATGACTTTTGAATTATATCAACCTAAGATCACATAGGACTTTAATACGGTTGTAATGTAGGTTTGGCTAGGGTACGAAATGAAGGAATGTATGTACGGATTCAAAGTGTTCGGAATGAAAACTAGGGATAATGGGAAAATGCGGGCAATAACAAAATTAGAAAACAAGTTCCAAACAAGCATTAGATATATCATCGGGGAGAGTAATCAAAGCTTATTGAACTATATACACAACATTTACAACATTCTCTTTCTTTTCTTTTCTTCTTTTTCTCATGTTTTCTTTTGCTTTTTGCTTTCTTTTTTTCTTCCCTTTTTTCACTTTTCTTTTCTTTACTTTTCAAATCCTCATATGCCTAAATTGCAACCGACATCACAACAACATCATTTAATCCCAAGTAACATTCCAAACAAAGGTATGGAAAGTGTATATATAGTTTAAAACTCCAATGTAGAGTTGGTTAGGGAATTTTGGGTTATGAAACGAAAGGATAATTTAGGCTCAAAGGGGTTAACGAGGGTAAACATATAAGGGTGATGTCAAGGCTAATATAGGTGATATAACAAAGAATGCCTATGATCATTTCACAAAGTTTATGCAATTCTCGAGTCAAAATAATATATGAAAATCATGATCAAGTAATACATTTCAAGTATGAACTCAATTAATGAACGGTCAAATGAAAGAATAGTGAGATTACCAACGAATTCAACGTTTTCAATGAGAAAAGAATAGTGTATACACTCACAAACGACAAAAGGTACAAAGCTTACTCGGTGTAAGTATATACAATGCAACAAAAGATTACCGAGTTATAAAAATCTTAAACCAAATCAATGTAACAAGGAAAGTGCATGTGCTCATGGGATTAAAGTTTAATTCATGAAGTTATTCATAATATCAATAAGTGAGACTAAAGTCAAATAACTTCTAAAATCGAGAACATGCATCATTGGGATGTCTATTGGATCGGGAAATTATTGAAATTTATCATCGGAAACAAAGGCAAAATGCCCAAAAAAGGAGAAAAAAGAAAGAAAATCTTTTTGAAAATTTTTATTTTTCTAAGAAAAGCATACTAAGTAACTAACATGTGAGCAAAAACATGGACTAAATAAAGAAATGGATAGAATATCCCAAACCCCTAACTTATAACTTGACATTGTCCTTAATGTTAATTAAGAACCAAGTTAAAGAGAGGAAAAGAGCGATATTACCAAAAATTGGAGCGATCCCCATAAGAACAACTCCAAAGAATCTACAAAACAAGTTAGTATCGAGCATAGCAAAAACAAATAACAAAATGTTAAATAATTACACTAGAATAAATTAAAAAGGAAAGAAAAAAAATAAAAAGAAAGAATAAAAAGCTAACTATATACAACCTACTATTTAGGCTTCACACTAACTATACACTAGAAGTCTAAATAGTTGAGGGTCCACTATAAGAACGATTTGACTTTGGAGGATAACCGGTGTACCATCACATACAAGCATGCCTTCTGAAAAATATGGATTTCATTTGAACAATGGAAGGCATGTGTAAGGCGGAAGAAATGAACCATCGCCAATTATCAATTTTGGAGGAACGATGGAGGGTTTGGATTGAACGGGTGACAAGAACATATGGGGACCGAGAAAAGACGAATATCCTCCCAAGGATTCTGAAATTGGAATGGGAGGCGGCGCACACGAAGGCACGGATGCGATCATGGAAGGCGACTCGAGCAAGTACTCCTCATCGGCGAAAAGGTTTAAAACATTAAAGTTTGAAACCGAATCATCGGGTACTTGAGATGGTGTGATAATAGAGAATAAAAATGGGGATGAAAGAAATTCAATCTTATGAGATGAATCATCATCGCATGAAGATTGAGTTTCGAATGAAATAATATCATTTTCAATGAAATGTTCTTCTTTGGGGGCCAAACAAGAAATCATTTCATTGCAAATAAATTTTACGTCATTCTCATCGTTGCTTTCAATATCTATTATGCAATGGGCAAAGTCTAGAATGGTTTGTTCCAAAGTAGGCACAAGTACCTCATTTGGTTCAAAACATTCCTCGACTTCGAAAGTCTCGGAAGCAAAATCGTCGTCGGACTCAAATAATAAATCCCACTCATGTTCCCACGAACGATTTTCTTCCCGATAAAGATTTTTAATTTTCTCATTCTCATACATACGTAAACCCTCACCGAATGTCATAGGTCGATGTGCAGATGCATGAAAATGGGAACTTTGAAAATTTCCATCGGACTCGAAACCTCATTATTATAGGAATTTTGAAAACTATTGCAATTCGTTTCAAAATTCCTATTATAAGGAGGTAAAGGCCCAAAATCATTGTCATCATCATCAAAATTCCAATAACCCAAGTTTTGACTTTCGTTATACTCGCCCAAAGTCATATTTGAATTTGTTATACTTTGGGATTCTAAGTATTCACCGGAAGTCATAGGCTTGCGAGAATTTTGAGAATGATAACAATGATTACCGAAAGAATTGGAATAAGACATGCTTACCCCCAAAAATGGCTCGAAGTGGAGAATTCCACAAAGTAGGTGCGCGCGAGAAAAATTCGAGCATTTCTAAGTGCTCAAATGTGGAAGTCCTACAAAATATTAACAAATAATACAAATAGAAAGAAAATACTATGAAATACTAAATCAAATAAAGTCTAAAATAAACTCATCCCCGACAACGACACCATTTTGATCAAGTACGAAAAGCGCGACGCGTGTCAGATGCCGGCATGGTTTTCGTTTCGCCTACTCAATACAAACAAACCTAAATTATGACTACACTTGCGAGGCAAGTCTAGCGATAAGTCGGGTATCGAAAATCCACAGGGACGAGTTCTAGAATTTAATTGATTTACTATTTCAAAATAAAAGTGTAAAAGATGATTACAAACTAAAAAAAAGATGCATGAAAGGTAAATGTTAATCTAGGCAGGTGTATTGAAACTAGACTAACAAAGCGGTAAAACTATAGGTTGCGTCGAATATCCCTCACCCGGGTTAATTTGTATAAAATGGTTACATGGGTCAACGAGTTATTACAAATGCGTCTCGTTTCGATAGTTAATTAAGTCAAGGGTTGTCACGCCCCAAAATCCTCATAAAAGTCTAATATGATTTTGGCGTCAACAAATATCCCGAAAATTACGCGCGAAAGGTCGTAAGCACGAGACATACATGATATGCCCCGTCAAATCTCCTAGGCATAATAACTAGGACAATGCACCCGAAATAGACCCGTAAAATCTATCACAAAAGCCAAGCAACGCGTTAACCCGAGTGAGTTCAATTCGAACACAACCTAATTTAAATTAGCTAGAAAGCATGTTAAAAACACGGTAAATAAACGCAATAAATAAATGCGATAAATCTACACTAGAAAGCAAGGAAAGAAAGCATGTGAATCTAATTAACAAAGCATGTAAATCTAATTATCAAAGCAAGAAATAAAGGGATACAACTATATTAATGGAGAGGGTGAATGAATGTTCAACTTATAAGCCCAAAAGTGTGTCAATCCAAGAAGGAATGAAGAAGAACTAACCAAAAACCTTCAAACCCTAAGCTACAACTCTCTAAAATCTATTCTAAAGCTTCATATGTGTTATTTACACAAACTTCGGTATTTATACTAAGTTAGAATAAGTAAAGAAAAGAAAAGGAAAAAGAAAATAAAAGGCAAAATATTCAGATACATATTTCTATAATATTTGAATAACGTGTTTCTTTTAGTCTTTCTATACGAGATTTGTATAACGCTGGCGCATCGCGCGGGATTAAAATCTAGTTTGTACAATATTTATGATACAAATGGTTTCTATTGAATTTCATATTTTTGAAAAAATCGTATCCGTATATCTTCATTTGTATTTGTTCAACAACATTTCATGCAAATTTTAGCAAAAAATAAATAAATATTTGTACACGAAAATTTGCCAAATTTATCACAAAATAAGGGTATGAAAATGCAACTCAATAAAATAGCATTTTCTTATGTTATTATGTGCATACGGTTGGCCACTCAACAAACAAAAACACATATTTTTAGTATATATATATATATATATATATATATATATATATATATATATATATATATATATATATATATATATATATATATATATATATTGTTTGTATAAATCGATGTGATGACAATAGTCATAAACCTTCTTCTGCCATTTTTAAACCATGCAAAAATAGTTTTTTATTATAAAATATGTATATTAGTTGTAAACCCGCGCGATTCGCCGGCAATAGGCCTGTCAACAGGTCGGAGGCGGGTCGAATTTAGGGAGATCCAAATCCGTGTAATCGGATCTTCATGGGGTTCGGATTCGGGTCTTCATCGGGACTACAATATTGGATCCAGACCCGAATCCGTTCGAGTCTTCGGGTCTTGGGTCTGGCCAAATATATACATTTATTTTATTTTATCCCCCTTCTTTATTTTTTAATCTTAAATTAAAATATTTTGTAAAGTATTATAGAATATTATTAGTATGAATAAAACATGTATTATTTATATTTATTATATATATATATTGTACTGCTCTTGTGCGGAATGTTTCGCATTTTAACAATGTGAACCGGATATATATAATGTGGCGATGGACCCATAAATTATAGGCGGTCTCTCTCTCTCTCTCTTTTGTGCTCACCGACAGGTGACACGTGTCTAATTACAACAAGGAATTAAGGGTTATTTTTTAATGTCTTATTAGGTTCATTAAAAAGTTCATTATTTTGGTTCACTTAAGAACCTCTCTCTCTCTCTCTCTCTCTCTCTCTCTCTCTCCCTCTCTCTCTCTCTCTCTCTCTCTCTCTCTCTATATATATATATATATATATATATATATATATATATAGTTCCTAACTTAAGTGATACACAAATTGTTATATCAGAAGAAAACGATAACATGTAAATAGAATATTAAATACGTAAAAGTAAAAATGAACCCAAAAGATTCAATTTCATTTAATGAAATTATGCACACTAGTCTAATATACTCCATCAATCTGTAACTTATTATTTTGCCATTACACTACACCACAATGACCATTTACTAACATATAACGAGTGTTAGTAATCAATTTTATAACAGATATATCCGTTAGGAATAATGTGTTGGGAATATGATTTCTAACGGACACACCCCGTTAGTAAATTTATTAATTCTAAGGGATTAAAACCATTAGAAATTTGTTATTTCTAACGGAAAATAACCGTTACATATAATAAAAACCATTATTTATGTGAGGACTTAATTTCATATTTATGTTTTTCCTTTTATTTACTAACGAATCTAAATCATTAGAAGTGGGACTTTCACAGTTTTACTCTGTTAGAAAATGTCGTATATTCAATATATATATATATTCCAGGGAACTAACCAATCGATCTTTCCTCACGCTTTCAAAATCAATGCCAACATTGAATTGGAGCCACAATAATAATAATAATAATAATAATAATAATAATAATAATAATAATAATAATAATAATAATAATAATAATAATAATAATAATAATAATAATAATAATAATAATAATAATAATAGTAATAAAAGACAATCACTAAAAAGAAATTCATAAAACACTCATGCACTTTAAAATTTTTAAAGCTATACATAATCAATAGGATCAAATACTAAAAAGTCCCTCAAACATTTTTTAATACACATTTAGTCCAAGCATTTTATTTTGTACCAAAAAGTCCCTTATTCTTCTACTTGTAAAGGTCCGCGTCAGCGGCATAGTAAAGGACTTTTTGAAGGCTTGGACTAAACGTATATTAAAAAATGTTCGAGAGACTATTTGGTATATTCCCGTAATCAATAGCCATCATATCATTGTCCATAAATGCATAAATATGCATATTCCATAACAAGCATAGAGCAACCATCCAAACATACTAGAAAAGGTCCACATGCATAAAAACATAAGCAAAAATAAATGTTATGATCCATCCATAAGTAGAATACTTCAACCAACAATCAAGCCATATGAGATATCCCCCACCTGCGAAGCCAGCTAAGGTATAGAAACCATCTTGAGGAGCTTCCCACAAATGAGCATCAGGGTCGAACACTTCCTCCACACAAACTATCTTTTCTCCATTTTGGGGACGCTTGAAATGACACGTTTGTCGTGATGGCACTACAAGAATTTGCACCATTAGCAACATATTTTGTTATGTTGTCAGCTTGTTGCCTATTGTCTGTCTAGGAAACCCTTTGGCAACATAGCAGACTTGTGTTGCTGAAGGTATACTTTTGGCAACACGTAATTGTGTTGCCAAAAGTATTTTTTAATTTGTCAAATTTATAATAAAAAATATTATTTGTGTTGCCAAAAGTCACTCAACGGCAACAAAAATTGTTGTGTTGCCAAAAGATATAGCTTTTGGCAACACAGGAGCTATGTTGCCAAAAGGCTATACCTTTGGCAACACAGGTCTTGTGTTGCCAAAAGAAATATCTTTGGCAACACAAGAGCTGTGTTGCCAAAGGTATAGCCTGTTGTGTTGCCAAAGGTATAGCCTTTTGGCAACACAGCTCTTGTGTTGCCAAAAACCGTACCTTTGACAACCAAACATGTGTTGCCATATCCAAAGTGATAGATGTAGATGATAACTTTTGGAGACAAAAAATTGTGTTGCCAAAAGTACAATATTTTTATTTATTACCTATTATTTTTTTCGCAATTGTAAGCACTTTTAAACCTGCACTTTTTTCATCAAACGTGCAACCTTATAATCCAAAATAACATTACGCATTTTTCATACAATCACAAGTAATACAAAATTCCACAATTTTCAACCAAATCTCATAAATATGAATTACAAAATAATATTCCACAAATTCACTGTGTCTCAAAAAAAATAAAGTGTCAATTTTAAAAAAAAAATGGACAGAGCTTCCTTTGTTTATTGGACTATCCACCCTATTTAAGGGGTAACACAAATCCAACAATACAAAAAAAAAAGTCCCAAATTCGAAGATGGGAGCTAGAAGGCCGGGAAAGGAGAATATGAATTTATTTTTTCTGTGGGACTTCCTCAAAATGTCTGAGCAGTCTTTGCGGAAGCATCGGAGAGCATGTTTTTGGAAATTGCAATTCTTTTAAGTCTTTTGCACTCATCTGCTTCTGGATTAAGTGCTACTACTGCTGTCTTCCCATCCTTCTTCCCACCTCTTGCCATTATCACTCTCTCCCTCTCGATTTTCTGTACGATTTGACAAACAATAAACATAATCAGTTTCTCGAACAAAGATACAATCACATAAGTAAAGATACAATCAGTAACATACATGAGCTTTTTTTCAATCGTAATCTTACTTGCATCCAAGGAAAAGAAGATTTATATTAAAACATTGGACATTTTATATACATACAGTTCATATCAGTATATAGATGTGATGTGTACAATCGTATTGATTATTGAAATATTAAAAAATGGAAAACATAGATTAAGGATTTGGAAGTAAGATTGTCGACTTACCATGGTTGCCGCTGGTTTGGATGTTTCAGGTTCTCGGTACAGATTCGACCTGAGAGAGAACAAAAACAAATTCTCAATGTTGAGATATATTGAGCAATGGTGTAAGAAGTGCGGGGTGTGTGTGTGTGTCACTGATTTTTGTAGTTACTTGTTTCATCATTTAACTACTATATCCATTAGTTCCGATTCTCATTATGGGAAGCAATAATTGTCTTTAATCTCCACATTTGGCATGCACATACACACATATATATTCTAAGGAGTTCAACTAAAGATAAATGCACATTCGGTGCACACATACTAAAGATAAATGCATTATCTCTAGATATACTAAAGATAAATGCATTATCTCTAGATCATGTAAATTCATACTTTCTAGTACAACTCTGAGATCAAGAACACCAACCGGGAACATCTATTTTTTCACATTTGATAGTTAAACATCTGGTGCTAACAACAAAAGACATTAAAATTAGAAAGAAAAAACAAAATTAGACCCCTCATAGGTCTAATTTAGAAAGAAAAAACAAAACAACTTGACTTCAACTTCGAAACTTGAATTAACAACACTCACGTTCCAATAAGAACAAAACAACTGTTATATATATAGTTATATACAGTGTATATACATATATATATACAAATACATATATACTATGTATACTGTTATATATATATAACTGTATACATATACATTTATATATAGTTATATATACATATACATTTATATACAGTTATATATATATCGTTATATATATATGTATATATTATATATAACATTTATATATAACATTTATATATACATTTATATATAGTTATATATATATGTAATATATAACATTTATACATTTATATATACATTTATATATAGTTATATATATATATATATATATAGTTATATATATGTAATATATAACATTTATATATAGTTATATATATATATAGTTATATATATGTATATATTATGGTATATATATATAACTGTAGTTATATACAGTTATATATAACTACAGTTATATATATACAGTTATATATATATATGTATATATAACTGTATATATATAACTGTAGTTATATACAGTTATATATAACTACAGTTATATATATACAGTTATATATATATATGTATATATATATATGTATATATTATATATAACTATATATATAACTGTATATATATAACTGTAGTTATATACAGTTATATATAACTACAGTTATATATATATATGTATATATTATATATAACTATATATATATACATATATATATATATAACGGTATATATATAACTGTAGTTATATATAACTGTATATAACAGTTATATACAGTTATATATAACTACAGTTATATATATACCGTTATATATATATATATATGTATATATATATAGTTATATATAATATATACATATATATATATATAACGGTATATATATAACTGTAGTAGTTATATAATATATAACTGTACTACAGTTATATATTATATAACTACTACAGTTATATATATACCGTTATATATATATATGTACTAGCGGAATGCCCGTGCCTGAAGGCACGGCGAAAATTTCGAAAGCACGTAATTACAAAACGGTGAAAATTTTCGAAGTACGTAATTACAAAACGACAAAAAAAGAGTAATTTATAACAATTGGCCAAAATCTCCTTTGTTTATAAACTATTCACCCTGCTTAACAAACAACAAATAGTCCAACAACATTCAAACAATCTTAAATTCATCAAACAAATTCATATATAATATAAAATATTCATCAAATAAAATCCCATTGTGTCTCAAAAAACAAAGTGTCAAAGTTTTAAAAAAATTGGGCAGAATCTCCTTTGTTTATTGGATTATCCACCATTCTCAAGGGATAACAATAATAAAAAAAAAAAAAAATTGCCTAACAAAAGCCCTGTATTAGCCCCATAGCATCTCCATGGCAGCCCCATAGCGTCCTTGTAGTAGCTATTACCATAGCAGCCCTGTATTAGCCCCGTGACAGCTCCGTAGCAGCCCTATAGAAGTCCCGTAGCAGCCCAATAAAAGTCCCGTAGCGCAATAAAAGCCTCGTAGGATCCCCATAGAAGTCCTGTAGCATAAAAATTAAGTCCATGTTTGATTGGTCTTGGACTAAAACCTGAAATGAAAATAAAAAAAATTAGTTTGTTCCCAAAAACATTGTACGTTAACTATATACGATATGGGGTTGGGTGGGGTGGGGTGGGGGGAGATACACATCAATCGGAATTACTAAGAAAATTAAAAACCTAATTCAAAAAACACATTGGTGTGCGAGTGTGATCTGTGTGTGTCATCTTGAAACTACTGGATTTCAATGTTCCCAAGCAACCCCGAAATCATCTATATGAAACCTTGAATGTAAAAATGAAAAATAAAGAAAAACCATTCCAAGTAGGCAATATGTACACCTCGATCCGCTTTCTTTGTTTTAAAAAAATAAAGTGTCAAAGTTTTAAAAAAATTGGGCAGAATCTCCTTTGTTTATTGGACTATAGACCCTTCTCAAGGGATAACGACAAATCCAAGAATATAGAAAGAAAAAAAAGCGCAAGTTTTGTCGTAAAAAGATCCATCTTATTCTTTTTACATACCGTAAGCTTTGTCGTAAACTTCTCTGTGACACTTATTCTCCCAAGTATGTCTATACATAACCATCACGGTGATCTCTATACGCACCTGATAATTACAAAGAACCAATGAGAATGAAGTTGGACATTTTTATTTATCTTTACAAAAACAAAAGAAAACACAAATCCCATGTATTAGGGGGCACTAAAGGAACGGCGAAGGTCTTCCATTGTTGGTCGTATTAAAGTGTGTTTCTATAATTACTACAACTTTAGTAAAAAAAAATCATTTCATGAAACATAACAGAGCAAATATTTGTAAGATTGCAAGGAATTTCAAAAATGCATGCAAATGCACACTACATTGGCAATTCAAAATAGGGTATCAAACTCATTCATATATGAGCATGGTGTCTTTAAAACAAACTCATTCAAATACCTCTTTAAGGAAATGTATTGATGAATACAAAAACCTTAAACCATAATGTTACCAATAATACACATAGTATCAATAACACACATAATACCATGGAATTTGTAAAACAAAAAAAATGTTATTTTCATAATATGTTATGTTGGCAAACACACCCTCCATAAGGCTAAAAGTGTAGAAATCCTTGCGCAAATGAAAAAGGTGTTCTTCACTTACTTTTGAATTATGAGTTCCTCAAAGATGCTTCACGAATGTAAACTCGTTCGTCGAAGGTGTCAATTTGTTCAAACTCTTACCGGAAAGGTTTACCATGCAGATTCGCCAAACATGTCGTCTCCGTTTTGCCGAACGATAACCTTCACACCTAACGATTAGACTGACAAATGAACTATCATGTCCCCATCACTATTTCACATTGGTTGCGCACCATGATCGTAATTTCGAGCACAATTCATAGAACTGGATTGTCTCATGTCAACGACATGCCTAAACATCCTCGAAGATCCTACAAAAAGGCTCACACCACCTAAAATGTGTTACAAAACATAACGCAAAAGAAGGAGAAATGGTAGGGTACTAATTTAGTATTATACTTAATATTATTTTGACTTATTGTACAAAATGGTACTAATTTAGTATTATACTTAATATTATTTTTTTAAACGAAAACATTCAAAAATTCAAAGTTAACGTTCATGTTTTGTGCCTCAACTCATTGTCTAAAGGAAAAGATAATATCTCTATCTAAAAACTAAAATTATACCATAAGCAGTCTGGTAAAACTAAAAAACCCTTACGTTAAACTAAATGATAAGAGACTTTCGGATAACGTTATTCATACCGAACCATACATGCATATATCTTAGTCGAAGAGACTAAATAAACCACCGTCATCTTCTTCATCTGAAGCTTATTTCTCTTCCTTTTGTTTGTATTTCTTGGTCTCAGATGCAGTAGGTGCAGCAGCACCACCCCCACCAACTGCTGCAGCCACCGCGACACCACCACAGCCAGGAGAAACAGAAGCCAATTTCTCCCTTCCAGCTGCAATCAACTCAGTATGTCCTTCCCTTTGATTCCAGAAAAGAGTGACCCCACACTGAAACAATAAAAATATAATCATATTTAGTACCAACTTAAACAACTTTTAAAAGCATAAATTAATTTGAGATTTGAAGCAAAACGAATGCATAATCTAAAGTCGTTGGTGATGTTTTAATCATGCTTAGAAGCATTGAATCGACATTAGTTTCCCACATCTCTAACTATACTTCAATATCAAACGGAACAGTCAAATTCAGTCAGATATACTCATGTGATCTAGGTGTGGGAAGCATTGCATATAAAATTTTAACGAAAGAAACTTCCTCACAATATTTTAAGACATTTAAAAATTAAAAAATAACTGTATGCAGAATTGAATTCTATATTTAAAAAATAAAATGAAAGAAACTTCATCACAATGAAATGTTATGCTCCGCGAACCACCTTATCCTCTTGCAAAGCCTGTGCTCTTCTATCTGGTATTTTTTGAGATTAAAAAACCACTCGTTTGAAATTCTATATAACTCGTTATCCAATGACAACTGCAACCTCCAGATTCATGAGTAAAGTCCAGTATATGCATCATCCTTTGATCGTGGTGTAAAGTCCCCGACTGATGAAAAAAATAGCTGCAAACCAAACCAAATATGAGGGCGGTCAATGGCAGTCAATTCAAACCAAAATAAAGTAGGTCCAAGTACCAAACCAAAAATGAGGGCAGTCAATGGCAAGGCAGCAGCAAAGCAGGTCCAAGTACCTACTATATTGATAATGCCAAGTCAAATTGAGGCCTGTTGTGATAGGGCAACATCGCAGGTCATAGTGTCAAGAAAAAGTCAGGCTTGCAGTGGTAAGGCAGTAACAAAGCAGATTAAAAAGCATGGCCAAAAGCAAAAAACTGACTATAGCCTAAAGCAGGTGATAATACTCGTTTAATGAACACAAAAAATGTGTTAGCTAAAATCTTAATGTCCAAAAGATAAAGAAAAATTAAGCCCATCATTATCATTTTTATCTATGTTAGGCATGTTAAATTTAATCTACAAATTAAGTGGTATTTAAACATACCTAAAGAAAATGTGTTTTTACATTTACATGCGGTCAATAAATCGAAGTCACTTGGGAAAGCGGAGAAAATAAGAAGAAAAAATAGTGTTATTTATTTCACCTAGGAAAGAGAAGAAAAAAATCGGAGTCGCCGTTCCTAACTAACGGTCAACAAATCATGAAAAAAAGAAAAAAAAAACATGTGTATTTTATAATTTTCATCAGAAAAGCATTGGAAAATAACAAAGGTGGGGTTGTAAAAAACAAAGTTACTGTAAGCAACTTTAGATGTAAATTTGCAGACAACCAAAAAACTTAAAAAAGTAAATTCAAACATAGAGAAATAAATCTGAAGTAAACTCACCTTAGATTGGCACGGGAATGTTTAATATCTTTTACCGAAACGTGCTACACGCAAACTGTCATTCTTCATGTTACTATACTGTAGCCATTTAAATGATCACTATCCAGTGAGCATACAATATTCTCTACTTGCACACTAAGTTCTGGCATAAGCCCTTTTTCCTTGAGCAGCTATACATTTACCAAAAAAGTGGGGAAATTATAATTCAATAAAAAGATTCAATATGACATACCCTTCGATTAATCAGGTGCTCTATGATGCCTGGATATCCCAAGTTATCAAAATATAAAATTGTCTAATGGTTCAAGATGGTATATATAATTGCAAAGAGCAGAAGGAAACAGGTAACTGAACATAATAAATCCTCAAAAATGATCAATTTCAGCAACCTAGGTAACAAAATAAAACTTTAGAAAAAAGGAAAAGTAAAAATTGCCTTTAATGAAGCTTTGATCTCTCAACAGCAAGATATAAGTATACGTAAACCAAAAAAAGTCAATTAATTAAAAGAAAACATAAGGACTTGTACAATAAAGCTTAAGACATCTCATCGGTTATAAAAAAAGATACTATATATTTTTTTAATGCATAGAACTTGAAAAAGTTCCATAACAGCAACCCAAAACCTTAAAGAACTTGACATTCTTATAACATTATAAAAAAACTCATTTTTTACTAAACGTATTCTTCTTGAAACCATCACATAAACTTGTGATAAAATGTAGAGAATTAGTCACCTCCGAGCTGATAGTGAATTAGTCAAGGCAATGCCACGTGAAGAAACTCAAGAGCTAACTATTTCTTCAATGTAGGGAACCGTTGATTGAGATATGAAAAGTCTACTAAATAGCAAAAAAAAAAATGAAAAGACAAAAAAATTTGGCTTAAAAGAATTGAGATTAAGGTCCCCTTGTTGACAAAATCGAATATAATACAACAATAATAAGGAGATCCCCAATATTTTGAATTTGAATGCATGCCTTGAAAATAAACACTTTTTATAGGTTCTTATTTGGAAGGCTGCCCTGTGAACCTATAAGAAGTACAAATTTTAGTACCAATTCCGACAATCATATGAAAGTCCTCTTCATACCTTTTGGAATATGAATATGAATATGAAATTTAGTACCAATTTCAACAATCAAACCCAAACATATACAGTACACACACGTGTGAAGGCAAGACGAAACATTCCAATGCACGTAATCGTAAAACGGGTAAAATTTTGAAAATGCATAATTGAAAACGACAAAAATTTCTTTCCCCGACAAAACAAAAGTGTAATTTAAAAAAAATGACGCGAAACCCACCATTATGTAACATCACGTATAATACAAAAATATTGTTTACGACGCGAAAGTATAAATATTTTTAAAATTTTGGGCAGAATCCCCTCTGTATATCGGACTATCCACCCTGTTAAAAATAGATTCCAACAAAAATAATACTGTTATAAAATCCCCAAATTCTCAAGAATGGAATGTAGAGAATTAAATCCAAGAATTAAATGCTTATGTCCATCCAAAACCATTATTAACAATCAAGTAGGATGTAATGAATCAAGTTGGATGTAAAGAAAAATAGAGTTCTTTTATACATGCTCAAAACGAAACAAAATTAACAATCAAATGCATTGCATCTACCTTAAAATGGTTGATGCAATATTCACATATCCTTAAAATGAACTACAACCTTAAAATGGTTGATGCATAATAGGTGAGACAAATAGCTCTATAGTCTATACTAAAACACATAAAACATGGAAAAGCCCTAAGAATCTGAACCTAACAAATGAATTTGTATAAACAACCCCAAACCCAAACATTGAACAAACCTAACAAATGAAATTGTGGAGAGATGAACCAACCTCATTAGAGCAATCTTGATCTGTAAAAAAATATTGGAGAGTGTAGCAATATTGGAGAGTGTAGCAATCTTGATCTGTAAAAAAATAAAAACATAAGTGATTAAATCCTAAAACATAAACATAAACATAAACAAATATTAAATTACAAAATCGTATATTAAAAAGCCCTAAATTTATCTGGAGAGTGTGTATACCTGATAGATCTGCAATCGAATTTCAAAACTGCAAATTTCAAAACTGCAATCGAAAAAAGCCCTAAAATAAGTGTGTGGCCGGATCTGCAAATTTATCTAAAACTGCAAATTTATCTAAAACTGCAAAAAAGCCTTAAAAAAGCCCTAAAACTGCAAATTTATCTCAGAGTTTAAAGGAAACCAACCAAATTTCAAAACTGCAATCGAAAAAAGCCCTAAAATAAGAAAAGCCCTAAAATAAGTGTGTGGCCGGATCTGTGCGTGTGTGTGATGCCGGATTTGTGTGTGTGTGGTGCCGAATCTGTGCGTGTGTGGTGTCGGAGCTGTGTGTGTGTGGCCAGATCTGTGTGTGTGTGGTGCCGGAGCGTGGGACGGCAGGGGCGGATCTCTGTGTGTGTGCGATTGTGTCTGCGTGTGTGTGCGCCGGAGCGTGGGACGGCAGGGGCGGCAGGGGAGAGAGGGGGGCAGCGAGGAAGGGAGATGTTGGAGGAGGGGAGAAGGGGAGCGGGGGGCGGAGCAGGGGAGCGGGGCGGGGGCAGCAGTGGAAAGAGGGAGGGCGAGGGAGGGGGTACCGAGGAGTCCACCGGAGAGGGGAGAGGGAGATCGTGGGGAAGGAGAAGGGGAACGGGGGTAGGGGGGATGAAAGAAAACGGGGAAGGCAGATTGAGAGGGGTTGTTTTACCTAATTTGCCACCTCATAATTTGTATAATCCTACGTGGCACAATCCCACACCATTAGATCGCCCAAAAAAATGCGATCTCAACCGTTAATTTTTTGGAACAGTAAAACACCCCCCTCTCATATAATATAGTTATATATAATATATACATATATATATATAACGGTATATATATAAAACTATATATATATAACTATATATAAATGTATATATAAATGTTATATATAATATATACATATATATAACTATATATATGTTATACTGTTATATCATGGGCTTGGAACAGAGTTATGCTCAACCCTCGAGGTCTATATTGATTATTGAATCTCTATAGGAGGCTTATACAAGTACAATAGCTGAGTTGTTCTAAATCTCATACATGACTTCACAAGTTGATCTATATAATCCATAATTTTGGGGCAAATAATCTCTCCCAAACGGGGCCTAACTCTAACCAACCGACTTCTTATTTGTGTTAATAACTTTAGACTTGCATGTTATTGGCATACCTTGGGCAAAGAGTTTTTTGTAAGGTATACAACACCAGAATTCAACTCAGATATCGTAAAGGGAGGCTCAATTTCAGTGTGAAGATACATTAGTCCCTTAGCGATGCCTATAACAATTTTCATTCTCCGTGTCCAGCTGAGTTGGCATCCTTCTCCAATTGTAGTTAAATTTTCATTTACATTTTGTACGCGTTTGGGGTATTTTCAAGGTAAGCATTAGGTAAAATTTATGTTACCTCTTTTTGAAAATAGGGCTTGAGATAACCTGTCCAGTGCTCTTCTTTAATCCAAAGGGCTATCACAGCAATCTCGGGCCCAACTTTCATGATGCCTTTGTAGACTATACTGTCTGGAGAGGAACCAATAATGCCTTTGTAGACAATCTCGGGCTTGAATTATGCATACTCCACAGACCCCCCTTCATCAGTATCTAAAACTACAAAATAATATGGGAGAAACATTACTACCATATCCTAAAATAAGAATTTTGTTCCAAAAAAATTGTATAAACAATTTCAAAATCAGTAGAGCTTAGAAATTTACCTAGGCTTTAGATCATGTCAAAAGAGCAGGGTTAATTTCCTTAATCAACATGTATCTTCTTGCTTATCAACCTACATATGAATTGAACAAATGTCAGATATCAATTGGCAATCTGAGTACATGTAAAAAAAATGCAACACTTCAAAAAGTATTCAACATTTATCAGAAGATGCCGATGCTCATTGCAATGCACTAAATTCAAACTAGGCCAATGGTTAACATGTTCCATCCATAGTTTTTATATAAACTCAAAACAAAAGTATATAAATGAAATTGTAAACAAAAGTGCATAAAGACATATATATATGTGTGTGTGTGTGTGTGTGTGTGTGTGTGTATGTGTGTGTGTGTGTATTAGTGTAAATTAAACTAATAATGTATCTCACTGAAATTTGAAGAAAAAATCATTAATTATTAAACACTATGCAACTCATTTTATATATCATTTAATCGTTCGTCTAGGTAGTCATTTAATCGTGACTTTATCAGCAGTATTTGAATGCGAGAGAGATAGAGTTTAGCAGCATGATCTGTGATCGCGATAATGCAATAAGTTTTCTGTAATGCGGATAGATGGCGAACCACCACAACACACGTTCAACCATCCATAATCTTCTGAAGTACTTCTTGAACCAAGCTCTCTAAAAGACACCTAGTAGCAGTTGGGAAAAAGGCCAGGATTAAAATAGTTCAAGTTGAAAAACACATTGATACACAAACTGTAACGTTAACTATAGATTATGGTAAAACATCCATTAACACCGAGGATTTCAGATGGTAATTTTGGTGCAGAAGCCATAGCTGTGATGACAGTTAAAGTTGTCCCACTATTGGATGATGATTGTGTAGGCGATGTTGAGGCTGTAGCAGGCATTGATCCAGCGCACCTGTTTAAATCAGTGCCAAATTGCAATCCTTTCTCTCTGAGTTCCCCTGCTGCTCAAATTCTCTGCAAACAAATGACTTTAACCTTAATTGACTACAACAACAAATGCATGAAGTTTAAATGTAAGGATGCAATACCAAATGTAAGGATGAAGTTTAAATGTAAGGATACAATAACAAATGCATAACTTTAATCTTCATTGACTTCAATTAACTGTTTTGCCATATGCAACTGCAACTGTTGTGCGTAAGATCTGAAATTGAAACGTGTGAGCTGTGATAGCCGGTTCTGTTGATTCAACTGTCATAGCTGGCTGCATTTTTATAGTTTTCTACTCAATGAGGCAGCTCACACGTTACAGTCTTGGATCTGTACCTATTGGTTCTCTAATCGTATCATTTAGTGAGTCCAGCCGCTTTATACTAAAGGCAACTCGTCGGAAACTGAAAGATGCTAACACTATAAACTAACCTTTTCTCTAGAAATCTCTTACTTTGTTCTAGCATGGTTCCCAACAGGAGAAATGTCGAAGCACATTTGAATGAGTAGCATTGGATCGAGTGACAATCGCTTAGTTCCAAATAAGTTGGCATTCAGACAAGTTATCATGGGGTGTCCAAGGGAACTATTGATGGAGCCAAAAGAGCACAAATCTGCATATTTAAACGTGACTGAAGGCTATGTGAGGATACTCTTTTTAGGCTTTTTTCAAGGTTTTTTCATTTAATTCTCATTTTATGTTATGAGCCTCAAAGGGCATATGTTGTAATGCTTGTTGACTTGAATGTTATAAGCTCGATTTGTGTAGAATACTGTAAACTAACAACTCTGTAATTTGACATAGATGTTTCTTTAAGACCATTGGATTGAGCACAATCCTGATCCATATAAAGGGGGAAGATATTCTTATGTAGACGAGGATGAGGAGGTGAATGTCCAAGAATCGTGATTCATATGTGCCTTTTGCTTATCAAGTGGTTAGAGTTCCTTTAGACCATCTGATGAGTGGATATGTATAACTTTATTTTTTTGCTATGATATTATTTGGTCTTATTTGATTTGTCCTCTAATTATGACACTAGCTATTTTTAAATGTCCGTCTTAAACGCACTTCATCCCTTATAGTAGGGATATTGAGGACATGAACACGACTGTCGTGCATACCTAGATAAGTCGCTCGTTGGTGCATGAGTTTGGTGCTTGCTGGTATCTACACGGCATGGTGGTCCACCAGATCATGCTGGGTGAGAATTTAGTCCCATTAGTATATCCTCTAAAGCATATGCGGGATCCATAAAGATTATTTGTTAAGGATATAGAGGTGGCACTTATTGGAGATCCCTACTCCTCATCTCAGAATATGGTAGGGTATGTCAACTACATGGCCTTTGTGACTACATGGTTGATGGCTCCCTTTATTGTCTGTGTCATTGCGCTAGTAAGAGTTGCTCATTCTATTAGAGATAGTGTTCCTGCTCGACTCAAGCAGTTGGCAGTGTAGCTTGGACTTTTTGCGAACCCATCCCTGGATATTTAAGTTGGGGGCACCATCGTGTTATATTTTAGTGTTGATGCTGACTGGTTTGATGAGAAAAAAGATTCCATTTTTCCCCATGGGACATTAGATGGATTCCTCCCTTTTCCTCTGAAGATACTAATGTGAGACATATGTTACTAACTTATTTTAGTATTTCCTTCTACCTTAGGTATTAATTCTTTTTGTGACACTAATGTTTCTTATGATTCTATTCCATACAAGGTGTGATGATGAATACTTCTTCGCTTCATCAAGTGTGGTAATGGATGACGTCTACTATTGAGTATGATCGGGACGTTGAATGTTCTTGTGTTTCCTAGTCGACTACTAACGAGTCTGATTTCGATGGAATTTTTTTATGCTTAAGTCTAATTTTTTTGCAAATTTACGTCGTACACTCAAACCGGGAGTGCCGTGACTACGTGGATGGTTCCTACGAGTTACATCGATCCTGTGCGAGGAGTTAGTACCTCTTACGGGACCACTTTGTGCTTGCTTTACATTTTCACCCTTCGATTGCATGTTTTTATGTTTAAGTCTAAATTTTTTGCAAATTTACATCGTACACTCAAACCGGGAGCCCCGTGACTACACAGTTGGTTCCTACGAGTCACATTGGTCCCGTGCGAGTTGTTCGTGACTCTTACGGGACCGTTTTGTGGCTATTTTATGTTTTAACCCTTCGATGGCATGTTTGTATGCTTAAGTCTATTCTTTTGCAAATTTACGTCGTACACTCAAAACGGGACGCCCGTGACTACGTGGTCGGTTCCTATGAGTCACATTGGTCCCGTACGAGGCGTTCGTGACACTTATCGGACCGTTTTGTGGTTGTTTTACGTTTTCACCCTTCGATGGCATTATTTTATGCTTGACTATAATTTTTTGCAAATTTACGCCGTACACTCAAACCGGGAGCCCTGTGACTACGCGGTCAGTTCCTACGAGTCACATTGGTCCCGTGTGAGGCGTTCGTGACTCTTACGGGGCCGTTTTGTGCTTGTTTTACGTTTTCACCCTTCGATGCCATGTTTTTATGCTTAAGTCTAACTTTTTTCAAATTTACGTCGTACACTCAAACCGGGAGTGCCGTGACTACGCGGACGGTTCCTACGAGTTACATCGATCCCGTGTGTGGCGTTTGTGCCTCTTACGGGACCATTTTGTGCTTATTTTACGTTTTCACCCTTCGATTGAATGTTTTTAGGCTGAAGTCTAAATTTTTAGCAAATCGTTGTCGTACACTCAAACCAGGAGCCCCGTGACTACGCGGTTAGTTCCTACGAGTCACATTGGTCCCGTGCGAGGTGTTCCTGACTCTTACGGGACCATTTTGTGGCTATTTTAGGTTTTCACCCTTCGATGGCATGTTCTTATGTTCAAGTCTAATTTTTTGCAAATTTACGTCGTACACTCAAACCGGGAACCCCGTGACTACGCGGTCGGTTCCTACGAGTCATATTGGTCCCGTGTGAGGTGTTCATGACTCTTATGGTACCGTTTTGTGTTTGTTTTAAGTTTTCACACTTCGATGGCATGTTTTTATGCTTAAGTCTAACTTCTTGCAAATTTACGTCGTACGCTCAAACCGGGAGTGTCGTGACTGTGGCCGGTTCCTACGAGTTATATCGATCCCGTGCGAGGTGTTCGTGCCTCTTACGGGACCACTTTGTGCTTGCTTTACATTTTCACCCTTCGATTGCATGTTTTTATGCTTAAGTCTAATTTTTTTGCAAATTTACGTCGTACACTCAAACCGGGAGCCCCGTGACTACGCAATCGATTACTGCAAGTCAGGTTGGTCCCGTGCGAGGTGTTCGTGACTTTTACCGGACCGTTTTCTGCGTTTTCACCGTTCGATGGCATGTTTTTATGCCTAAGTCTATTTTTTTTGCAAATTTATGTCGTAAACTCAAACCGGGGGCCCCGTGACTACGCGGTCGGTTCCTACGAGTCACATTGGTCCCGTGCGAGGAGTTCGTGACTCTTACGAGACCGTTTTGCGTTTGTTTTACGTTTTCACCCTTCGATGGAATTTTTTTATGCTTAAGTCTAAATTTTTTACAAATTTGCGTCGTACACTCAAACCGGGAGCTCCGTGACTACGCGGTCGGTTCCTACGAATCACATCGATCCCGTGCGAGGCGTTCGTACCTCTTACGGGACCGTTTTGTGGCTGTTTTACGTTTTCACCATTCGATTGCAAGTTTTTATGCTTAAGTCTAAATTTTTTGCAAATTTACATCGTACACTCAAACCGGGACTCCCGTGACAACGCGGTCGGTTCCTACGAGTCACATTGATCCCGTGCGAGGTGTTCGTGACTCTATTTGGACCGTTTTGTGGTTCTACGTTTTCACCCTTCGATGGAATGTTTTCATGCTTAACTCTAAATTTTTTGCAAATTTATATCGTACACTCAAATCGGGACTCCCATGACTACGCGGTCGGTTCCTACGAGTAACATTGGTCCCATGCGAGGTGTTCGTGACTCTTACTAGACCGTTTTGTGGTTGTTTTACATTTTGACCCTTCGATGGCATGTTTTCATGCTTAACTCTAATTTTTTGCACATTTACATTGTACACTCGAACCGGGAACCCCGTGACTACGCGGTCGGTTCCTACGAGTAACATTGGTCGTGCGAGGTGTTCGTGACTCTTACCGGACCGTTTTGTGATTGTTTTACGTTTTCACTCTTCGATGGCATGTTTTTATGCTTAACTCTATTTTTTTGCAAATTTACGTCGTACACTCAAACCGAAAGTCCCGTGACTACGCGGTCAGTTCCTACGAGCCACATTGGTCCCGTGCGAGGCGTTCGTGACACTTATCGAACTGTTTTGTGGCTGTTTTATATTTTCACCCTTCGATGGCATGTTTTTATGCTTGACTCTATTTTTTTGCAAATTTACGTCGTACACTCAAACAGGGAGCCCCGTGACTACGCAGTCGGTTCCTACGTGTCACATTGGTCTCGTGTGAGGCTTTCTTGAGTCTTACGGGACCATTTTGTGCTTGTTTTACGCTTTCACCCTTTGATGCCATGTTTTTAAGCTTAAGTCTAACTTTTTGCAAATTTACGTCGTACACTCAAACCGGGAGCG
Organism: Sambucus nigra; assembly: GCA_949130495.1. Lineage (NCBI taxonomy): Eukaryota > Viridiplantae > Streptophyta > Magnoliopsida > Dipsacales > Adoxaceae > Sambucus > Sambucus nigra. The sequence continues at coordinate 35,892,768 of OX422213.1, forward strand.
CTGTGACTACGTGGACGGTTCCTACGAGTTACATCGATCCCGTGCGAGGCGTTTGTGCCTCTTACGGGACCATTTTGTGCTTGTTTTACGTTTTCACCCTTCGATTGCATGTTTTTATGCTGAAGTCTAAATTTTTAGCAAATTGACGTCATACACTCAAACCGGGAGCCCCGTGATTACGAGGTTGGTTCCTACGAGTCACATTGGTCCCGTGCGAGGTGTTCGTGACTCTTTTGGAACCGTTTTGTGGCTATTTTACGTTTTCACCCTTCGATGGCCTGTTTTTATGCTTACGTCTTATTTTTTGCAAATTTACGTCATACACTCAAACCGGAAGCCCCGTGGCTACGCGATCGGTTTCTACGAGTTAGATCGATCCCGTGCGAGGCGTTTGTGCCTCTTACGGGACCACTTTGTGCTTGTTTTACGTTTTCACCCTTCGATTGCATGTTTTTATGCTTAAATCTAATTTTTTTGCAAATTTACGTCGTACACTCAAACCGGGAACCCCGTGACTACGCGATCGGTTCCTACGAGTCACGTTGGTCCCGTGCGAGGTGTTCGTGACTTTTAACGGACCATTTTCTGGCTATTTTACGTTTTCACCATTCGATGGCATGTTTTTATGCCAAAGACTATTTTTTTTGCAAATTTGTCGTACACTCAAACCGGGAGCCCCGTGATTACGCGATCGGTTCCTACGAGTCACATTGGTCCCGTGCGAGGCGTTCGTGACTCTTATCGGACCGTTTTGTGGTTGTTTTACGTTTTCACCCTTCGATGGCATGCTTTTATGCTTAACTCTAATTTTTTGCAAATTTATGTCGTACACTCAAAGCGGGAGCCCCATGACTAACCACTCAGTTCCTACAAGTCACATTGGTCCCGTGTTAGGTGTTCGTGACTCTTACGGGACCGTTTTGTGTTTGTTTTACGTTTTCACCCTTCGATTGAATTTTTTTATGCTCAAGTCTAACTTTTTTGCAAATTTACGTCGTACACTCAAACCGGGAGCGCCGTGACAACGTGGTCGGTTCCTACGAGTCACATCGATCTCGTGCGAGGCGTTCGTACCTCTTACGGGACCGTTTTGTGGCTGTTTTACGTTTTCACCTTCGATTGCATGTTTTTATTCTTAAGTCTAAATTTTTTGCAAATTTACGTCGTACACTCAAACCGGGACTCCCGTGACTACGCGATCGGTTCCTACGAGTCACATCGATCCCGTGTGAGGTGTTCGTGACTCTTACCGGACCGTTTTGTGGCTGCTTTACGTTTTGACCCTTCGATTGCATGTTTTCATGCTTAACTCTAAATTTTTGCAAATTTACGTCATACACTCAAATCGGGATCCCCGTGACTACGCGGTCGGTTCCTACGAGTAACATTGGTCCCGTGCGAGGTTTTCGTGACTCTTACCAGACCGTTTTGTGGCTGTTTTACGTTTTCACTCTTCGATGGCATGTTTTTATTCTTTAACTCTAATTTTTTGCAAATTTACGTCGTACACTCAAACCGGGAGTCCCGTGACTACGCAGTCGATTCCTACGAGTCACATTGTTCCCATGCGAGGTGTTCGTGGCTCTTATGGGACCGTTTTGTGGCTATTTTACGTTTTCACTCTTCGATGGCATGTTTTTATGCTTAAATCTATTTTTTGCAAATTTACGTCGTACACTCAAACCGGGAGCCCCGTGACTACGTGGTCGGTTCCTACGAGTCACATTGGTCCCATGCGAGGCGTTCGTGGCACTTATCGAACCGTTTTGTGGTTGTTTTACGTTTTCAGCCTTCGATGGCATGTTTTTATGCTTAAGTCTAAATTTTTTACAAATTTACGTCGTACACTCAAACCGGGAGCCCCATGACTACGCGGTCGGTTCCTACGAGTCACATCGATCCCGTGCGGGGCGTTCATACCTCTTACGGGACCGTTTTGTGACTTTTTTACGTTTTCACCCTTCGATTGCATGTTTTTATGCTCAAGTCTAAATTTTTTTCAAATTTACGTCGTACACTCAAACCGAGACCCCCGTGACTACGTGGTCGGTTCCTACGAGTCACATTGATCCCGTGCGAGGTGTTCGTGACTCTTACCTAACGTTTTGTGGTTGTTTTACGTTTTCACCCTTCGATGGCATGTTTTCATGCTTAAGTCTAATTTTTTTTGCAAATTTACATCGTACACTCAAACCGGGAGCCCCGTGACTACGCGGTTGGTTCCTACGAGTCACATTGGTTCCGTGCGAGGTGTTCGTGACTCTTACCGGACCGTTTTGTGGCTGTTTTACGTTTTCACCCTTCGATAGCATGTTTTTATGCTTAACTCTAATTTTTTGCAAATTTACATCGTACACTCAAACCGGGAGCCCTGTGACTACGCGGTCAGTTCCTACGAGTCACGTTGGTCCCGTGTGAGGCGTTCGTGACTCTTACGGGACCGTTTTGTGTTTGTTTTACCTTTTCACTCTTCGATGCCATGTTTTTATGCTTGAGTCTAACTTTTTGCAAATTTACGTCTTACACTCAAACCAGGAGTGCCGTGATTACGCGGTCGGTTCCTACGAGTCACATTGGTATGTTTATTATTTGTTTTACATTTTCATTCACCAATGTTCAATTTTCAAATGTTGTATGCTCTCCTTAATCAATTTAGAACACTTACTTATTTCATAAAATTTCGAGAAAGTTTCCTTTGTTTATTCATGAAATCCAACCCATTTTAATATTAAAATAAACCCAACAACAACCATAAAAGCCGTAGCTAAACCACCAATAAATCCCTTCCACCGATTTAACATCTAAAAATAGTATATAAATCCATATAGCCCCTTCCTCCATGTCAACCACTTATTAAGGCCTTAAGACACACACATCTTACACAATACACACACGCGCACACAACTAAATAAAGAATTTACTTTGGTAAAGGTGCACTACATTAGAAAATCTTCTATTATCAATATAAAATACTTACCAAATTTATTCGCAACTTGAGATCCTCCGAATAATCTCCCTCATTCTTGATCCTTGCATATTTGTGCAAACAACTCGAGATCATCCCTTTTCCGATCACTTCTTCGAGTTCCGCTTTGGCTTTCACTATTGTCTCTGATTGCGCAGTACCTCTGCCATAGCCATGTTGTATCAGTCTCGACACAAAGAGGTCCTACAATACCAAAATTATATTTTAAAAAGATATATTAACCATTATGTAGGGAAAGTAGTCATTTTACAACAATATGTGACTTAATTTTCTGATTTGTGAATGTTCTTGGTTTTTTGTTTTATTTACCAGTTTTTCAGTTTTGGCATAGGACATACATGAAGAATTAGTGAAGATGAGTAAGTAGTTGAGAAAGGCGACAAACCAAGCACATGTGTTCGATGTGGGTCCTGTCAATTTATTCTGAGTTCTATTGTGAAATATTGAGTATTGTCCTCACCCTGAGTTTGTACGGGGGAGTGATTCGAATAGGGATCCAAATTAGGAACATACACAAGCAAGAATACTTCAATTAAAACTATTATTCAAAACAACTGACATTCTTTGATAGAACAGGGCAATACATCTTTTCAGTGTAGAGAAGCTGGTATGCATAATAAAATGGAAGTAAATACTTGTAAACATAAAATCACTACTGGTGTTATTTTTTTAAAGGAAAAATAAAGAACAGTTTCTAATATTGCTATTACCTCAATCTGTAAAGATATTCTAGATGACATAAATATCAATGACTAATCTGTAAATAAATCAGGCCACAAATTAACATAAAGTGCGTAAGAAAACTCACACACTAAGCATAACTAAATAGATTTGAAATTCACAGCAGAAATTGATTGGAGATATTGAACAACTAGTAGAGAGGCTCAATTGAAAAATAAGTAACTAACTAATGAAATACAATCTCAAACCCTAGGTCAAAAACATGAAGTAATGATACAAATTGAAAGTAACAAAGAATACGAAGGAGGAGATGAGATTACGGGACTGAACCTTTGTAAACGAACAGGTTAATACCTATGTAAGCAGCGGTACACCAAGCTTCGCAAGTAGATGAGATTACGGGTAGATGAGAGAGAGAACCTACGAAGGGGAAGATGAGAGAGTGTCGGCAAAAGAGGGACTGGCGGGGGTAGGGTTTCACAGGTGAGAGCAGCGTGGGCGTGGGTGGGTTTGGGGGGAAGTTTACAATCGATTTTTTTTTTTTTTTTTTTTTTGTATAATTTGATATATTTTGGTATTTTACATTTAACAAAATATATAAAACACTTTTGGCATCACAATTTCCTTTGTTGCCAAAAGTGGTCTATTTTTCTCAACAAGAGTATTATGTTGCCAAAAGTTAGGTCATGTTTGGCAACAAACAATTATGATGCTAAAAGTTAAAATTCTCCCCCCTTTTATTTTGCTACCTTCCCGCTTAAAAAAAATTTTGGCAACAAAGTTTATTTTATGCTGCCAAAAGTACCCTCTAAAATAGTCTTTTGGCAACATAAATAAGATTTTGTTGCCAAAAGGGTATCTTTGGCAACAAAAATAGCTTGTGTTGTTAAATATTGTTGCTAATGGTGCAAATTCTTGTAGTGTGGATCTGTCACAACATGACCTTTTGCCAAATTTTTACCAAACATATTACACAATAGGACTTTAGGTTCGTTAATGGGAACGTGGGGAGGATGATGAGTTTGAGATGAACCAAGTGATGCGAAAACATTGTCCACGTTTTGTGTTAGAGGAGAAGGGCGATTAGTTGAGATGGATCGATCACTCGTGGGAGTGTTAAACAGTACCCCACTTTCTTTCATGTTTGATACAATATGACACATAACCTGGAACATAAATGTACAAAAAATAAAAGTTAAGAGTAGGAATAACACAATGAAGTTTTAACATGGCATGACAAGATTAAAAAACATGAAAATATACCTTGAGAGTATCCTCGACCGTATGTAGTCTTGAGTTGAGTTCATAATTATTCCATGCATCATTTTCATTTTCTGTTTTCCCCCGTTCAAGTGCCTCGCTTGCAATCCCAGTATGAATAAGTTGTGTCCTAGAGATATGTCTTGAATATGCACGAACACTTCTCCTTTTGTCCTTCCCAAATACTTCGGCAATTACATCCGTGTCGATGCCTCCCTCATCATGGCTGCTTCCTTCACATTTTCGTCTATTCTCAGCAGCCATGAACTCATCCTATAGTATGAACAACAAAATGCTAAACTATAAATACATGTAAAAGAGGAAAGACTAAGGAGAAAAGTTATAATATCACAGACAAAAAATAAAATACTCACTATTTAGCCTTAGCGCTTGCCATCACATTCCCATTTTCATCACGGTGTCCCGCAATCCACTTATCTATTCGCCTAAATTTTTTGGTAGGCTCTTCCTTTCCCTATAAGTTTGATGTTAAGCGTAAGACTAAAAAGTGTTAAGACTGGAAATTATAAACATGAATGCCTACCTTTTTGAATGCTTTCTGGGCATAGCTACAACGCCCGAGACAACGGGGAATTTGAAGTTTTTGTCGATTTTCGCTATTTTTATTATTTTGTTGTTGCCTTTGGGATTATCTTCATTTTCTACAATTTTTTTCCAAATTTCAGGATCAATGCCTTGAGGCACTTCACGACCATTTTTCCTTAAATGGTTTCGCAAACTAGACTTGAAGGTCCTAAACCTTTGGGACCAAGGTTTCTCAAGCAAAGGGCGAGCAACTTCAACCGAAACATTAAGTTCAAATTGGCCCTGTAGAAAAATGTAAATAAAAAATAGCAAAAGGTTCGAAAACAACAAAATGAGTTTATACATTAGCTTTACGCACGAACATACTATGATTCAAAAAAATAAATTGTTGAATCCACATTATATCTATGTATGTTTCGTATTTGAAAAGGAAAAAACATCATAGTATTCTCAAAGGAAATTGAATATTACCATTAATGTGCGCCATACATCATCTTTGAAGTGTTGTGGCACCTTTTGCCAATCATCATAGCTAACGGGAATAAGACTTCACACTAAATCCCCTACACGAGAATTCCACTTTTTACAATTATCACCCACAACAGAGCCGTCAATTTCAACTATGATTGGAATTTTATCCTTCTCATCTTTGTCACCCAATGGTTGAGAAGAAGTTCGAACAGAAGATGGTTGTTGCGTTGCATTTGCATCTGAAGACATAATTTATTTCCTGAAATTCAGAACACGACATTAAATGAGCGTCATATATCTATGCAAGGTATTGTGTACAATTTTGTCCAGCATCCATATTTCCAAAAGGTCACCATCAAAAGCAAAGCTAAATCTAGAAAAAAGATGATAAAAAGGAAAATGAGGGATGGGAATTAAAAGGGTGAAAAAGCCTTAAAATAAAGCACGCAGTGTCAGTTGACCATAGTAAGGCGGCATGTTAAGTAATATTAATCTACCACTTGTGTCATGACAACATTTGAACATAATCTCAACATCTGAACATACTCAGGAAAAAAATTGTTTGTTCTTCTCAGTTGCCAAAGTAGCATAACTGTACAGTACACATGGTAGTGTCTTCTTTTATGCTTGTTACTCTGTCAATGATACAACAAGACCCAGAGTGAGAGTGCAAATAAATATAAGAAAATTACTTTGAGGAGTAAATGTTAAATCTTGAACGAAACTCAGTACTGGATAATTTTTATTTAGAGTAAATGTTACTTTGAGATTACAAACCAATGAAAGAAAAACCAAGTCTTAAGTTCCATCAGTCCACAACATCCGGCAATTGAATTGATGGTGGGTGTTGGTGTTGCTCAACAAATCATAGCATAAATTAGGGTAGTTAGTTGGTGTTGATACATCACGAGATCATGATTCAGCACTTTCCCCTACTGACATGGTGATGGATAAAAGAGCGTTGGTTGTTGTGCCAGCAATGGCTGCAGTTCCAATGCGGAAATCCAAGGGTCGGGATGTTGGACAGCGTCGAATTCGTAGACCGTTCTCTGTTTCTGAAGTGGAAACATTAGTTCAAGCCGTTGAGAAGCTAGGTACTGGAAGATGGCGAGACGTTAAATTGCGTGCTTTTGATAATGCAAAGCAACGAACTTATGTGGATTTAAAGGACAAGTGGAAAACACTAGTGCACACGGCAAGCATATCCCCTCAACAAAGAATAGGTGAGCCTGTGCCTCGAGAGCTTTTGGACAGGGTCCTAACCACCCATGCTTACTGGTCTAAGCAGCAGCACCTCAAATAGTACCTTTAAGAACATTTCACAGCTAAAAACATTCATAGTAAATACTTGATAGTGCATGCATGCCTAGGTAAAGTTAGACGGGGTGACATTTATTTTAATTACAATAATGTAAGAAGGAAATTTAATTAATTAGTGTAACATTTTTAGCTCTAAAATAAAAAATAAAAAATAAAAAAAAGGTGAAGTAAGTAAATCATAAGTGGTTCTTGGTCTAATTCAAATGAAAGATAGGCCTTTATGATAACAAGATTGTAATTAAACAGCAGTTGGCATGATCAGAATGTAGACTAAAATTACCTGGGAATGCTCACAATCTGTAGTCATAATTAGTGTTGGAACAGGGAGCTGAAAACCTAAGGTAGGAAATGAGATTAACATTTGTCATATTATATTTTCTCTCGTTGTATGTTTACTAAAGTATAGAAGCTCTTGAACTCGGATTGAAAAGTTGATTATTGAATTGCCTAAAATGGTCAATTTTTTTCCACTGACTGCCTAGAGTGATAATTCTTAAGATTCAGCTTATTTAGACCGGACCACAATATTGTAAAAATACTCGCTCAAAATTCAATTGAGCTGTTGGCAATCAGAAACCATTAAAACATAATAAGACCTTGATGTTTTACAAAGTCCTTGTGATGGGATGTACTTTGATAGCAGCATTGACCTTGCAAATGGTCTTATTATGTTTTAATGGGAGTTGATATCTTGCAAATGTACTTTGATAGCAGCATTTGAAACAGTGTGGGGACATGTTCGATTCAATATGTCTATCTGATATGTAGTCCGATCATGAATGGACCACCACGGGAGAGGAACCATGTCTTCCCGCAATAAGAGAAAAACGAGGTAGACATATGATATTTGAAAGTCTTAAAACATAGTTAGTATTATTTAGTATTATCTTATATTTAATATTTTTGTAATTATTTAGTGTTACATTGGGCCAAGAATTATGAATGCCAACAAGAAACGGAAAAGAATTGTCGAAGAAGATGTTGAAGTTATGGATTGTGAGTACAGATAAGGAATCGTACTTGCCACAAGAAACAGAAAAGATCATACTCATGGATTGTGAGTACAGATAAGGACATGGCATACAGGCAAGATACAAAATGGACGCTAGGAAACGGCTTAAAAGAATAGGATATAAATATTTTGGATATATTAAACACTATATTATACACTATATTATTTTTATATAATAACACATCCACTATAAAGCCATAAAAGATTGGGAGGAAGATATTCTTCTTTTATTGAAGTCACTGACACCTTTCTTTAATTGTCGATGAAAATGTATTCAGATCCTCACACACACTCTCATCTATGAGGGCCCTAAGTCAGTTCTATGCGAGAGGTAGGCTCAGAGGTAATAGAGCAAGAAATGTCAACAATTATTCGGAGCATTTACTTCACGAGGCAGAAGGTTTAGACCTGCTGGTTTTGTACCTACTGCTCAGTTCATTCAAGGCAGCATCAGCAGGGTCTTATTATGGTTCTGTACCTACTGCTCAGTTCATTCAAGGCAACATAATAAGACCATTAAAACATAATAAGACCTTGATGTTTTAACTGGGAATGCTCACAATCAGAAAATGAGGGATGGTATCATTTGCAAGATATCAAGTCCATTAACGAAAATACTCCTCACCTATTAATGGGGTACTTCAATGTTGTGACTAGTCAAAATACAAAACTAGGAGGCAATGAAGTGGACCATATAGCGGTTAAAGATTTCAATCGAGCTTTGGATATGAGTGGCTTAGTTGACTTGGGGTATCGAGGTACTAAATTTACCTGGTGTAATAATATAATGGAGGATAACCTCATTAGGGCCAAATTGGATAAATGTTTAATTAATAACCAGTGGAAGTGTGAATTGAAACATAACAAGAGCAACTGAATGTACAACATTTGAAGTAGACACAAAAGAATCAATATGAAGCAATTGCAGTTAGATCAGAACATTTCTATGCAATGCATGAATGAAATGGAATACCTAAAAGTGAATTGGGGTGGTTGACACTGATTATGATAGTAGTCTTCTACGAGAGTTTTTAAATGCAGTTAATTAAAAGAGACAAAGGAGAAGTGTGAAAAGGTCTTGGAATTACCTTAAGGATACGCAGAACACGAGAGACGCTTTGCTTGATCAACTTCACCAAAAAACCCTGCTTTCCCTTCAGATCACCGGTTCCAGGATCACCAAATTCGATGGAAACCTTCCTCGGCAAATTCTCAATCTTGGGCCTCGGTTTTCTCTCGGTCACCGCCGATGCACTAAGAAAAGGAAAGTAGTTCTCCAATATTACCATCACTAATGGCGAAGAATAAATTGTGCACACACGCCTGTCCTCATTCTAATATTTGCTTCAAGAGGAGGAAAAAAACCAGTGAAAACCTACAGTCCAGTTCAGAAGGTGTTTTAAAGGTAGAAATATTGAATGTTGTGGGAGAAGATCATGGGAGAATGTGGACATTGATAGAAAATATCTCAAGTAGTTTCGAGTTTGATGATACATATACACGACAAGTATATAACCAGAGACCTACATTGGAACCTCAAAATTTACCACCATGCCACACTATCAACCTTTAAAGATCTCTAATTGAACTAGCATAAATATAGGTAAACAAGGCATAAAGGATGTCAAGTAGAGGTGAACGTAAACTCGAACCTTTACCTAATGAAATAATATTCTAAGTATAAGAAACATAAGTGACAGTCTCTTGAACTCTGATCCTCGTGTGTACATTAATATTCTTACACACGGCAGTTCTATGTTTACAATAGACCAGGTCGTGTGCATCAACCTGGCGTCGTGAGTGCCTAAAATTTTTCACAGGTAGCACCTACAACTTTCACACTCATTACGGGATTTTATCAAGATTGCTTCCTGCAGCTAAGCACCCGGCTCAGAAGGATCATAGAACAAATTCATCTAGAGATCAAACTCAACCTCTAAATCATCACATAATATCATGAATTCATTACACTCGTATGAGATATAAATTTGCATGATCCATCTCCGACTATTTGACTTGTTTTTCACTTTGATTTTTGGTTCTCGGGATCTCAATCTTTAGGCATGGTACCATCACGCGTCACACACACTATTTTTTTAAGGACTTTAATCCCATACCATTAGAGATACTTCCCTGCTTTCTTTCTTGCCAAAGCTTTGATTAATGAATTTATGAGGTAATCTCCAGATCTCAAAACATTTCATAGTAACATAACAATTAGCGATTAGCTATCTCACATTACCGTGCTTACAATGTATTTGTCGTGACTTTCTATTATAACAATATCAGTTCTGTAGCCTCTCAATAACAGCTGTGCTGTCACGGTTCCATTATATTTGGTAGAATGCTGCATCGAACTACTTTCTTCGTTGGAATTAGCTAATGTAATCACTTGATACTACATAGTGGACTGAATATGATAGTTTGTTCATCTTCTAAAAGAAATTGATCTTCTAGTTTCTACGAGTGAAAACATCATACATCGATATCGCAAATAGAGGAATAAAAACAGGAAGAAAAACAATCTTAATTTGAATTAAATGGATTAGGAGGGATAACCTTTGTCCCTGATATGAAGAGGGGGTCGTGTGGCATCGCAAAACCAGAAAAGTATATAGGACTATAGCTTAACAAAATGAAATCAGATTTATTTGATAACATCGACGGACATTATTTGAATCCACGTTTTGATAACATCTTTTAGACCATCATCGCCCTAAACTTTGCGTTCAAACTCATCCAACAATCAAACCATAACAACCTTTACACTTGAACTATAATATTGATCCATTCATACTCACGCCAATCGAACCACATATGAAAATAAACAAACTCAAAGAAAGAGAAACAGAGAAAAGCGACTGGACAACTACATACATAACATGATTTATAAAAATAAATGTCTATAAATATATGAAGTAATTCAATGTCATTCCAACCATAAAAAGATAAGAAAAGAGGCATTAATCGTTCCAAATGGATTCACATATTTCCAAATGAGTTGGTGATTCAATAGCTAGACGGAACCATGAAGTTTAAACATCTTTTCCAATTGAGGTTGGTCTTCAATAGTAGATTGGAAGTCCGTTGGTATATCTAACTCGTCTACTCGATTGGTCACTCTCTTCGATGAGTGTACAACCACCCACCAATTGGGATTCTTAAGGTCTCTCGAATAGAATACTTGGTTGGCCTCGGAAGCGAGAATTACAGGCTCATCCAAGTCATTGCTCAAACTCCTGAGCTTGTCAAAATTCATTATCACCAAATTAGAGTCCGGACAGTGTCGACAACCATTTGTTTTATCTTCCACTCTAACCCAATCACAATAAAACACTACCTCCTTAATTATTGTATAATCAAGCTCAATTATCTGTCTAATAACCCCATACCACATTGTCCAAGCATCCTTTAGATTTTTATCGCTTTTTCTTGCCTTGAATTTTGTCCACGCCTTTAGGCGAACACCGTTGTCTTGTGTTACAACACTATCGCCGTGGTACTTAGTTGAAAATACAAAACCGTTAACGCGATACTTCTTATATGCCTTAACCCTATGATTTGGTCCTTGAACTAATCGCCACAACAGTGCCTTCGATTCCGTCTCTCTTGAATTGACCAACTGTGCAAAAGACCAAAACATAATTATAACACTAAATTCCAAAATTATGCTCACTAATAAGCGACATGTCTAAGCACTCTTATTATATATTACCATGGTTCTAAAACGCGCGAGGCGTGGTCGAGGCGTAGAGGTCAAGCCTCAAGCCTTAGGAGCCTAGGCGAAGCCTAGGCGTAAAAAGGCGTTTTTCCTACGTAAAGGTTCAATCCACTAAACATTTCTTTCGTCGACTAAACATGATTTAAATAGAAACATAACGGCTACTTCATTGAGAAACTCAAAACCAATTGTTTTCCAAATAACCACTTGTTTTGTTTCCCAACCATCATGTTTCACACGCAAGAGTTGATAAATAATATCAAAGCTCCATTCAGTTACTTGAATCCTAAATTAGTTGAGATTTCAAAAGAAAGAAAGAGCAAAAATATCACAACACACACAATTTGAGTCATCAGATAATACGAACAATTTGAGTCATCGGATAATACGAGATAGGGGATATACGATACGAGACACGGGGGAGTGTTACCTCTCTTTGCGATCAGATTTAGGAAGGGAACGGCATTCTGAGATGTAGCACCATGGCCGTGAGCATCCAAAGGTTGTACTTTACGGCCACTCAAAAGGCCAAATTTCACCAAATCAACAAAAAAAATTCGGACTGTACGAATTCCATTAATTCGTAGGATACTATACTAGCTGTCGAGGTGAAGGAATCGATTGGAGACCGAGGGGCAACAACTGGGTGTAATAAACACGGGCTTTCAATGTTCACCAAGAATATCAATTTTCATCCTACCTGGATACCCTATATGAGTTCGACTTACGCAGATTATAGAGATCCAATTTTATTTCGAGGATACTTTAATAAATGAAACAAAACGTTTGCTTTTTCCCCTAAAAACAAGTTGTGCCCTATATATACCACAAGACAAGAGCTCAATATAACAAAAAGAAAGAGGATTGCCTCCTTGTCACGGGTAACAACAATTTTTCGTATTTCTTGTACATATCAATTTTATGTACTGCATCTTCATTGTTCATCACATATTTGAATTTAAAATTTTTATTTTGTTTGCTTTTGGTGTTAGAGTAAAATTTAATATATGGGCTTATATATAAAATAAATATGAATTATAGGCTATCAAATAAAAGTAGGCCAATTAAAGTAATTAATTTAAGTTTTGGCGCCTTACTAATGTATTATTAAAGTGTGAGTTTTATTGTGTAGAGACAAGCGTAATTTCTATTTTTATGATGGGTTAAATAGAAATATACGAAATATGAAAAGACACGATTGTGTTATAAATAGAGGTCATGGTCTCCAGATCACACAACACCAATCTTCTGATTCCCATTGTGAGAGAGAAATTTAGAGAGGAAATAAAAGTGTTGATCTGGAAGAGCATAAGACCTCAGACTCAGATATTTTAACTTTCTGTCATGGATTCAGGTACGCTTCCGCAAAATCAATATTTATATTTCTTGATAATTCAATACGAATGTTCCTGCTTGTGTGATAGTTTTCACAAAATAGAAATTAATCCATCATGTGGTATCAGAGTTATTTCATGTTGAATTGTTGAGAATATATTAGGAAGGTATTGATATTAATTTTCCGCTACAAATATTTTTTCAAAAAGGTTTAATATTTTAGAAAAATTTTGGATTCAAAAATATTCTCGTTTCATTACGATTCCAACGATATAAAATTCATAAAATTTGGACTAGAAGTTGATTTGATATGAAAGGTTGATTTGATGGTAGTGGAAGGTTAAAGGTTCGACTCTTGGTGTTTCATATTAGAATGTTTCATTCTTGTTCTTCGTTGTAATTTATATGTATGAATGAACCACCTTAACTTCTTATTAGGTCTATCAAAATATAGGAATTATAGATTAGTTATCAATTAATTAAAGGATCAAATACCAAAAAATCATTCAAACACTTTTTAATACACACTTCGTCCAAGCCTTTTATTTTGTACCAAAAAGTCCCTTATTCTCTTATCTTTAAAGGTCCGCGCTAGCAGCATGGTAAAACTTTTTTCGCATGGTGAAAGACTTTTTGGTGCAAAATAAAAAGGCTTGGACGAAACGTGTATTAAAAAAAGTTCTAGGGACTATTTTGTATACACCCCATTATTAAACTACATCCTATGATATTATTTTTTCTTCTTGCTGTAATTTTAAGGTATTTTAGTTTGGTCTTATAAGCTTACAAATTATTCTAGTTTTTTTTTTTTCTCATCAAGTTTTAAGTTATATGAACATTTCATGCCTCAAAATTTGAAAATAACTATATTTTTGTTTGGTCTTATAAGCTTACAAATTTTACTGTTTAAATTTTGAGGTCGAAAATTCTCGTATACCCATTTTTAGTTGCAACCAAATCATACAATATTAAGACCGACACAATAAGTATTTAACTTTGGAACTTGTACTTTTCTATGTTCTAATTTTAGTATTTTAAGTTTTTAAATTATTTGCACCTAAATTTCAAAGAAAATATATCACAATCAAACCTAGAGTTTTAATTGAAAGTGCATAAATCGAAAATTACATAATTTTGTATTAATTTACGATAGGAAGATCCATAATGATTATTATAGTCAAATGTTCACAAATTATTAGTTGTAAATGGGATATAGTTTCTTATATGTACAATTGAAAATGCCCAAATCTCTCGTGTTATTTAACTATATTTGGACTAGAATATCTAACAATTGGGTGTAATAAACACGGGCTTTCAATGTTCAGCAAGAATATCAATTTTCATCCTACGTGGATACCCTATATGAGTTGGACTTACACAGATTATAGAGATTAGTTGATTAGTTGATGTCCAATTTTATTTCGAGGATAAATCAAAGGTTACTTTAATAAATGAATCAAAACGTTTGCTTTTTTCCCTAAAAAAAATTGTGCCCTCTATATAACACAAGACAAGAGCTCAATATAATAAAAAGAAAGAGGATTGTCTCCTTGCCACGAGTAACAACAATTTTTCGTATTTCTTGGTTTTGTTCCCTTTTCTCATTCAAAACACGTAAGTACATGTCAATTTCATATACTGCATCTTCATTGTTCATCACATATTTGAATTTAAAATTTTTATTTTGTTTGCTTTTGGTCCTTTACTACATATTAGAATGTTTCATGCTTGTTCTTCGTTGTAATTTATATGTATGAATGAACCACCTTAACTTCTTATTAGGTCTATCAAAATATAGGAATTATAGATTAATTATCAATTAATCAAAGGATCAAATACCAAAAAATCATTCAAACATTTTTTAATACACACTTCGCATGGTAAAACTTTTTTCGCTGGTGAAAGACTTTTTGGTGCAAAATAAAAAGGCTTGAACTAAACGTGTATTAAAAAAAGTTTGAGGGACTATTTGATATATGCCCCATTATTAAACTACATCCTATGATATTATTTTTTCTTCTTGCTGTAATTTTAAGGTATTACTCTAGTTTGTTTTTTTCTCGTCAAGTTTTAAGTTATATGAAAATTGCATGCCTCAAAATTTGAAAAGAACTATATTTTTGTTTGGTCTTATAAGCTTACAAATTTTACTGTTTAAATTTTGAGGTCGAAAATTCTCGTACACCCATTTTTAGTTGCAACTTGGAGTTACCAAATCATACAATATTAAGACCGACACAATAAGTATTCAACTTTGGAACTTGTACTTTTCTATGTTCTAATTTTAGTATTTTAAGTTTTTAAATTATTTGCACCTAAATTTCAAAGAAAATATATCACAATCAAACCTAGAGTTTTAATTGACAGTGCATAAATTGAAAATTACATAATTTTGTATTAATTTACGATAGGAAGATCCATAATGATTATTGTGCTCAAATGTTCACAAATTATTAGTTGTAAATGGGATATAGTTTCTTATATGTACAATTGAAAATGCCCGAATCTCTCATGTTATTTAACTATATTTGTACTAGAATATCTAACAAAATACACCCAAAATTAAAATTATTATTTTTTATTTATGCAATAGGGTTTGGATATCAAAGAGGCCCAAAATAATTATTTATAATTTGAACTTGACAATCCAAATGTACTTTATGGGAATTAGTTTCATAATAATTTGGATATTAAAAAATGACTTTTAACATCTACTATTTTAAATTTATTTATTAAATGCAATTTCTTTTTAAATATTCCTCTAAATTAATGGTCATTTTAACTGTCATATTGATAGTTTCACCATTAAAACTTTGTATCTTGACGAGTATTAAATTATCTTTTATATGATGTTTAATTTGAACACTTCTCTCATTCCAATCATTTACTATATATTGGTGTTGTAATAATGTGCGGAGTGTGAAAAATTAAACCCCTCATTTTCATTGAAAAAAAGTGAGTACTATCAGTAAGAGTTGATATATATATATATATATATATATATATATTTAGTGAAGTCTTGGGGAGAGGGAGGGGGAGGGGGTGAGACTTGAACCCCCAACCTCTTGCAAAGCAAGGATTGGTGGTAACCATTGGGGCAAGCCCCTTTGGTTATTCCCTTGTTATATAACGTTGCTTTACTATGACATTATGGACTTCACATTATTCAACAATAAATTTTAAGACCTCAACTACAAATTTGTGGGGATGATTATACATGTTCAATTTTCGGAGTTTATTACTATATGCCCTTAATTAAATTAATGTTTGTAAATATGCCTTATACATAAACTTCTCACGTTGGTTACACATGCAATTCGCATGTGCATCAACTAGTGCGTGAATAGCTGTTATTTATCTGACTTTGTAATTTCTCCCTAGATATCTAGCATCCAAGATGTAATTCCCGTCTTAGTTGTCATTTTCTGAATGTTAAATACAATTAAATGTGCCACAATGTTTTGTAACTCCAAAGCTTATGAACGAACCTTATCCAAACTTATATGTTGTTTCATCCCCTCTTTTCTTCATCCAATTCCTTTTTTTTTTCAAGAATGGATTATGACCAACTTACCTTTTCAGGGATGTAGAATCAGTATGACTTTGACTGGTTATATTTAGAAGAAAAGTCTCAAGGGTAATCTCATAATTACTAAAGTTCTTTAGTTTTGTCTCTATTCTGTACAAACTAACCTTATATGTTGTGTACATTTTTCTTTTATACAGAAAATTGGAGAAGTACTCAACAGTCACTAATAACTTGGATTATAGTCCTTTCGGTGATCCTTTCAACTCTGATCAATACCTATTTCCACAACAAAATAATCAAATTCCCTTTTCAGGGATGGAGAATCAGTATGACTTTGACTGGTTATATTTAGAAGAAAAGTCCCAAGGGTAATCTCATACTTACTGAAGTTCTTTAGTTTTGTCTCTATTTTGTACAAACTAACCTTATATGTTGTGTACATTTTTTCTTTTATACAGAAAATTGGAGGAGTACTCAACAGTCACTAATAACTTGGATTATAGTCCTTTCGGTGATCCTTTCAACTCTGATCAATACCTATTTCCACAACAAAATAATCAAATTCCCTTTTCAGGGATGGAGAATCAGTATGACTTTGACTGGTTATATTTAAAAGAAAAGTCCCAAGGGTAATCTCATACTTACTAAAGTTCTTTAGTTTTGTCTCTATTCTGTACAAACTAACCTTATATGTTGTGTACATTTTTTCTTTTATACAGAAAATTGGAGGAGTACTCAACAGTCACTAATAACTTGGATTATAGTCCTTTCGGTGATCCTTTCAACTCTGATTAATACCTATTTCCACAACAAAATAATCAAATTCCCTTTGATTATGATCAACATCAATTTTCACAACTAAATCATCAAATTCCTGTTGATTATGATCAATACAAATTTTTGAACCAAAATAATCAAAATCAGTACCAACTTTCACAACAAGACAATTTCATTCCCCAATTGGAATTTACTAATTTTGAGAATATCGGCACGGGTGATTTGTGGAGCTTGTGGGATGGAAATTTTTCATCTATTAGTCAAGACCTTATTTTTGTTACCAAGCAAGAACTGTTGATGGATACTAAAAATTTGGGCTATTTCACTGATGAAGGAACTTATGTGATTGATCCTAAAAATTTTATGATTTCAAACACAAACGGAAATCAAATTCGACAAAATAAAAGATCGAGAATGTCTCCATTAGAACTGCATGAGATCCAAAAGTATTTTAATGTTCCAATAACTGAAGCAGCCAAAGAATTGAAGGTGGGATTGACCGAGTTGAAGAAAAGATGTAGAAAATTGAATATTATGAGGTGGCCTCAGAGGAAGCTCAAGAGTATGAAGTCTCTCATTGATAATGTTAAGGTATTATCCTGCCTGCATGTTAAGATTATTTCGAAATGTCATTAGATACTTTATTATTTTTCATTCATTTCATTTCTCTCTAATAAAAGTTTACCAAATATATGTTTTTGGAAGTCATCTTAATTTATTATTTTTTTTACTTTACCCCCCTGAGAAATGCAGAAATCAGACATAACCATCCGCTTTTTAAAAAAATAGACCTAAACCTCGTATGCATAAGGTATAATAAAGTCAATACACATGTGGGTGGTCAAGTCTAATTTATGAAAAATAGAGGGGTAATATCTAATTATAGCATTATTGTAGAACCTGTTTTATTAGTATAATTATTTTGTTTTAAATTGCAATTTTAGGAGATGGGATTAACCAACCAGGTAGAGATGCTGGAAGAGACCAAAAAGATGATGGAGAAGCTACCCGATTTAGAAATGACAGAGAAAATAAAAAAACTGAGACAAGCTTGCTTCAAGTCCAACTACAAAAAGAGAAGGCTCCTTGATGACTATTGATACTGCTTCTTCTCGAATGGCTTGGTAATTTGGGTCTATATTTGGTTTTGAACTTTGTAATGTTATCTCTAGTTTTATTTTGGCACTTGAATAAACTTTTGAATTCTTGTTTTCTCAGATATTGTAGTTCCTAAAGCATTACAACCAAATATAAGTTTAAATAAAGTACGGTTTTAATTTTATTTTTACGTGCCTTAAAGTGAATTTTTGTACCTTGTCATGGAAATTAATAATTAACCTTGAATCGAGCTTCATTCTTACTGCAAAATCAATCATTATGTAATGAGAAACATCGATGCATATGAGATTCTTATATATATATATATATATATATATATATATACACACACAGTACTGCACTTGTGTGGACCAGTCCGCATTTTTAAAGTGCGGACCGAACATGTGTCACCTGGCGGTGAGCCTAGAAAAGAGAAAGAGAGTGCCTATATGTGACACCCCGACTAATTAAATACCGGGTAGCTACTCCTTTATTCAAATTAATACAAAATGTCAAGTTGGTTCAGTTCATAGCATCACTGTCGAAAACGTTTTAATAATTTCTAACCACCTAATATTTAAAAAGTGAGATGTCAATTTCAATTAAATCCGATTAACATACAACCAATTTAGATTATGAAATGCCAATATAACAACCACAACATAGTCACAATATAATAACCATGGAATAATAATGGGTCTGGAGGAATACTCCTCTAAATAATCTGAATACTGAATACAACCGAATACAAAGTCTGAATCACTAATTAATTACAACCCAGAATCTGAAAATAAAACTGAGTAAGTAAGATGTCTCTAAACGAAAAGGGGCGACATGCCCTACAGATGAGTAAAATAGAGTCAAAGTATAAAGTGGAGGCGTCTACTATCGAGGTCCTGCAACTTCCGCAGTAGCTACAGCACGTCACCGGAATGGAACTCCTACGCTTGGTGTCCTTGTGGCTGGGCACCTAAAAGGCTTTACAAGAATATAGATTTGAAAGGAAACGGGTCAGAGCCCAATTATGAAAACAGTTTAAAATACAGCAAGTGTTTAATATCATTAAACAGTGAATATAAAATACATGATAGTGCGTGCACTCACATGAGTTCCTCACCTCTCAACTAATCGTGCACACCTATCGTACCCGTACCCGTTCTATATATTCTATTATCAAACTAGTCCAATTCAATATATGACTTTTACTATACTAATCATGGTTTAATTCCCGATGCCTTACTATAAATTGAGAGTTTTACCTTCATTCCTCGAAATTAGTTTCGATAATTACTAAGTGCTTTCCCCTTTTTAACTCTACAAAGATATTACATTAATTCACACTTGTACTTATATAAACAGTTCATTTCAATAATTCAGTATATCAATCTCATCATAATATACAATAATGGCACTGCTAGACTAAGCTGCAGTGCACACATACTCTGCTATCAAATCCCGGTACATCACGTACATAAGGATCATGCATTCTGAATCTCTCAAGAACCGTTTCGACAAATAACAAACATATATAACGGAGGAGAACATAGTTCACATCACATGGGTCACGCGCATACCTACGCTCCCATGATCAGCAGACTTATTAACTTCTCAATAAGACCTTCTCTGACCTATGTCCTCGAGGTACCAATCTAAATCCCCCAGTAGGCACACAAAGATTAGATGGCCCCGATCGAACGCCGACCTCCCGTGATAGCAAGTATGGTAGGTATGTTATACACAAATAACTACATATACCAAGCATTCACACATCTTAGGTATTCCATAATATTAATAGAGGTATATTTCTCATCCCTATACCATCATTTAATGTTACACGTTTACAAGTCCTCGATTTATATACATTAAAGTTGTCAACTCTTCTCACATCGTAATTTTAGTTACTTATTCCCTAACCCATAGGTGTCATCCGGTTTACTAACTAATTCTAAGTTTTAATCCTCAACATATTCCAATCGCACAACTATACCCACTAGTCAACAAGGGAAGGTTAATACTCAATCGAATAAGTCTACTAGAAGTTTGAAATAAAATCAGGCCGAAAAAGGGCATTCTGTCAACTCGTTAGAAATCTCGTTCGAACGAGGGTCATTCGAACGAAGTCATCGAATGAAATCGGTAGAAGGGGTACTATCATCTCGTTATAAGCTCATTCGAACGAGGTCGTTTGAACGACCTGGGCAAGTCTTCTAACGAGATGGCAGTAAACGCCTAGAAATTTCCCAATTCGTTTTTCTTCATTTTTCTCTTCTCTAAATCCATCCTAAGATCATCCAAATTACGTTTTAATGTTTGTAAACTATTTTAAGTCACCCTAGATCACTCCTTAACATATTTTTGGGGTCAAATCTTAGAAATCAATATGCCAAAATCATAAATCCCCAATTCTTGTCCCAAACCCTATGAACATGAACTCAGAATTTAATTGACTACCAAGACTCTTATTAATCCGTTTTTAAATCATCCAAAGTTACATTTTTGCGTATTAAATTCATCCATAATTATTCTACATGCAAATTCTTACCCAAAATCACGAGTTTCACAATAATTCCATTGGGTGTTTTTCATCAAAAATTTCCAAGACATAAACAGTTTCTATACTAAACATGGAGGAAATATTCATTGCAATTAACGACATCAAATCACTTGCCTTAAATCCGATGTTCTGATTCGTTGTTGATGATAAAGGTTGGCTCTCTCTCTTCTTTCCGGTCACAATTTCCTTTCAAAATGTTGGTGAAGGAAGATGGTTTGGTGGAACCTCTTTTAACTTCTCTCTAACTCCTCTCAAAACTCCTGTAGCCCACTCTCTTGCCTTTTGCTGGTAATGGCCTTAGTGGCCTATTTAAAAGAATAAAAATAAACTCAAAAATTCGTGGGTTTTAATCACTTAATTTTTAAAATTACCAAAATACCCTTCTAGGTTGCCGGTTTGGCCTAGAAATGCCCCGGGACCCAAACTAAACTCCCGACTAGTGTTTTCTGACTATTTCGACCCTTCCG
This sequence comes from Sambucus nigra, assembly GCA_949130495.1. NCBI lineage: Eukaryota > Viridiplantae > Streptophyta > Magnoliopsida > Dipsacales > Adoxaceae > Sambucus > Sambucus nigra. The sequence goes on from OX422213.1 coordinate 35,914,525, forward strand.
GACACGTTGGCGCACTCAAAATGATAATTTGGTTGGTAAAAATATTAATTAATTTTTAATCTAATTAAATTCATTCCTGACGCGACTAACACAGGCGTCCCAACTTAATTTTTCCAAATTATCGTATTTCTGCCTTGCGACAACTTTAATATTTTCAATACTCATATATTACCATATATACTCAGAAATATTCAATTTTAACATTATAATCAAATACCAACTCACATATCATTAGTATTTATATCCGGATTAATTCCCAATTAATTCAATTAATCCCTTAAATAAAAATCAATCAAAATTACGGGGTATTACATACTTCCCCCCTAATAACAGAATTTCGTCCCGAAATTCGGAACTAATGAATACCTGGTAAAAATAGCTCTGGATAACGTTCGCGCATCTCGTCCTTGCGCTCCCATGTGGACTCCTCGTCATTATGATGCCTCCACTGCACGCGTACTAATGGTACTATCTTCGACCTCAGTTTCCTCTCGCTGTGGTCCAGAGTAGCAATTGTCCCCTCCTTGTAGGAACTATCAGGATGAAGATCGATGTCCTCTAAAGCAATGTGAGTATGGGCCAAATCATCCCTAAGATATTTCCTTAGCGAGGAGATATGGAACACATCATGAATCCTATGCAAGTGCTCCGGTAACACAAGTCTATATGCAACTGGCCCAATCCTCTCGATGATAGGAAATGGCCCCGCGTATCTTGGTGCCAGTTTCCCCTTCTTCCCAAAATGCATAATCCCCTTCATAGGAGATACTCTGAATAACACCTATTCCCCCACCTTAAATTCTCTGAAGAACCTCTTGGTTCTGCCGGTCCTGAGCTACCCGAATACGGCTCCGTATCATCTCTATCCTTGCCGAAGTGTCTTGAATCACTTTCGGCCCAAGGATTTTGTTATCTCCCACCTCTAACCAACATACTGGGGAACGACAAGGTCTATCATACAGCGCCTCGAATGGATCCATGCCAATGGTGAACTGGTAGGAGTTATTATAAGCAAACTCTACCAGTGGAAGATACTGTTCCCAGCCACCTCCAAAGTCTAGGATGCACATACGCAACATGTCCTCCAACATCTGATTTATCCGCTCTGTTTGATATGCTGTACTCAGTCGCAAATCCGTACCCACGGGCTCTTGGAAACTCTCCCAAAATCGTGAAACAAATATCTTATCTCGGTCATACACGATATTTAGATATACCCCGTGAAGTCTCACTATCTCCGCAATGAAAATCTGGGCATACTGTCCCGTAGTGTAGTCTGTCCTCATGGGCAAAAAATGAGCAACTTTGGTTAACCTATCCATAATTACCCATATGGAGTCGTGACCCCTCTGTGACGTAGGTAACCCCGTGATAAAGTCCATAGATATGCTCTCCCATATCCACATCGGAACCTCTAAGGGCTGTAGAAGTCCTGCCAATTTCTGATGGTCCACCTTTACTAGCTGACAAGTGGCGCATTTAGAAACGAACACGACGATATCTTTCTTCATCCCGCTCCACCAGTACTGTCGTCTCATGTCTTGGTACATCTTATCCCCACCAGGGTGTACCGCGAACCGTGAGCCGTGCGACTCTGTCATTACCTCGTGTCGCAAGTCTTCCATTTCCGAAACGACTAGTCTCCTATTGAAGCGTAATCCTTCATCTGAACTAACGGTATAGGACTCGGCTCCCTCTGCTAGTAATCGAACTATCTACTCCTGACAGAACGAGTCATTTGCCTGGGCCTTTATCACTCTCGTAACAATATGAGGTGTAACAGTCATCACAGATATGAATGATCGGGCCACTGCATCCTGGTGTCCCAACTCCTTCCACTTAGCTTTCCACACCTCGCAAACCTCATCTACTGGCCTACGCCTCAACGCGTCTGCTACCACGTTAGCCTTCCCTGGGTGATATTGGATATCAAACTGATAATCCTTCACAAACTCAAGCCACCGACGTTGACGCGTGTTCAGTTCCTTTTGCATGAAGAGGTATTGTAGGGACTTGTGGTCTGTGAACAATCGAAATTTCTCCCCCAGGAGATAGTGTCTCCAAATCCGAAGAGCGAATACGACTGCCGCTAACTCCAAGTTGTGGGTGGGGTAATTCTTTTCGTGAGGTTTAATCTTACGGGAAGCATAAGCTATAGCCTGACTCTTCTGCTGCAGTATATGACACACCCCAACCCAGTTACTTATAATTAAGTTTGAAAGTCAAAGTGAGTCAAACCATAATTAATCTAACCAAACCATAATCACGAGTTTTGATTTCAGTGTCGTCATTGTAAATTCATATAACTAAAAACCTTTTTACAACATCAGAGTAGTCATACTTATACAAACTTGCTTGAAGGATAATTTAACTTAATTACATCATTTACATTTAAACAAAATCTTTGTTTCTCCCATTCCTGGCTAACCCAGCCCGACTTCCTAGATTTGGCAGTGACATCGCGTTACCTGAAAAATGTGAACATAGGAACCGTGAGCAAAATAGCCCAGTGAATGCATCACTACTATACTACTGCATGAATTTAAATGCATTAAATCATGTCCATATACTTATGTATTAACTTATCCGGCTCATTCAAAATGAATGACCAACTTTTTCGAATCATGATTCACATATCCTGTCTAAATAGACAATTCTCCCCCATTCCTGGTCGAGGAGTAACCCCTTGTCATTAATAGACAAATCTCCCCCATTCCTGGTCGAGGAGTAACCCCTCATTTCGGTAAACCTAAATGAACAATTTCATATTCATTATATTATGATCATATCAATAACACTATACAAATATCTCTTTCCAGTGAGTACACTCACCTTGGTTGACAACTACGTATTCAGGTTTCCTTCTGGTGGAGCTGAACTGGGTTGATTAGGCCTTACACCTGTCAATCCAACTAAATCAGTACTGAACCTCAATCATAAATATTATCCAAACATAATTATGTAACTTTCCATGGCTATACATCAACAATATAATTCCAATTAAGTCACATTCCATAAAACATAGGTAAAGGCAAAACAATGATATACATGTTGATAAATTTACATACATTCAACCGTAGGAAATACCTTATGAGGAATTTATAACCAAAGTCAAGTAAACATGAAATTATACTCCTCAATGTATATACACATGAAACATGTACTCAAAGTACCCTTTGTAAGGACGAAATACAAACATTCATTCAAGGGGTACCCAGTATGGCCTGAAATTATGGTCTTACATACTTACCCATCCTATATTCCTAAATTGTACAAATACAGGGGTTTAACCTCATCAATATGAAAACATATATGAATATACTATCCAGTACAAGTGACGGTGTAATTTTTCAAGCTTCCTAGGGCAAGTTATGACCATTTCTCTACAACACAAGAAATCTGCCCTACAAGCTCCTCTATTGTTCCTTCAACTTCCAAGAATTTTCATAATTTTTCTCCAGTATAACTTTCCATGATTTTCAACAAATTTTCATTACACATACTGAATCGTACATAATTAAAGTTTCATAATTGTTTGACTTCATTTGCTATCTCAAAAGCTTGACTAAACTCAGGGCATACCGAAATGAAGTATAAAAACAGAAAACCATGTACCAACTTGAAATCATCATTACGGCCTAACAACAAGGAGATAAATTCTCATTTTCGGATATGATATGAATATATGAGTCTAATTTCATATCCAATTGGAATTTCTCAATTCCAGTAAGTACACAAGGAGATATGCAAGTTTTAATGCAAGGGGTTTCAATACAAGGCAATTTTAAGGGTTTATGCATTCAACTTAGCTTAAACTTGCATATGTTCATACATATGCACCCAAGCATGAAAGTTCAATAAATAAATCAGGGATTTATATCATATAAATCATAAATATATGAAAAATAACAAGATTTTCAATTAGGATTACCTTCGGGACTTTTATGTAATTTCTACGGATTTTTCTACACTTTTTCTCCTCACTTTTCCTTCCTAAACATCTACTTTATCTTTCCTTAAGCTAAAACCTCTTCAAACTGAACCTAGGATTTGTTTTGCTGAAGAATTATGTTAGAGGGAGGGTTTTAAGTCGGCCAAGTCTGCCTCCCAAGACAACCAATCAAATTAAACCATTTGGTTTAATAAAAGACAAAATCCCACTTAAAGGGAATGGACAACTTTGCCCTTTGTTCGTAATTTCGGTATAACTCTTTACTCGGACATCCATTTGATGATACGTTTGTTGTGTTACAACCCTAACTCACATGTCTACAACTATCTAGTTTTCACCTCAAGTCATTTATAATGTTATAAAGGTCAAAACTAGTCTCTAACAGGAACCTTTCTACCGAAAACAACAAAATTTTGTGTTCGTAAATAATTCGACCTTTCATGATTTATGAAAGTAGGATTACAATAAACATAATCAATTAACATTAGATATACTAATATCACATTATTCATATCACATAAGATAAGCATGATTTAAATATAATTTATCATAATTATATTCGGGTTGTCACAGTATACCTCCAAGTCCTTGTAAGGACGCATCGGTGTAGACTAGATACTCAACTCCCGGTCTGGGCAATGCTAACACAGGCGTTGAGGTCAACTTTTCCTTCAACTCATCGAATGCCAACTGACAGGCATCGCTCTAGATAAATGGCACACCTTTGCGAGTCAGATGTGTCAAAGGACCCGCTATATTTGAGAAACCTCGAATAAACCTTCTGTAGTATCCTGCTAGGCCCAAGAAACTACGGATCTCAGTCGATGTCGTGGGCTGTCACCACTCCCTCACCGCGGATACCTTCCCCGGATCAACAGATATCCCCCGGTCTGAAATGATATCCCCCAAAAATTGAAACTCCTTCAGCCAAAACCCACATTTTTCATACTTTGCATAAATCTCGTTCTGACACAGCATCTGCAAAACTTGCCTCAAATGTTTAGCGTGCTCCTCTTCTGTCTGGGAGTAAACCAGAATGTCATCAATAAAGACAATGACGAACTGGTCTAGGAACTCTCTGAATACCCTATACATCAAGTCCATAAACACGGCTGTAGCGTTGGTCAAGCCAAAAGGCATAACCCAAAATTCGTAGGAACCATATCTCATCAAGAAAGCAGTCTTCGAGATATCCTATTCCCTAATACGCAACTGATGGTATCCCAATCGCAAGTCAATCTTTGAGAAGAAGGAAGCTCCTCTCAACTGGTCGAATAAGTCATCGATTCGGGGCAACAGATACTTATTCCGTATCGTGACTTTATTCAACTCCTGGTAATCTACACACAACCTCAACGATCCATCCCTCTTCTTTACGAACAACACAGGGTCACCCCACGGTGAAGTACTCCTTCGAATAAACCCCTGACCCAACAACTTCTCTATCTGATCTATTAGCTCTCTCATTTCCGCTGGAGCCATACGGTAAGGTGCGCGAGCAATTGACCGAGTCCCCGACGTCAAATTGATAACAAAATCTATCTCCCTACTAGGAGGTAATCCAGGTATATCCTAAAATACATCAGCAAACTCCCTAACAACTGGAATCGAATCGAGTGGTAATACCACTTCCTTAGAGGTCTCCTCCTCTATATAGTATAAGTGAGTGGCCGATCCTCCCTCAGGGCGAGGCATCGCCACTAAAAACATCTCCTGCCCGGGAATGGCAAAAATAATACTCCTACTGAAGCAATCAATCATAGCTCGGTACGCAACTAGCCAATCCATACCAACAATCGCATCGTACTCAGTCATCTATAATATTATCATATCAGCAGGTAAAGTAAATCTCCCTATCTCTATACCCACACCTCTACAAATAAGAGAAATCACGGAACCCCTACTCAATGGTGAATCTACGCAAGTAATCGTGCTCTCTGTAGTGTCTAACAACCCCAAAGTGTGTACAAATCTCGTGGCAATGAAATAGTGTGTGGCTCCCATATCAAATAAAATACGTCCCATAGGTCCCTGAATAGAGAACATACCCTCAATAGCAGGTGGATCCTATGGGACTACGGCATGCTGGAGTTGATAAACTCACCCGTACGGAAGCTGTCCCTACTGGACTGGGACTGCTGGGATGGGTGGCAAAGCTGGCATCTGTGGTGGTGGTGGGAGGGAGGCGGGAAACATAGGTCTCTAGGGCTCATGTCGAGCACCCTGCTGCTGTTGCTGTGGGGCCCTGCCCCTCTCAGGACACTCCTAGCGCTTGTGGCCAATCTTGCCACAAGTGAAACATTTTCTCGAAAAATTCCCCTTCTCTGACCCTGCTGCCCACGGCCCTGATGGCCATTGCCATTCCTCCCCTGGTCGTGCTGGCCCTGATGAAACTGTTACTGTTAGCCATGCTTTCCCTGATGGCTGTGCTGACCTTGCTGGCCTGACGAAAACCTCCCTGACCATTTCCGAAACCCCCAGATCTGAACCTCTTAAAATCCCCCTGCTGGGAACCCTGATCTCCCTAACTATGCTGACCCTGAGCAGATTGTGCCCCGCTGGCACTATTTCCCCTGTCCTGCCCTGATGGTTGGACTCTCCTGATCGCTTACTCTCTGACATGTGAAAGCGGTGGTCCTGGCAGTGAAGCAGTGCTACGTTAACCACATCAGAATAAGTAGCCAATGAGAGATTACCCAATAAGTGCTGACGGATCCTCCAAGTCAACCCATCCATGTACTTCTGAATCTTTTTCTCCTCGGTCGAAATCTCATTGGGAATGATGTTCAAGAGATTAGTGAATTCGGCCTCATACTCGGCCACGGTCTTCCCCTCCTGCTTGAGGTTCATTAACTTCCTCCTCATTTCGATGTGAACAGCTGATGGAAAATACTTGCGGTCGAACCGCACCCAAAACTCCTGTATAGAAAGGACGTCTCTCTCCTCCGTAGTGGTAATGGACTCCCACCACTTCAACGTTGATCCTACTAGCTTAAAAGTAGCCAGTATCTGTTTTTGTACATCCATGCACTCGTTGTAATAACCCTATTTTCTTATGCCAATATATAATTGTCTTCTTTCAATTTCGTCATACTTACTATCTAATAATGATATATTATTACATATATGATATTTCGAGTTCTTAATTTGACAAGACCGTTTTTAAATTTGAAGAATCAACTGTAAAATGGGTCAAATTGAAGTTTTATGGCACATCCTAAGCTAAATGATAAGTTTTGGGGTAGAAAATGTAATTTTATGAAACTTTAGGGTCTTAGTTTTAATAAAGAAAGTTTCAGGGACCAAAATGAAAAATAAAAAGGGGCCTTTTTGTAAATAAAATATTTTCAGGGACCAAAAAGAAATATTGAAAATATATGGTGTGAAATTACCAAAATGCCCTTCAGGTCCGAAATGACCCTTATACCCTTAATACCTATCCTCGACACCTCGTGCTCGGTTTTTGAACATATCCACGGCACACGTGTCACCTCTATAGGAAAGGATAAAACTCATGTAAATCCTCTAGAAAAAGGAAAAAAATACGTGTCGCCGTTTGGTAAACCAAGACTGCAAGGCTGATCCGTTGCACGACACGTGAACGACGACTCACCAAAGTGAAACCTTATCACCAAGACACGTGTCAACACCGTGGGATATTTGGAAAACTATAAATAGGGCCTTGGGGGATCATTTGAAACTCACACCAATTCCTTGAGAATTATAGAAAGAAATAGTGAGAGAAAGTGTGAGAAAGTTTAAGAAGAAGTTCTTAGGGATATTCATCTTAAGGTAATCTTAATGTTATAATGCATCTTTATAGTTTTAATTTATTGTTTTATAGCTTTACTTAGTAGTTATGCTGGTAAAATTCAATAAAGAATTCACTAATCAAAACTTAAAATTTAGAACAAATCCAAGTTAATTTTATAAACTTGTTTGAAATTATACGCTTTTAAAAATAATTCTTTTTAAAGAAATTTCTTGTTATTATGGAATCCGATTTAAGTAATTCCAAAGTCAGGCCCGGTGAAGTTCTGTCTAGATGAGATGGTATTTAAGTGGTGCCCCTGTGACCCTCCATCTCTACTGGGAATGAATCCGGAAATGTTCTGTCTAGATGAGATGGTATTTAAGTGGTGCCCCTGTGACCCTCCATCTCTACTGGGAACCGACTGATGAGGAAAGACTATGAATTGAATTCTTCAATTACGATCAATGAGTTTTAAAAGTTAACAAATAGAGATTCATTAATCCCTTAAAAGAGGAAGTTATTATTAAAGTATAGTATAAACTGTACCTTAGAACGTGTACTTAAATCTTTATCAGATTAACGTGTGATCGAAGACTCAATACCAGTAAATTTGACCTCCATTTTGGGTGAGTACTCTGACATTCCTTGTGTATTTTGATTATATGATATTATGCAAACAATATATATTTTGTGAACTGCTTTTATTCTCAAAACTCATGTGATACCGATGATTGATTCATTTGTGATATGTTTATATTTGTCCATATAAACATACCGATTAAAATGATTATTGAAAAGGATATTGAATATTGAAAATCTGATTCGGCCTAAGGGACCTCTTTACTGACTGACCTTCCCAGCTGGGTTATCGCTGGTGTGTCCTAAATAAGGCGTTGTGACGAACATGTTCGATTGACCCTCAACTACCGGGGTATAATACGGTAGAAGAATATGGTATTAGAGTGTACTTGGCCATTAAAATGATATGATTGAAAGAAAAAGATATCACATTTGATTTATTGCATTATTCTTATTCTAAGCTATCCACTTGTGATATATATAATTTCATTTCAAAATTATATCTATTTACTGCAAGTTCCTCTCCATATATGTATATGCCTTCTCTTTTGACTTGAATAGGTATCTATTTTCTGAAAACCCTGGAATGTCTGGAGATTGAACCTCATTCGGGTTTTAGCTGATGTTGTATAAATAAACATTTTTCAGGAAACGTTTAGGCTCACGGACGGAACGAAAATGGACTATTTTGAAGATTTATCTTTTAGAGCTCTTTTTGTAAAACGTTTATTTAGAGCATGTCTGGCTCTCTTGTAATAAGGTTTAAATTTTCTCTTAAGTTGTAACTCGTCGTTACTTTTAATATATATGAAGTTTCCTTTAGAAAGTTCTGATGACGTAATTCCTTTACTTTCAGTATTTTACGATTCATAACCATGTGATAATATTTCCATTGCATTTATTTAAGGAAACAATTAAATTGGAATATTTGTTGCCTTGGTGGCATGTCAAAACACTCGTTCCCTAATACTATTTTGGGTCGGGGTCGTGACACTCGTACATCCTCAAATGCCTTTGAATGTCCTTCTTCCACTGGCTAGACACAACGACATCGGAGCTACCTACAAACTCCGGAGGGTGTGCTTTCTGAAAAGCATCATGAACACGTTCCCAAGAAGACAGGAATGCATGATCCTGAACTAGCGCTACTACTGGCACCTGAGGCGGTGCCTACCACACAACTGCTAGGGCGGCATTTACCGCATGGGCTACAATAGCGATAACCTCTGCGGCATTCAAGGAGCCCTGGACTGGTGCAAGCTGTGGCTCGGGCTGAGCATCCCAGGGAACTCACTGTGCACGTCGTGGAGGCATCTGAAATGAGAGTAAAGTCTTATAAGTTCGCAGTTATTATCTCAAAATAGCTGAAGAGCGAAACGTACACAAAAGAATACAACAATCCTAAAATATAGGGCTCTATATCAAAGAAAGCTACGCGGAAACATAACAAGACGTACAGATCCTAAGGACACTAGATCCTAATGCTCTGATACCACCTGTGACACCCGACTAATTAAATACCGGGTAGCTACTCCTTTATTCAAATTAATACAAAATGTCAAGTTGGTTCAGTTCATAGCATCACTGTCGAAAACGTTTTAATAATTTCTAACCATATAATATTTAAAAAGTGAGATGTCAATTTCAATTAAATCCGATTAACATACAACCAATTTAGATTATGAAATACCAATATAACAACCACAACATAGTCACAATAGAATAACCATGGAATAATAATGGGTCTGGAGGAATACTCCTCTAAATAATCTGAATAGTGAATACAACCGAATACAAAGTTTGAATCACTAATTAATTACAACCCAGAATCTGAAAATAAAAGTGAGTAAGTAAGATGTCTCTAAAAGAAAAGGGGCGACATGCCCTACAAATGAGTAAAATAGAGTCAAGGTACAAAGTGGAGGCGTCTACTATCGAGGTCCTTTAACTTCCACAAATGCTACAGCACGTCACCGGAATGGAACTCCTACGCTTGGTGTCCTTGTGGCTGGGCACCTAAAAGGTTTTACAAGAATATAGATTTGAAAGCAAACGGGTCAGAGCCCGATTGTGAAAACATTTTAAAATACAGCAAGTGTTTAATAACATTAAACAGTGAATATAAAATACATGATAGTGCGTGCACTCACATGAGTTCCTCACCTCTCAACTAATCGTGCACACCTATCGTACCCATACCCGTTCTATATATTCTACTATCAAACTAGTCCAATTCAATATATGACTTTTACTATACTAATCATGGTTTAATTCCCGACGCCTTAATATAAACTGAGAGTTTTACCTTCATTCCTCGAAATTAGTTTCAATAATTACTAAGTGCTTTTCCCTTTTTAACTCTATAAAGATATTACATTAATTCACACTTGTACTTATATAAACAGTTCATTTCAATAATTCAGTATATCAATCTCATCATAATATACAATAATGGCACCCCTAGACTAAGCTGCGGTGCACACATACTCTGCTATCAAATCTCGGAACATCACGTACATAAGGATCACGCATTCCGTATCTCTCAGGAACCGTTTCGACAAATAACAAACACATATAACAGAGGCGAACATAGTTCACATCACATGGGTCACGCACATACCTACGCTCCCATGATCAGCAGACTTATTAACTTCTCAATAAGCCCTTCTCTGACCTATGTCCTCGAGGTACCAATCTAAATCCCCCCGTAGGCACACAAAGATTAAATGGCCCCGATCGAACGCCGACCTCCCGTGATAGTAAGTATGGTAGGTATGTTATACACAAATAACTACATATACCAAGCATTCACACATCGTAGGTATCCCATAATATTAAGAGAGGTATATTTCTCATCCCTATACCGTCATTTAATGTTACACGTTTACAAGTTCTCGATTTATATACATTAAAGTTGTCAACTCTTCTCACGTCGTAATTTTAGTTAATTATTCCCTAACCCATAGGTGTCATCCGATTTACTACTTAATTCTAAGTTTTAATCCTCAACATATTCAAATCACACAACTATACCCACTAGTCAACAAGGGAAGGTTAATACTCAGTCGAATAAGTCTACTGGAAGTTTGAAATAAAATCAGGCCGAAAAAGGGCATTCTGTCAACTCGTTAGAAATCTCGTTCGAACGAGGGTCATTCGAACGAAGTCATCGAATGTACTCGTTAGAAGGGGTACTATCATCTCGTTATAAGCTCGTTCGAACGAGGTCGTTCGAATGACCTGGGCAGGTCTTCTAACAAGATGGCAGTAAACGTCTAGAAATTTCCCAATTCGTTTTTCTTCATTTTTCTCTTCTCTAAATCCATCCTAAGATCATCCAAATTACATTTTAATGTTTGTAAACTATTTTAAGTCACCCTAGATCACTCCTTAACATATTTTTGGGGTCAAATCTTACAAAACAACATGCCAAAATCATAAATCCCCAATTCTTGTCCCAAACCCTATGAACATGAACTCAGAATTTAATTGACTACCAAGACTCTTATGAATCCATTTTTAAATCATCCAAAGTTACATTTTTGCGTATTAAATTCATTCATAATTATTCTACATGCAAATTCCTACCCAAAATCACGAGTTTCACAATAATTCCATTGGGTGTTTTTCATCAAAAATTTCCAAGACATAAACAGTTTCTATACTAAACATGGAGGAAATATTCATTGCAATTAACGACATCAAATCACTTGCCTTAAATCCGATGTTCTGATTCGTTGTTGATGATTAAGGTTGGCTCTCTCTCTTCTTTCCGGTCACAATTTCCTTTCAAAATGTTGGTGAAGGAAGATGGTTTGGTGGAACCTCTTTTAACTTCTCTCTAACTCCTCTCAAAACTCCCGTAGCCCACTCTCTTGCCTTTTGCTGGTAATGGCCTTAGTGGCCTCTTTAAAGGTATAAAAATAAACTCAAAAATTCGTGGGTTTTAATCACTTAATTTTTAAAATTACCAAAATACCCTTCTAGGTTGCCGGTTTGGCCTAGAAATGCCCCGGGACCCAAACTAAACTCCCGACTAGTGTTTTCTGACTATTTCGACCCTTCCGGACACGTTGGCACACTCAAAATGATCATTTGGTTGGTAAAAATATAAATTACTTTTTAATCTAATTAAATTCATTCCTGACGCGACTGACACACGCATCCTAACTTAATTTTTTCAAATTGTCGTATTTCTGCCTCGCGACAACTTTAATATTTTCAATACTCATATATTACCATATATACTCAGAAATATTCAATTTTAACATTATAATCAAATACCAACTCACATCTCGTTAGTATTTATATCTGGATTAATTCTCAATTAATTCTCATTTAATTCAATTAATCCCTTAAATAAAAATCAATCAAAATTATGGGGTATTACACTATAATTTAGCCGATAATTTCTAGGTTCACCGCCAGGTGACACATGTTCGACCGCACTCTTAAAATGCGGACTGGCCCTCATAAGAACAGTATTTATGTTTTAAATTAATTTCTTATCTTGTCAAATATATATATTATATATATATATTTGACAAGATAAGAAATTAATTTAAAACATAAATTTTGTTAAAAAAATAAAACAAATTTTTTCAATAATCTATATAAAGTAACATATACGTTAAATCATTACTTTAGCAAAACAGTGTAAATTCTAAATAAATCATTCAATATGTATTGTATGTAAAATACGGTAAGCTCGATCATCCAAGATTACAGCTTCTCTGGCTTATATAATAGAATCATTACATTAGTAAAACATTAATAAGTTATAAATAAACCATTCAATATATATTTATATCTATAGGTAACTGTAAAATACGTCCAGCTGGATCATCAAAGATTAAAGCTTCTCTGGCTTATATAGAAATTGACATTAATGTTAGCCAATCAAAAACCATGCTGACACCATGGGGAGAAAATTTTAAAATATAATAATAAGGAACATAACTGTTAAGGCCAAACAAAAACACACAAAAAATGCACTCTTACCATTTTTATACGATTTCTTTTACAAATTGATGTAGTAAGTGATTAAAACTTTTTATTTTTAAAGTCTTAAGCACTTGGGCAAATTTTTTATTTTTATTTCTATTTTTTATTTCCATAGATTTGATGCAATTACAACATTACTCTTTTTTTAATGCATGAATATGACTTGCAAGATAATAAATGTATTTATGTGTTGTTATGAATGTTAATATATACGTTTGTAACTCATTAAAACATAATTAGAATTTAATTTTTTATATACATTTGTTCATTGTATATATAAATATATATACACTTGTGTTAGCATTAAAGACCATTGTTAAATGTATCCATCTATTCATCTCTCCTTAATTTATATTCTAACAATCTTTTGTACGAAATCCTATTCATCTCCCCATAAATTTATACCCTTTATTCCCTTTTCTCTCTCTCATATTTATACAATATTTATGATACAAATAGTTTCTCTTGGCTTTTATAGTGTTGCTAAATATTGTATTTGTATATCTTCTTTTGTATTTGTTCACCAAAATTTCATGCAAAGTTTAGCAAAAACTAAATAAATATTTGTAAATGACAATTTGTCAAATTTATCACAAATAAGTGTATGAAATTTCAACCTCTGTAAAATCATATAATAAAAACTTCAATGCATCTTCTTCTGTTATTCAAACAAAAACATAAAAATACATATTTTTAATTGAACAAAATATATAAATTGTTTGTATAAATCAATGTGATAAGTGACACAGCCATAAACCTTCTTTTGCCTTTTTTAGACCATACAAAAATAATTTTTTTGTTTATAAAATATGTATATAGGTGGCTGTTCACTTTTATCTTGCATATGAATGAAAAAGTATTTCAAGATACCTGACTTCATACTATAAATAAAGAAAATACAAGTATGGATATACTAATTGAATGAAACGTTTGCACTCTCTAAAAAAATCCTTTATTTTTCACAACATGTTATAACAAAAGAACTTAATGTAATAAAAAGAAAAAGGATTGCCTCCTCACCATGGGTAACAACAAGTGATGGTAATTTTTGGTTCTCTTCTTTTCTTCACTGAAGATAAGTAAGTACATGATTGTTACCTTTTCTACTGTCAATTTCATGGACTACATCTTCGTTGTCCCTCACATATTTGAATTTGAAAATTTAAAAGTCAGCGTAGTTGATGCTTGTTTTGTTCTTCTCTATTTATAATGCATCAATTGTTTGCTTTTGGTCCTTTAATACATATTAGCAGGGTCGGTCCCGAGATTTTAGCGCCGAGGCGAATTCTTGAACTGGGATCCATATTAAACAAGAGGTTTTTAATTAATTTATAACTTATGGGTTTTTTTATTCGAAAAGATGCCGACTTGATTTTCAGGAGTTTACAAGTTTAAATGATTGTCCCTTCAGTTTTTAACAAATTATTTGTGTGACATAGAAAAATGACGCTACAAATATATATACACAGATAAAATTTTGGGGCGCCTAAAATGCGTTGAATATCGGCGCCCGAGGCAACCGCCTCCCTGGCCTCCCCTCAAAATCGGCTCTACATATTAGAAAGTTTTATGCTTCTTCTTCATTGTAGTTTATATATAAGAATAAATCAGCTTAGCTTATGATCAGGTCTATAAAAATATGAGAATTATTTATTAGTAATCAATTATTAAACTACATCCTATAATATTACTTTTTCTTCTCGTCGTGTTTTAAGGTATTTTAGTTTGGTCCTATAAGCTTATAAATTATTTTAGTTTTTTTTCCTCCCTAAGTTTTAAGCTATATGGGAACTACTTGTCTCAAAATATAAAAATGGCTATATTTTAGTTTGATCTTATAAGCTTACAAATTATTACATTTAAATTTTGAGGCCTATTCTCATATAACTATTTTTAGCTGCGACCTGAAGCTACCAAATCTTACGATATTAAGACCTACACCATAATTATTCAACTTTGGAACTTGTACTTTTCTATGTTCTAATTTTAGTGTTTGAAGTGCCTAAATTATTTGGACCTAAAATTTCAAAGAAAACATATCACAATCAAACATGGAGTTTTAATTGAAAGTGTATAAACTGAAAGTCATATAATTTATATTAATTTATGATATGAAGATCCATAATGATTGTTGTGATCAAATGTTCACAAATTATTACTTGTAAATGGGATACAGTTTCTTAGAAGTACTATTAAAAATTCACGAATCACTCTTGTTATTTAACGATATTTGGATTAGAATATCCAAAAGTAACAACCCCCATTTTCTCACGTAAAGATTGTCCAGACATGATACGTCAAAGATGGGGCTTGCTTGTAATTTTATATCATTCTTAGCATAGATCGAGAATAAACATTTATATTTTAAACCACATTTTAATTTAAAACTGAATTGAATTAATAAACAAGAGATAATAGTAAATCCAACATCCACGTTCAACAAAATAAAATCTAACATCATTATAACATCTCGACTAATAAAACTAAATGACTTCGGGCTTATGCCCATAAAATAATCCAAAATAAATAAAGAGAGGAAGAAGTGGCAACCTAAACTAGAATCAATAAATCGATCTTCGAGAAAAAATACGTGACAACAAGTCTGATATTCCTTTAGTCTCGCTATCCTTGTCTACACAAACCTTGTAATTTGGGTTAGCGCCCTAGAGTGTGTAAGAATTAACTGTAACAACCCTCGCTTATGAGAACCTATTTTATATTTACTTACTATGTGAGGTAATTATATATAAAATATTGGATTAGGGAGTAAGTATTAATTTAATGAAGTAAAGTTAATATTTACTAACTTGTTGTATATTTACTGTATGAGTATGCAAATATCCTCATGTTGAGTTTTATAGTGTCATAAGATTTAAAATGACCCTATGATTTAAAATGGAATCGGAACTTAAAATGAATTATAAAATATCCAAATGATAATTTGGAGGCCGTAGTTGGTTCCGGAACATGCGAGATAGTCAAATTATGTGCCATATTGTATTTTGAGGTTTTGGGCACTTTTGACTGGTTTTAACATATATGTGTAGTTGCAAACCATTTAATGTGGTGTCTACCACTTAAGTTGTAAATTTTAGACTAAAGGCACGATTTATGTCTTGATTAAGTCTCCTATTTTCCCCCAATTTTTTTCCTAAACCTATAGAGAAAGAGAGAGGAAGAGAAAGAGCAGAGAAAGGAGAAGAGATTGAAGATTGAGGTTGGATTCTTGCTACCACACAAGGAAAATCTGCATTTGCTTGATTGAGGCAAGTTTTCTACTTGCTATATGTGGTTTAAGATAAATGATTATTTGTGATAATTGTGTATTAATCATGGTTTAACTATTTTAGAGTTTTTTTTGTGGATATGAGGGTCTTGAATCATCCAAGAATGATTTGGAGGATTAATGAGGTGTATGGTAGTAGTTAGTGGTATATGATGTATTGGTGACAATAAATGAGTTGGTTTGAATGGATTTGAGTTGGGGATAAATTTGGAGTCCAAGACCCCAGAGCCAAAATTGGCAAAAATTCGCAGGGCCGAATCGATTCGCCCAGGGACAGTTTCCAGGTCTAGGTGAACCGAATTGATTGGCATTTTATGTAAAAACCCAATTTCCCTGACCGAATCGATTCGGATGGTCCGAATCGATTCGATAATTATGCATAATCTCATATTTTCTGGCCGAATCGATTCGAAAATCTTGCATTTTTATTTTGTTTTCTTTTTCATTTTCAACCCCTTTTCTCTAGTCTTAGGACTTAGGAACCTTCTTGTATGAAGTCAACTTAGAGTCCTATATTTCTAGGTGAGTTAGTTTACTACCCTAGATTAGAATTGGGATATATGGGAATTATTTCGAGGGTGCGTGAAGTGATGTTCAGGCATTACTTCCTTTTATAACTTGTAGGAGTCTAAGGGATTACTAAGATGTGTATGGAGACTTTAGAAGTTAATTTGAGGTATGATGGTTTATAATAAAGTCCAAAAAGGATATTTGGGAAAAATAACTTGGGAGTTTAAATATTCATCGAGGTTATTATGATGATGCAAGGCACGTATAGTTCCCGATAATCATAATGCATTTGATAAAATGTAAATGGATAAAGTAAATGATAATTTACTAAATCATGTCATGATAATTAATAAAATGGTTGGAACACACCCTTTCTAAATACCATATTAAGGGAAGTTCGTGCGTAAGGTGAAGCCCCATGGCTAATGAATGCAGGGTGGATATAGTCCTAGGCCATATGAGCGCTTGTTTTATATTTTCTGCGATGGGTAGGTAATTCCAGGTGTGGTTATGACTACCCCGCAGGCATATGGCCGCTTCCCGACGTTTCGATAGGATCCCAGGTTGTCTTGATGATAGGCCTTGGAAGATGATAGTTGTTTAGGGGTGCGCACAGTGGGGAAACTCGGACGGACGGTCCTAGAATCGTTATATATGTATACTTATAACTATTCTAACATCAAGTGGGACTTGATGGATATTAATGCCATAAAGAGCATAGTGCATGCCACAAAGAGCATACAATTGAGATACGTGCCACAAAGAGCACATGATAAAACTTGTATTCCTGATAAGGAATGGAAAGATAAAATGAAAAGGTGAATAATGATAAAGATTTTAGATTAATGATAATTATATATATCCTCTTTCATAATTGAATCTTACTTTATAATCATTCAATTGTCTTAGTTTATTACATGATGTTACCATGCTATAATATTCTCTTTATCATCCATGATTAACTGTTCATAATTGTCACACTATTTGTTTATTTGGTGATCACATAAAACCGGGCCCTGACCCGTTCTTCTTTCTTGTTGTGCATATATATTGTAACCGCTCAGGTGATCCACCGCAAGGTCGCCCGTAATGACCTCCCCATTCCGGTGTCTTTTGAGGAGCCGTGACATTTTTCGGATATCACGGGATATTTTGAGTAGACGCATTCATTGTTGTTTTCTAGTTATGTTCGAGTCTTTATTCGGGCGTGTGGCCCAAACTGTTGTAATTGTATAATGGATATAATATGTAACTAATGGAACTTGTTGTACCTTGTATGAAATTCTATTGACCGACATTTTATTCGGTCTTTTTATTGTATGTTTATTGACATCGTTACACCTATACTTTTGGGGTTTCCACCTTCTTTTCTATTATGGGTTGTTGACAATGGTTTCTTTAAATTACAAAACAAAAATCCTTTGACAACCCATTTTCTGAAATATTGTGTGGTTATCCCGTATACTCTTTATGTTGTTACGATGCTGAGAATGATTCCATCCATGATTCCTGTATTATCGGAGTATCGGACTGGCCACCCCTTATTTTGGATACCGGGTTGTCACATTAACTTACTGAAATTGAAATACAAGATTATAGTAAATTTAAGTAGGTGTCTCCCATTGTCACTCGCATAGGATAATCTCCTCACCTATCACCTAGATGCAATATTAATCGTATCCTATCCCCAGAAACCAAATGCAATATAGATGATAAGATGATTGGGAAACATGTGATGCGTCTCGCATAAATCGTGTATTGGACATATCATTGTCTACACCCTTATCCTTTTTCCGAGTTCTCTAGTCATATTACTTACAATAGTGGCCCTCCATTCCCTATGTATCCTACGTAGTATTGAATTTATAATCAATCGGCTACATCCTTAGACTTAGATAACTAATTTCATTACATTCGCAGGGTTATATATGTATAAGTCCGCACACACACACAAACACACACACACACACACACACACACACACACACACACACACACATATATCGATAAGTCCGGAGGAATCCCTTATCCAAATCGGACATCACAAAATGCGCAAGTGGGGCAGTACCTATGCAATATATCGTTGCACCGCCCATACCCAGAGGTGACAAAGGATTCCAGCATCTACGCCTATCTCTCTTAAGCGATTCTCCTATGTAGTACCTAAATTATAACCTAAACAACGCCCAGCTCACTTGTGCCGACGTGTCCTACAATTCCGAACACGCGTAACCCCAACCAATAGGATCATCCATGAACGTAGGTATGTCCACACAAATACTTAATTACATATTTGTTTATCACATTATATGTATTGATTTGCCTCCCAATAATTCCCGAGTCAATTAACCATCTCGTTAATTATTAGTTACTCTATTTAAATCATAATCCATGTAGTGCTTACCAACTCTCTCGTTAATTATAAATTTCTCTATTTTCAATAATCATTCAGCATTATTGAATATCTACAAATTATTTACGTAGTCACCAGCCTTCACGATTCATGTCGTAACTGTCGTGTTCCCATATCTCGAATTATATTCCCGGCTAACCCAATGGATATATAATTCTACAGTTTTTTCCAAAATTTCTGACTAAACTAAATGAGTACATTATGACTAACCTAAAATACAAACTAACCAACCTGGGGTGAATAGGGTATCTGAACCAGTTCAGTCCCAACATCGAACCGGTTCGCCCCTGGGTTTGGGTGAATTCGAGGTTGTTACTATTTTGGAAGATTTTTCACAATTTACTTCATAAATTACCCTTTGTTCCTATCTCATAAGTTACCTTAACACTTTACATGATCATTGATTGGTTTTATATTATCTACTAACAATTTTTTTACATGAGAATGACATCAAATCCAAAATCAATTCATAAAATACAAATTCCTCCAAAATTATAAAGGGAGTATTTTTTTAATTTTCAAGATCCATTTTTTTTCATGAATTTGTGCCAAGAACCACTCTTTTTTCATGGGGTGTACATCAGATCTACACTACCACCCTACAATATCACAAGATCTATCTCTAAATCCACATTATTATTATTTTCTGGATTTTCTAATCAATTTCTCGATTTCATAATTTTCTAATCATCAAAGTGATATCCTCTACATGCATATAGTGAAACGTATTCCATAACATTAATTACAAATTTAATCCAAAAATCTATATGAGAGCCTACACACTTAAATTAAGAAATAACTTGGACATCAATTTGAGCAAGAAAATTCTTGCCTTAGGATGAAGGTGGAAGTACCTCTTCTTGAATCTCCAAACTTCCTCCTTCTTTTGACCTTAGTATCTCCTCTCTAGGGGTGGAGCTGCTGGGGTTTTCTTATATTGGTGAAAATGAATTTATTAATCTTTTTAATTAGCATATAAACTACTTAATCCCGAGTTAGGTTTTGACCCACACTTTTGGGCCTCCAAATGAGCCCGAATCTTTAACAAGAATGGCCCAATCGCCTCCCAACTAATATATCTATACCCCGGGACCATTTTAAAAGGTCTAAAACACCTAAAAGAATTTCCAAACATCCTGAAATGCGCCCGAATTCTTTATTACTTGACATACCCATTTTTATTATGTTTAGACAACACGAAATCATAAGTAACTTACTATATGATTTATTTTCTACGAGTGAACTCCTTTTGCCCAATTGAGTCCAATAATTATGTAATCACGAATAAATATTCATTCTCAATCTAAATTTTACCCATTTAATGTAAATCCCATCGATTTAATTTATTCTCAAATTTATTCCAAATTATTAAATTAATTTCTATCACAATATTTTATTTTGAAAACACAGGGTATTACATTTCCCCCCCTAACAACGAAATTTTGTCCTCGGGATTCACTGAAACTTAACCTCGCATTTTGATCCGCACAATTATCATAAGTTTTATACTCCATCAGTCCATTTTAATCCGCACAATTATCATATGTTTCAACAATGATGCTAAGAATGAAACCACTAATGATTCTTATTTAATTAATAATGGACTGATCACCCAGGATTAAAATAGGCGGGGTATCACAGATGGTATCAGAGCATCAGGTTCTAGTGTCCTTAGGATCTGTACGGACTTGTCACATTTTCAGCGTAGCGTTCTCTGATATAGAGCCCTACTATTAGGATTGTTGCATTCATGATTACGCATTTACGTCTTCAGCTAGTTTGAGATATATTGAACTGTGGGCTTATCAAAATTTTATTTCTTTTTAGATGCCACCCAGACGTGCACCACGAGCCACTAGAGAGGTACAACTCGAGTTGCAGCTAGCTCAGGCACAGGGGACTATGAACACTATTGAGTTCGCCGCTATTGTTGCACATGCAATTAACGTGGACCACAATTGCCCAGAAGGCACCACGGGTGACACCTCAGCCGTAGGTTATGACTCTAGACCATATACACTCGTTTCCTTATGCCTGGGAGCAATTCAGAGATGCTTTTTAGAAGTCTGATCCTCCCGAGTTTCAGGGAAGATCAAATGTCGTTGTTGCTTGCCAATGGAAGAAGGACATTGTGACAACCCGAATATAATTATGATAAATCATGTTTAAATCATGATTACCTTATGTGATATGAATAATATGTTATTAGTATATATATAATGTAAGTAATTATGTTTAGTTTAATCCTACCTTCATAAAGCTAGAAATATCGAATTAGTTACAAATGTGAAATTTAAAAGTTTTCGGTAGATATGTTCCTGTTGGAGGCTAGTTTTGACCTTTATGACATAACAATGAACTTTAGGTGTAAACTAGATATTTGTATATATATGAGTTAGGTTTATAACAAAACAAACGGTTCACCGAACGGACATCCGAGTGGGAAGATATTGTCTTTTTACGAACAGGGGGTAAAGTAGTCATTTAGCCTTAAATGATATTTTGTTTTATGTAATGCCACATGTTATATTTTGATTGGACCAAGAGGGGGTGGCCTTATACCGACTTAAAACCCTTTAATTAAGCTCTTCCTTCAGCATATTTCAGCCATGGAAGAGTTTTAACCTAAGGAAAGAGAGTTTTGAAGTTTAGGAAAAAAGTGTGAGGAGAAATTGAAGAAAAATTCATAGAAAAATTACATTAAAGCCCCTAAGGTATTTCCATCCATAAATCTTGTTTATTTTTTGGTATTACTTATTTAAATGATTGAAATAATCATTTTTTTACTGAAATTCCATGTCTTGATATGTACTTATGGATAGATGCAAGTTTAAGTAAACTTGAATGTGTAAACCCTTGAGATTGTTTTGTTTAGGAGCCTTATTTATTCAAACTTCCATTTATTTATCTATACTTACTGGAATTGATTGATTCCAATTGGATATTAACCTGGACTCATATATGTATGAAATATCCGAAAATCATGAGAAAATACCAATAAATGAGTCTTTGGTGAGAGTTTTAAGTTCGGGTATGAAATCTGCCCTATGGGTGAAAGTATGCCCGCCATGTGTTCGATGTTTTGCCTGACATAGCAAATGAAGTCTGAAAATTATGAAATTTTAATCTTGTATTGTTAAATATTTTTACTGATGTTTGTTTAAATATCATATAAATTTATGATGTAGAAAAATTATGGAAATTCCTGGAAGTTGAATGAACGATAAAAGAGCCTATAGGGTAGATTTGCTATGTGGTAAAGAAATGGACATATCTTGCTCTAGGAGACTTGAAATGATGTACCGTCTTTTGTATTGGAATAATAATAAGACAAGGATTGAATTACCAAGAATAAATGAATTTATATTTGGCCTATGATTTGGATATGTTAAATATATTAACATGGATTTGGGTGGAACTTCACTTGTGATAAATGATTTGAATGGAATCATGTGATGCTTATGGATTGAATTATGTTTAAATCATTCTTTAGATTATTGATATTCTTATGATGATACTAATATTGTCAGAATGATAGGAAGGGAAGAAGAGTTGATTGAACAAATACCGGATAAAGGCAAAGGAAAAGCCAGTTAAACTGTCGAGGTGAGTGTACTTATGATTTGTTTCATATATAAATATGAATATAGCTCTAAGAGCAGGATTTGTTTGAATACTTCAGTATTCAGGATTTGTTTGGATATTAAAATATCCAGGATTTTTTTGGGTCTCATGATCCAGGATTGGTTTGAATACTTCGGTATTCAGGATTTTTTTGGATATTAAAATATCCAGGATTTGTTTGGGACTTATGATCCAGGATTTGTTATCGCCAATGGGCAGAATTATTTTGATCTTATGAACCCGGATTTGTTATTGCCAATGGGCAGAATTATTTGGATCTTATGATCCATGATTTGTTATTGCCAATGGGCAGGATTGTTCAGATTTTATATCCACATATTCGATATAGAATTATTATTCTGTTGCCGGGAAGGAGTACCTCACTAAGCTTAATGCTTACGGTTTATATTTTAACAATTTCAGGTTCGTACGCTGCCAGCTAGGATACCATATGACCGGTAACTTTGAGAGTTGAACCATTGGAGAGAGCTGGGGTTTAAAAATGGAGATTTTATCGTTGACACACTGAAGATTTTAATATACTTACACATTGTATATATTGATTTAGTATGGATTGAGTTGACACAGTATTGTATGTCCGCTTAATTATGACTCTGATATTGAATTTTATGGTATGAGAATAATATTATGTTCATTATGCACATTGTGCAGAAAAATATTGATAAATGAAGTATATTTTCTAATGGGCTCGAGATTATGATCCAATTATTTTAATAATAAATGATTAGTATGGATATTGGGTTTGGGGTGTGACAATTAGTGGTATCAGAGCGTGGTTGTTAATTCTGGACATGTGTGACGGTTAGATGGCAGTATTGAATTGAGTCGATATTTATGAATTGTTTATGTACTAACTAATAGTTTAGTATTATAAACTGTTATTATTGGTTTCTATAACTTTATTGTATTACAGATAATTCCAGATGGAACCTGGGAATGGACAACCTAGAGAAGAGGGAGTAGCTTCTCATACAGACAATACTGAAGTAGAGCAAAGTGTTGCTGGAAGGGCTAGAGTGCAGGAGCAGCCTACAGAGATGCAAATAATGGTACAGGCAATATTGAGGATGGCATAACAGCAGGAAAGAAATATGGCATTAATGGCAGAGCAACAAGCTAGATATCTAGAATCAAAGACTGTGGCTAGGATTGAGAGAGAGGCAAGGAAGGAAATGAAGGATTCCATGCATGAGAAGTTTTTGAAGTTGAACCCTCCAGAATATTCAGGGTCAGTTGAACCTACAGAAGCTGAGATGTGGGTCAGAGATATAGAAACTATCTTTGCAGTTATGAAGGTTCCAGATAACCAGAAAGTGAATCTAGCTGTGTTTAAGCTCAAAGGAGAGGCGAAATTTTGGTGGGAAGCCAACAACCATTTGATTCCCAAGATGGAAGGTACTGATGTTATTACTTGGGATGAATTTATTAAAGCTTTGTATGTTAAGTATTTCCCTAAAGTTTATAGGAGGGAGAAGCTGAGGGAATTTATAAATTTGACCCAAGGGAAAATGTCTGTGAGGGAGTATGATGCTAAATTTACTGCTTTGTCTATATTTTCTACTAAGTATGTGCAGGATGAAGAAGATAAATGTAGTAAGTTTCAAGATGGACTGATTTGGCCTATTCAAAATAGAGTGGCCACTTATGAGTTATAAGATTATGCTTCTCTGGTAAACAAAGCCATGATAGCAGAAAGGCAAATGAACCAAGGGGTGGCGAGTAGAGAGAGTTTTAAGAAGAGTAGATTCGACACATCTCACTCCGAGGGAGGTGAGGGTGGAAGTGTTAAGATGGAACCTGATAAATTTCAGAGAGGTGGTGGAGATAGTGGTAGAGGTCAAGGGAGATTGGGCAGAGATACCAGGGGTGGAGGATCTTTTGGTTCAGCCAGAAAGTCAGGGAGAGGTGAGGCCCCAATAGGAGGTGTTACATGTTTCTTTTTTAAAGAGTAAGGGCATTATAAATCTGAGTGTCCTAAGCTTAAGGAGTGGAATTCTACCACTGTCATCAAGTGGGGCATGTTAAGAAGAATTGTCCACAATTGGCAGAGATTCTAACAGCACCTAGTGAAGCAGCAAGCAGAGTGTTACCTTCAGACAGTGGAGCGAAAAGTGTGGGTAGAGGACAAGCAAGTGGTTCCAGGCCAGGTGGACGAGTCTTTACGATGAAAGAAGCTCAGATTACTCCAGATGTGGTGACAGGTACACTTTCTGTTACTGATAAAAGTTCTTATGTTTTGATTGATCCTGGTTCCACACATTCTTTTGTGTCCTGTGATTTTGCTGTATACCTGAATAAAACATGTACTCGTTTAGATGTGGGGTTGGGTATTTATATGCTTATGGGGGATATGGTTGTAGCTGAATATGCTTTTCGTGATTGTGTTTTGACTGTGGGGTCTAGAGATACAGTTATAGATTTACTTCCATTGGATATTTCTGATTTTGATATAATTCTGAGAATGGATTGGTTATCTAAATATCATGCATCTATGGATTGTTTTTGTAAGGAAGTTATTTTTAATATGCCTGGTGAGCCTGAATTTAAATTTGTGGGGGAAAGGAAAATTGTTCCCAGTTGCATCATTTCTGCTATTTAGACGAGGAAATTATTGAGTAAGGGTTTTGAGGGTTTTATTGCATATGTTCTTGACACCAGGAAGGGGTATTTACAATTAGTCGATGTTCCTATTGTACGGGATTTTCCTGAAGTGTTTCCTAGTGAGTTGCCAGGGTTACCTCCAGAAAGAGAAGTTGAATTTAGTATTGAATTAGCACCAGAGACAACACCTATTTCTATGGCACCGTATAGAATGGCACCTGCTGAGTTGAAAGAACTCAAGATTCAGTTACAGGATTTACTTGATAGGGGGTTCGTACAGCCTAGTGTATCTCCATGGGGTGCGCCAGTTTTATTTGTGAAAAAGAAAGATGGCACTATGCGTTTGTGTGTTGACTATAGGCAACTGAATAAAGATACAATTAAGAACAAATATCCTTTACCTCGTATAGATGATTTGTTCGATCAGTTACAGGGTGCTAAAGTGTTTTCAAAGATAGACTTGCGATCAGGTTATCATCAGTTGAGGGTGAAAGGGAGTGATATTTCTAAAACTGCTTTTCGTACTCGGTATGGTCATTTTGAATTTCTGGTGATGCCTTTTGGGGTGACTAATGCTCCAACTGTATTTATGGATCTTATGAACCGGGTACTGCATCCTTTTCTTGATTCATTTGTGATAGTTTTTATTGATGACATTCTGATTTATTCACGTGATATGGCTGAACATTAAAAGCATCTTCGAACTATTTTGAATGTGTTGAAAGATAAGAAATTATATGATAAGTTTAGCAAATGTGAATTTTGGCTATCAAAAGTTGTATTTTTAGCCCATATTATTTCTGGAGATGGTATATGTGTTGATCCCAAGAAGGTGGAAGCTATTGTAAAATGGGAGAGGCCCAATAATGTCACCGAGGTGAGAAGTTTTCTGGGTTTAGCTGGGTATTATCGAAGGTTTATTAAGGGATTTTCATCAATAGCCTTGTCGATGACTAAATTAACCCGGAAAGATGTTAAGTTTGAATGGAATTTTGATTGCGAAAATAGTTTTGATGAATTGAAAAAGAGGTTGGTAACTGCACCTGTTCTTACTATTCTACATGGTGGAGACGGTTTTGTTATTTATACTGATGCTTCACACCAGGGGTTGAGTTGTGTTTTTATGCAGCATGGTAGAGTTATTGCTTATGCTTCTAGGCAGTTGCGCGCATGAACGTAATTATCCTACACATGATTTGGAACTTGTTCCTATTGTATTTTCTTTGAAATTGTGGCGTCATTATCTATATGGTGAGGTATATGAAATTTTTACTGACCATCAAAGCCTTAAGTACTTATTTACTCAGAAGGAGTTGAATTTAAGGCAGAGGCGGTGGATGGAGCTAATTAAAGATTATGATTGTACAATTCACTACCACCCAGGGAAGGCAAATATAGTTGCAGATGCTCTGAGTAGAAAGGCTTCAGGCAGGTTATCTTGTATTCAATGTGCTAGAGTTTACCACATCATGGAGTTGAGATTGATGGGAGTAGAATTGAAGCTAGCCAATGGGGACAGGTTCTTTGCTCATGTAAGTGTGAGGCCTTTGTTAGCTACCCATATTCGTGATTTACAAAGTCAAGATCCTTTTCTTGAGAAGAAACGACCAGATGTCTGAGATGGTAAGTTTGAAGATTTTGTATTGTGAATGATGGCACTTTATTGTATAAGCAGCGATTATGCGTGCCTAATGTGTGTGGATTGAAAGAGGAAATTTTAGATGAGGCTCATAATTCCATTTATACTATACATCCTGGTAGTACTAAAATGTATAGGGATTTAAAGGAGCATTATTGGTGGAATAATATGAAAAAGGAAATAGCTAATTTTGTTGCTAGGTGCCTTATATGTCAGCAAGTGAAAGTGGAGCATCAGAAACCTACTGGTCTGCTTAAGCCATTGCCAATACCGAAATGGAAATGGGATCATGTAACGATGGATTTTGTAGTTGGGCTTCCTCGATCTCAGAAGGGGTCAGATTTGATTTGGGTAGTGGTGGACAGATTGACCAAGTCTGCTCATTTTCTAGCAGTCAAGACTACGTATACAGTTGATAGGTATGCTAGACTGTATGTTAATGAAATTATTCGATTGCATGGAGCACCGGTATCGATTATTTCAGATAGGGACCCTACTTTTACATCCAGATTTTGGGGTAGCTTGCAGTATGCTATGGGTACTAACTTGAAGTTTAGTACGGATGTTCATCCTCAGAGAGATGGGCAGTCTAAAAGGACAATACAGATTTTGGAAGATATGCTTAGAGCTTGTGTGCTTGATTTCAAAGGTAATTGGGATGAATATTTGCCTTTGATAGAATTTGCATATAACAATAATTTTCAGTCTACTATTGGTATGGCTCAATATGAAGCATTGTACGGTAAACGATGTCGTACACCAATATGTTGGGGTGAAGTTGGTGAAAAGAAGATAGAGGGTCCAGAATTGATTGAAGTCACCACTGAAAAAGTGAAGATTATTCAAGATAGAATGAGAATAGCTCAAAGCAGACAAAAAAGTTCTGCGGATAAACGACGGAAAGATTTGGAATTCCAGAAAGGGGATTATGTGTTTCTTCAGATATCACCATGGAAAGGAGTTACGAGGTTTGGAAAGAAAGGGAAATTAAGTCCACGCTACATTGGACCTTATGAAATTCTCGAAAAAGTCGGGATGGTTACCTACAAGTTAGCGTTACCACCAGAGTTAGCTCGATTACATGATGTTTTCCATGTTTCTATGTTGAGAAAGTATGTAGTGGATCCTTCACATGTATTGGTGGAACAACCTATTGCGTTGAAAGAAGATTTGAGGTATGTAAGTAATTATGTTTAGTTTAATCCTACCTTCATAAAGCTTGAAATATCGAATTAGTTACAAATGTGAAATTTTAAAGTTTTCGGTAGAAATGTTCTTGTTGGATGCTAGTTTTGACCTTTATGACATAACAATGAACTTGAGGTGTAAACTAGATATTTGTATATATATGAGTTAGGTTTATAAAAAAACAAACGGTTCATCGAACGGACATCCGAGTGGGAAGATATTGTCTTTTTAGGAACAGGGGGTAAAGTAGTCATTTAGCCTTAAATGATATTTTGTTTTATGTAATGCCACATGTTATATTTTTATTGGACCAAGAGGGGGTGGACTTATGCCGACTTAAAATCCTTTAATTAAGCTCTTCCTTCAGCATATTTCAGCCATGTAAGAGTTTTAACCTAAGGAAAGAGAGTTTTGAAGTTTAGGAAGAAAGTGTGAGGAGAAATTGAAGAAAAATTCATAGAAAAATTACGTAAAATCCCCTAAGGTATTTCCATCCATAAATCTTGTTTATTTTTTTGTATTAATTATTTAAATGTTTGAAATAATCATTTTTTTGCTGAAATTCCATGTCTTGATAAGTAATTATGGATAGATGCAAGTTTAAGTAAACTTGAATGTGTAAACCCTTGAGATTGTTTTGTTTAGGAGCCTTGTTTATTCAAACTTCCATATATTTCTCTATACTTACTGGAATTGATTGATTCCAATTGGATATTAACCTGGACCCATATATGTATGACATATCCGAAAATCATGAGAAAATACGAAGAAATGAGTCTTTGGTGAGAGTTTGAAGTTCGGGTATGAAATTTGCCCTAAGGGTGAAAGTATGCCCGCCATGTGTTCGATGTTTTGCTTGACACAGCAAATGAACCCTGAAAATTATGAAATTTTAATCTTGTATTGTTAAATATTTTTACTGATGTTTTTTTAAATATCATATAAATTTATAATGTAGAAAAATTATGGAAATTCCTGGAAGTTGAATGAACGATAAAAGAGCCTATAGGGTAGATTTGCTATGTGGTAAAGAAATGGACATATCTTGCTCTAGGAGACTTGAAATGATGTACCGTCTTTTGTACTGGAATAATAATAAGACAAGGATTGAATTATCAAGAATAAATGAATTTATATTTGGTCTATGATTTGGATATGTTAAATATATTAACATGGATTTGGGTGGAACTTCACTTGTGATAAATGATTTGAATGGAATCATGTGATGCATATGGATTGAATTATGTTTAAATCATTCTTTAGATTATTGATATTCTTATGATGATACTAATATTGTCAGAATGATAGGAAGGGAAGAAGAGATGATTGAACAAATACCGGATAAAGGCAAGGGAAAAGCCAGTTAAACTGTCGAGGTGAGTGTACTTATGATTTGTTTCATATATAAATATGAATGTAGCTCTAAGAGCAGGATTTGTTTGAATACTTCGGTATTCAGGATTTGTTTGGATATTAAAATATCCAGGATTTGTTTGGGTCTCATAATCTAGGATTGGTTTGAATACTTCGGTATTCAGGATTTTTTTGGATATTAAAATATCCAGGATTTGTTTGGGTCTTATGATCTAGGATTTGTTATCGCCAATGGGCATAATTATTTGGATCTTATGATCCCGGATTTGTTATTGCCAATGGGAAGAATTATTTGGATCTTATGATCCATGATTTGTTATTGCCAATGGGTAGGATTGTTCAAATTTTATATCCACATATTCGATATAGAATTGTTATTCTGTTGTCGGGAAGGAGTACCTCACTAAGCTTAATGCTTACGGTTTATATTTTAACAATTTCAGGTTCGTACGCTGCCAGCTAGGATACCATATGACCGGTAACTTTGAGAGTTGCACCGTTGGAGAGAGCAGGGGTTTAAAAATGGGGATTTTATCGTTGTCACGCTGAAGATTTTAATATACTGACAAATTGTATATATTGATTTAGTATGGATTGAGTTGACACAGTATTGTATGTCCGCTTAATTATGACTCTGATGTTGAATTTTATGGTATAAGAATAATATTATGTTCATTATGCACATTGTGCAGAAAAATATTGATAAATGAAGTATATTTTCTAATGGGCTCGAGATTATGATCCAATTATTTTAATAATAAATGATTAGTATGGATATTGGGTTTGGGGTGTGAAAGACATCCAACGGCATTTATGGATGTACGAGTGCACTGATACGCAAAGACAAATACTAGCGACTTTTAACCTAGTGGGGGAAGCCTCACAGTGGTGGGAGTCTATTACCACCACAAAAGAGATGGATAACATACCTATTTAGGAATTCTGGGAGCGGTTCGACTATAAGTACTTTCCATCTGCCATTCAGGCAGAGATGAGGCATAAATTCTTAGAGATCGCCCAAGAAAGAAGGACAGTAACTGAATATGAGGAGGCATTTACTCAGTTGGAAAATTTCGTACCAGAGGAGGTGAGCATAGAGGAGACGAGGGTACAACTCTTTGTTGATGGTCTTAGCTGGAGCATCCAACAACATTTATTAGGTAATCCCTCTCTGAAGACGTATACGGATGTTGTGAATGTCCTTTTACTGCATTGTCAGGATCACCGCTTCTATGAGAAAGGAAGAAAGCGAGCAAGAGAGTTCGGCCAACAGGGCAGGACAGAGGATGGCAGTGCCTGTGGGATATAATTGACTCAGACTCATACGATACAGGGTGAGCAGGGTTCTTGATAGGGGGATTATGTTAAGCATTTTCGATCAGGAGATTTCAGGCAGGGGCAGGGTGGATTCAGGCATGTCCATCAGGATCAACAGGGCCAACAATGTTTTCAGCAGGACTAGTAGGGCCAAAGGAGAGTAAGTATCGTCCAGCAGTGCGAGAGAGGGAGAAATTTCACTGGTAGATACTTCATGTGGCAAGAATGGCCACAAATGTCAGGATTGCCCTGATAGGGGAAGGGTTCCGTAGCAGCAGGGCGGTCGTCAGGAGCCCCAAAGGCCTATTTTTCTCACCGCCCTTCCAGTGCCAGCACCATCACTACCTACCTTACCAATCATCCCAGCAGTCCCACCATAGCAAGGGCAGTTACAGTATGGACGTGTGCACAACATCCACCAGGACGCAGTTCTATAGGCGCCACTCGCAATTGAGGGTACATTTCTTATATGTAGGACTTCGGGGCCTATAATATTTTACATTGGGGCTTCATATTCGTTTATAGCAAATAAATTTGGATGAGTCACGGGGTTGTTAGACACGATAGATAGTACAGTCACATGCGTAGACTCACCGTTGGGTAGCGAGACACTTATCTTTTTTATTTTTTGGGGTGTGAGTATAGACATTGGGAGACTTATTTTACCCATCAATATTCTCGTGTTAGATATGTCAAAGTCTGATGCCATTATTGTCATGAATTGGCTAGCAACGTATATAACCATAATTGATTATTACAGTAGGAGCATAGTATTTGAGATTTCGGGCCAGGAGATGTTCTCAATGGTGATACCCCATCTCGAAGGAGGATCGTCAACTAACTTATACTATATAAAGGAGGAGACCTCTAAGGGGGTAGTGATCTCCCTAGATTCGATTCCGATTGTGTGTGAGTTCGCCGACATATTTTAGGAGATATCGAGATTACTTCCTAGCTGAGAGATAGAGTTTGTCATTGATTTAGCATCGGGCACTTGGACGATAGCTCATACGCCTTATCGTATGGTCCCTATGGAAATGAGGGAGCTACGGGATAAGATTGAGCATCTTTTGTGACAGAGTTTTATTCATAGGAATAATTCTCCTTAGGGTTCCCCAGTGCTATTTGTGAAGAAGAGAAATGGATCTCTATGCCTATGTGTGGATTATCGGGAGTTAAATAAAGTCACGATATTGAATAAATATCCGTTGCCCCGAATCGATGACTTATTCGACCAGCTAAGAGGAGCCGCCTACTTCTCTAAGATAAATTTGAGATCAGGGTACCACCATTTGCACATCCGGGAGAAGGACGTATCTAAGACTGCCTTTCTGATGAGATATGGGTCTTATAAGTTTTGGGTTATGACATTGGGCTAACCAACGTGCCAACGGTGTTTATGGACTTGGTAAATAAGGTGTTTAGACAGTTATTGGATCAATTTGTTATTGTCTTTATTGATGACATCCTGATTTATTTCCGGACTGAGGAGGAGCATGTAGATCATCTGCTTTGTATTTTACAAGCCGAAGTATCCTCGATCAACTCTAGTTCGATAAGCTTGTTGTCCCGCACCTATAACCAATAAGCGGGAGAACAACAAGGTCAATCATACAATGCCTTAAATAATTCCATGTTAATCGTAAACTGATAGGAGTTATTATGCGCAAACTCCACCAGTGGAAGATATCGTTCCCAACCGCCGCTAAAGTCAAGGATGCACATCCATAGCATATCTTCTAACATCTGATTCATCCTTTCTATCTGCCTATTTGTCTGTGGGTGATAGGTCATACTCAATCACAACTCTGTACCCATGGCCTCCTAAAAAATCTACCAAAAATGAGACACGAAGATCTTGTCCCTTTTGGACGCAATATCGAGCGACAATCCATGTAGTCTCACTCTCTCAGCGATGAAGATTTGGGCATACTACCCCGTGGTATAATCTGTCTAGACTGGCAGAAAATCATCCACCTTAGTTAATCCTGGGTTATTAGTCCATTATTAAAATTAAACAGGAATCATTAATGGTTTCATTCTTAGCATCGACGTCGAAACATATAATTATAATACGAATACTTTAATGGCCCGGTGTCAAAATTTTAATCTTTTTATTGACATGCAATAATTTAAACTATTAAATCACATTCACCATTACAGTGAATAATGCAATAAATGATTAAACAACTCAATAAATAAATGTGTTTGGACTAAACACTCCAGACTGAAATCCACATACAATAGTCCCTAATTAAAACCAAATCCAACAACTGGAAATAAAAATAGAAATGCAGTATCTCTGAAATAATCGCTAATTAAAGATGGGCGACATGCCTGAATGAGAAACTGAATGATGGACATGAACTGATAAAAGTGGAAGCGTCTACTACCTAGGTCCTACAACATCCACAACAACTGCAGCATGTCAAATAAGAATGGACTCCTAAGCTTGACATCTATGTGACTGGACACCAAAAAGGGTTTTTACGAAAATAGATTTGAAGCGGGTTAGAGCCTAAGAACATTTGAAAAATATTTGCAAGTATTGAAAATGCGGTTAGAGCAGATATTGTATACATGTTAACTTCACGTGTCCTCACTTGAGATCCTCACCTCCCAACTACTTTGCATGCCTAAAGTATTCACCTAAACCATCCTAGTTACACTACCTCGTCTGACTAGTTGAACTAAGTCTCTCCCAGCATACTAACTCGTTGGGCTGACCCGTATTGCCCATACAATACGTTACTAAATTTACAAACCCTTTAGCCAGTTAAAATTACCAAGTAAGTATTAAGTTTTCATATAGTTTGGTTACTTTAGATATCACTATTTATCTTATCTACTAATGCACACATAGTAGAATAAATCACACGTATATAAAATGTACCACCCTTGTCATATATACGAATAAGGCATCCCTAGGTAAAGACCTGCGATGCGTGTATACCCTGCTATCGAGTTCTGGTACATCACGTACTACGTAAAGGACTTTCGGTTCGAATTTACTCCCGAACCATAAATTTATGATTCACACAATTCGGAGGCGAATATAGTTTTAAGCCTTTGAACTACGCACACACCTAACACACCCAAATTATCGATCACACTATCATACACACAAGTAGTGCTCAACCATAAGTTCTATGTTTTGAGGCACAAGTCGAAAATATCCCTAATGCGCTCATCAGGATAAGATTGTCCACGACGCGAAACTTCCTGTGATAGAAGGCAATACAGGTATGTTCACACATATAAGGAGTCACACAATAAGTATTCACAAAACCTATATATACATCATCAGTATAGGTATACACACAACCTATAATATATATCCCGTATGTAGTATATAAACCTTGAATGTCCTACGTATTATTAATTTACAATTATACTTGTCGTTGTATATACCCAAGTAATCCTCACTTCTCGAAGGGACCTAATTACCCCTTACATTATTCCAGTAGTTATATTATATGCCTAACCTACTAGTATTATCCTCATGTTAACATTTACTCCTCTCATGTAACCCATTTTATAAATCTCCAATACGTGACTCAGCCGATAAAGTCTCGTCGATCTCAATCCAATCCTTTCCCTTATTATGATTTATCGGACCTCAACTATATGCCCACTGACCTCCTCTGAGTCCTTATATAGTTAATAAAAGGTTCCTTGAAAATCAGGGTAAAGCAAACCTTAAAATAAATTAAGTTCCTCATTTCAGCATTAGTTGATCGATCGATAGATTGATCAATTTATCAATCCATCGATCGATCGACATTCATGGGTCGATCGATCCTGCGTTTGGCAATTTTGTCCCAGTTACGTTTTTTTACCATTTTTATCCCATAAAGCCTTTATAACACTCCCAAACTCACAGTCACGCATGTCAGGCCCTATAACAACATGTATAAATGATTTCTAATGTAACCAAATCATTAAATCATCAAGGGGAATCATTTAAAATGGATTAAGTCTACACTTTAATCTCATAACCCTAAATTACTCTTTCTTTGTTCGAGAACATCAACAAAACCAGATTTCTCCAAATTCTCATGTTAATAAATTATCAGATTCGTAAAACATACATACATGGATGATGTCTATCGTAATTTCTACCCAAGAACATGAAATTAATCTCCAATCTAAAGCCATAATCATTTATTCATGGAAATTATTCAATCCTACACTAACATGGGTATTATATGCACTCAAATTTTGCAAGATAAACACTTGCCTGGAGTTTGTAGGTCTGATTTGTGCATAAAAGTGGTGGAGTTGTCTTCCTCTCCTTTTGATCTAAACTCGGATGGTGGCGGTGGTGCAAAAGTGGTGAAGGAACCATCCGTGACACCTCGCCTATTCTAATCCTAGGTGATTAGTCCATTATTAAATTAAACATGAATCATTAATGGTTTAATTCTTAGCATCATTGTCGAAACATAATTATAATACTATTACCCTAATGGCCCGGTGTCAAAATTTTAATCCTTTTATTAATATGCAATAATTTAAACTACTAAACCACATTCACCATTCCAGTAAATAATGCAATAAATGTTAAAACAACTGAATAAATAAATGTGTCTAGAATAAACACTCCAGATTGAAATCCACATACAATAGCCCAAAATTAAAACCAAATCCAACAACTATAAATAAAAATAGAAATGCAGTATCTCCGAAATAACCATTAACTAAAGATGGGCAACATGCCCGACTGAGATAACTAAATGATGGACATGAATTGATAAAAGTGGAAGTGTCTACTACTGAGTTCCTCCAACGTCCACAACAATTGCAGCACGTCAAATAAGAATGGACTCCTAAGCTTGGCGTCCCTGTGGCTAGACACCTAAAAGTTTTTTGCAAAATAGATTTGAAACGGGTCAGAGCCCAAGAACATTTGAAAAATATTTGCAAGTATTTAAAATGCTGTAAGATAAAATATTGTATACATGTTAACTTCACGTTCCCTCATTTGAGATCCTCACCTCTCAACCATTGTGCACGCCTAATGTATTCTCCTAAATCATCCTAGTTATGCTACCCCGCCTAACTAGTTGAACTAAGTATCTCCCTTCATACTAACTCGTTGTGCCCACCCGTATTGCCTATAAAATATGTTATTGAATTTCCAAACCCTTTAGAGAGTAAAAATTATCGAGTAAGTATTAAGTTTCCCCATACTTAGTTTAATTTACATATCATTATATATCTTATCTACTAATGCACACATAGTAGAATAAATCACATGTATATATATGTACCACCCTCTTCATGTATACGAATAAGGCATACCTAGGTGGAGACTTACAATTCATTCATACTCTACTATCGACCCTGGTACATCACGTACTACGTAAAGGACTTCCGGATCGGAATCACTCTCGAACCATAAATTTACGATTCACATAATTTGGAGGCGAACATAATTTTAAGCATTTGGGCTGTGCACACACCTAACGCACCCAAATGACTAGTTAAACTATCATACACACAAGTAGTACTTAACCCTAAGTTCTATGTTCTGAGGCATAAGTCGAAAATCCCCCCAATGGTCTCATTGGGATAAGACTGTCCACGAAGCAAAACCTCCCGTGATAGCAGGCAGCATAGGTATGTTCACACATATAAGGAGTCACACAATAGGTTACATAACCTATATATACATCATCAGTATAGTTATACACAACCTATAATATATATCCCGTATGCAGTATATAACTCTCGAACGTCCTACGTATCATTAATTTATAATTATACTTCTCGTCATATATACCCAAGTAATCCTCACTTCTCGAAAGGCCCTAATTACCCCTATATTATTCCAGTAGTTATATTATATGCCTAACCTACTGGTATTATCCTTAGGTTAATGTTTACTCTTCCCGTAACTCACTTTATAAATCTCCGATACGTGACTCAGCCGATTAACACTCGCCGGTCTCAATCCCAACCTTTCCCTTAATATGATTTATCGGACCTCAACTATATGCCCATTGACCTCCTCTAAGTCCTTATATAGTTAATAAAATGTTTCTTACAAATCGGGGTAAAACAAACCTTGAAAATAAATCAAGTTCCTCATTTTAGTAGCAGTTGATCGATCGACAGATTTGATCGATTGATCGATCCATCGATTGATCGACATTCATGGGCCGATCGATCGATCCTACGTTTGGAAGTTTCATTCCCGTTACGTTTTTCACCATTTTTATCCCTTAAAACCTTTATGGCACACTCCCAAACTCACAACCAAACATGCTGACCCTATAATAACATGTATAAATGATTTTGTAACGTAACCAAGTCATTAAATCATCAAGGGGAATCATTTAAATCGAATTAATTCTACACTTTAATATCAAAACCCTAAATTACTCTCTCTTTGTTCAAAAACATCAATAAACCCAGATTTTTCTACATTCTCATGTTACTAAATTATCAGATTCGTACCACATACATGCATGGATGATGTTTATCATAAGTTCTATCCAAGAAGATGAAATTAATCTCCAATCTAAAGCCATAATCATTTATTCATAAAAAGTATTCAATCCTTCATTAACATGGATATTATTTGCACTCAAATTTTGCAAAATAAACACTTACCTGGAGTTTGTAAGTCTGATTTGTGTAGAAAAATGGTGGAGTTGTCTTTCTCTCCTTTCCATCTAAAGTCCAGTGGTGGTGGTGAAAAAGTGGTGTGGGGAGCCTTGGAATCCTTCACCTTCCTTCTCTAATGGCCTCTCTCTAATTTTATAACTGCTAACCCTAGCACCCTCAACGTACATTCTGATATAAACTTAGGAATTTCGTTGGTCCCTTTACTCTAAAAATCCAAAAGACCAAAATACCCTTTCGAGGTACCGGTTTGGCCCAGGACCCAATCCAAACCTCCGAGTACACTTTACTAACTATCTCTACCCTTCCAAACACACTGGCGTACTCAAAATGATCATTTGGACGACCCTTATATAAATTACATTTTATTTCATAAATTTAATTCCCGATACGACCAACACGCGCGTCTTGACTAAATTATCGTAACAACTATATTTCTCACTCACGATAATCATATTGGATTCTCACTAAGGTATTACTCGTTCACTAGGTAATACTCAATATAATTTATACAATTAAATATGAACCCTTTTCCAGCTAATTAGTATTTATTTAAATCAGGATTAATTTCCATTTGAATTTAATTAATCCCAATATGAAAGTCATTAAAAATACGGGGTGTTACATACAGGGTGACCAAGTGGAGGCACGTAGCTACTTCACCTAGGTCGAGGAGAAAAAGGCCCATAAGAGAGCCATAACCTCATACAATATTGATACTTTCGACCCGAGAGATGAAAAAGGCTAAAAAAAGGGCAAACCGAATGAAGAGGTAGAATCCATCATCCTCATCGCGGACGAGCCGAAAAAACCATCTAAGTTAGTTCATCCCTGAAAGTCTAAATCAAAGAAAAATTAGCGAATCTAATAAGAAAAAACAGAGTATCTTCGCCTGAAGCCATGGAGACATGCCCGAGATTGATCGAGATATTATCTGCCATCGGCTTAATATCGATGAAAGTGTGAAGCCTATAAAGAAGAGACGAAGATTTTACACAAGAGATTTGTGCGAATTCATTTAGGAGGAAGTTAAAAAGATATAGACAGTCGAATTCATTTGAGAAATTCATTATCCCGGTTGGTTGTCCAACATTGTTATAGTGCCAAAGGCCAATGGTAAGTGGAGGATGTGTTGACTTCACCGACCTAAATAAGGCTTGTACCAAACATAGCTTTCCCCTACTTTAAATTGATCAGATGGTTGATGCTACGGCTAGGCATGAATTGATGAGTTTCATCCATGCTTACTCAGGTTATAATTAGATTTTTATGCACGCTACCGACATCGAGAAAACCTATTTTATTATGGATAAAGGAACGTGTTGTTATAAGGTAATGCTTTTGGTTTAAAAAACGTAAGGGGAACCTATCAAAGGTTGGTAAATAATATATTTGAAGACCAGATCGAGAAAATAATGGATGTTTATGTGGAAGAAATGCTAATCAAGAGTCTGAAGGCTAAGGATCATGTGGCCGATCTTGAGCACACTTTTGACAAAATGGATAAATACAAGGTGAATTAAATCCTGTTAAGTGCATTTTCGGTGTCAGTCCGTGAATCAGAGGGGTATATAGGCCAACCCCATGAAAATTAAAGCACTCATTAACATGCAGACACCAAAAACTATCAAAGACGTTCGGAGACTAACGAGACGGGTCGCAACCCTAAATCGTTTCGTCTCTTGGCCAACGAATAAGTGTCTACTATTTTTCAAGATACTTGAAAAATCCTTCATCTAGGATGAAGAATGTGAGAAAGCCTTTCAATAGTTGAAAAGCTATATGGGGTCAACTATATTGCTATCTCGACCAATCCAGGGGAGAAGTTATTTCTGTACCAAGAAGTGTCAGAGTTGACAATCAGTGCGATATTCATTCGAGATGATGCTAGATCCTAAAAGTTAGTAAACTTTAATAGTAAGGCCTTGCAGGGGTCTAGCTCAAATATTCGAGGATGGAGAAACTGGCCTACACACTAATACATGCTTTCAAGAAAATGAAGTCATATTTTCAAGCCCATACGATGGTATTGTTTACCGATACTCCTTTGAGGCAGGTCATTCATAAACTCAAGAGATCAGGTAGTTTAATGGTCTGGTCTATTGAGATTGGTGAGTTTTACATCATCTGCCACCCCAGGAATGCCACTAAAGGGTAGGCTTTAGTGAACTTTTTTACCGAGTTTACATGGGCTGCAGTCGATAATGATGTTAAAGAAATAAAAGAGCCAATGGTCGTACCGAAGGAGGCTACGGTAAACACTAGTCCGATCGATAGTATGAAATCCGGAATGATGTTATTGATAATGATGTTATAGAAAAGTATTTTCTTCTCAAAGATGGAATTTTATTCGAGGATCTTTTTTTAGAAGGAGCTCCGACCTAATGTCTGTTTGTAGACGGTCATCTTGTTAAAATAATTGCGGTGCAGGGTTTATATTGCTGGCCTCAGATGTAATGGACATAGAGTATGCCTTGAGATTCATCTTCAAGGCATCAAATAATTAATCACAATACAAGGCCTTATTAACCGATATTTCTATCACCAAGGCATTGAATGTACGTCAGATGATCATTCACTGTTATTCATAGTTGGTTGACAACTAGATATTAGGCATTTTTTAGGTTAATGATGAAAATATGGTAAGATATTTAACGCGAGTCAGATAGGTGATGGTTAACTTCAAAGAAATTAAAATCAGGATGATCCCAAGATTTAAAAATTGTCGAGTTAATGCCCTTGCCAAACTATTGTCAACCACCAGGAGTGAGATTCGTTGATCAGTCCCTATAGAAACTCTACACATGCCAAGCATCTAAGAAAATGACAATGGACTTATGTTTTGTTTGAATCTAAATTTAGGGGAATCATGGAGATTCATCAGTCAAATACATTCAGGATGGTGAGCTCCCAAACTCTAAGGCTGAGAGGAAAAAACTCAGATATTCAGCTGCAAAGTTCACCATCATTGGTGATGTATTGTATAAGAGAGGGTTCTTACTTCCACTACTCATATGTGTTCACCCTACTGAGGTAAATTACGTCATACGAGACATCTAGAAAGGTTCATGCGCAAGTCATATTGGTGGAAGGTGTCTTGCTAAAAGGATCATTGCCTAGGGTTACTGGTGGCCAACATTCCCCAAAGATGAAGTCGATTATGTAAAAAAGTGTGAAAAATGTTAGGTATTTTCTAGTATCCCTCACCAGCCTCATCAACCTCTCTCATCTATCATTGCGCCTTGGCCGATTGCAGTTTGGGGGATTGACCTAGTGGGTCCTCTTCCTAAGGCAGCATGTAATTACCAATATCTGATAGTGGCTATCGACTATTTTTCAAAATGGGTAGAAGCCAAATCTATGATGTCTATAACATAAATTAAAACATCCAAGTTCATTTGGAGGAATATCATTTTGCCGATATGGCTTGCCCCATACTTTTATATCGGATAATGGTAAACAATTAAAGAACCAATCATTAGAAGTTTACTGCAAGAGGGTCGTTATCAAGCAATTTTACTCAACACCAGAACGAATACGGGATAATGGTCAGACTAAGGTCACCAACTAGATAATACTTGATAGAATAAAAAATAAGTTGGAAGATGCTAAGGTTCTGTGGACATAAGAGTTACATGGGGTCCTATGGGCTTGCAGGACGACTGAAAGGATGTAAGGACATGTTTTCCATCGTCCCGAGTTTACATTATGTATGTCGTATACCATTATAACCGTCAAAGGAAGTTCACAATCATATGTTCAAGAAGGCGGATCCGAATATCAAGTATCTTTAACAATGGTCCTCTACGAGATTAATTTTGGTAAGGATTGTATTTAAGTTTCGTAGATATTTTACTTTAGTATCGGGATATTTTTCTAAAATATGTGTTATCATAATGAGGCATTTTTTTAATTTAAAATGTTTTCTAAAAGACCTGTAGGTGGACTTTAAAAAATATTATTTTTCGTTGTTGTCGTT
Organism: Sambucus nigra; assembly: GCA_949130495.1. Classification (NCBI taxonomy): domain Eukaryota; kingdom Viridiplantae; phylum Streptophyta; class Magnoliopsida; order Dipsacales; family Adoxaceae; genus Sambucus; species Sambucus nigra. The sequence continues at coordinate 35,956,396 of OX422213.1, forward strand.
CAAACAACATGATCAAACGACATCACGTGTCGTTTCTTATGTCACGATATTGGACATTCCTTGCTTACTTCAAACGACCCTACACTATTTAGGTTTTAAATATGTCATTCCTTGGATGATCTAACGACATCTAATGTCATTCAAACGACATCAAGAATTCCTTCTAAGGACCTGTGTCACCTCAAATTTTTTATCAGCCTATAAATACCTATTTTGTGAGACTTTTCATTCAAGACTTTTACTACACGCAAACTGCATATCTGTAGATTTTTAGTCTTCACTTTTTTGGGAAAATTTATGTTTTAGATTCACACAAAACACCCCATAAACTTTTGTGAATAGTTTTGGTACCCAAACACTTCTTTGTCGAAGTTTCTCTTGTAGAGAAGAATTCTCTACCACTGGATTGGTAATTCTTGCGGGAGTTATTGCTGACGACTACGTTCATTGGGAATACTCAAGGGTATTCACAGCTGAAGGAAGAGCTGCGATTTTGAGGTTCTAAAAAAAATCTTTGTTAGTTTGAAGGCTACAGTCTTTGTGGATTTTTAGCGGGAAATTTATTACAGATTTCTTTATATAATTGTAAGTTGCGATTTACATTTAATAGTGAAATAAAGGTTTTGACCTTTGGAAATTTTTCCTGAATATGATTGTTCCTGATATTGGACTGATGATTATTTCTTTGCATGTTTGATTTATTCACATAGATACATGTTTAGGGTTTAATACAATAGGATTGAAGATTGATTCTAATTAAATAAGTTTTAATAAATTGGAAATTTGAAAATTCCATAAATAATTGACATCACGCATTCTCAAATTGGTATCAGAGCTTTTGCTCAAAATTTTTACCTCTTTACAAATTGGTATTAGATAAGGTTGCTCCAAGTTATTGAATGATCCTAATTTTTTTATTGTTTCGTCTGATACCTTTTAACTCCTCACGTTGTCAAATTGGTAATACATGAAGTTGCTCCAAGTTATCGAGTGATCCTATTTTTTTTTCCATCTGATACCTTTTGAATCCTCATGTTGCCAAATTGGTATCAGAGCAGGTTTCACCAAATTATTGTGAGATCCTTTTTTCGCAAAAAATTTTGTGATATCAATTGGTTTTGAAAATTTTGATTTTTGAAAAATCGCAATTTTTTCGACGGATAACTTATATAATCGAATGCCCATCTTCGGTGGCACGAATTATGCCTATTAGAAAGCCCGCATGAGATCATGTTTAAAATCTATCGATGAAAGAGTTTGGATTATATGTGAAAGAGGATGGACTCCTCCCAGTGTCACCATTGAAAATGTCATCAATCCCAAACATGTGTCTAACTGGACTGAGGATGATTATAAATGGAGTACCTATAACTCTCATGGCCTTGGTGTTATTTCTGAAGCCGTCACCCCAGATGAGTTTCGCCGTATTATGACATGAACCACATCAAAAGAGGCATGTGATATCCTCCAATTGACACATGAGGGTACCAACGCAGTTAAGGCGTCAAAATTATAAAATTTAACCACCCAATTTGAGACTATCACCATGTTAGAGTCCAAGTGTTTTGATGAGTTTTATTCTAGGTTGTAGGACATAGTTAACACGAGTTTAAATTTGACTGAGAAAATTAAGGAGTGGAAAATTGTTCAAAAGATTTTGAGGTCACTCCCATTCCGTTTTATTCCTAAGGCCATTGTTTTAAATTCATTGGGGATATTTGATACACTTAGGTTAGAAGAATGCGTAGGAGACCTTCAAACTTATGAGATTGACATGTTTCCTAAAATTGTTAAGCCTAAGGATAAAGGGATAGCTTTAAAGACTCAAGTTAAGAAAAAGAAAAAGGTGTGACATCCCAACTAATTAAATTCCGGGTAGCTACTCCTTTATTAAATTAATACAAAATGCCAAGTTGGTTCAGTTCATAGCATCACTGTCGAAAACGTTTTAACAATTACTAGCCACCTAATATTTAAAAAGTGAGTTGTCAATTTTAATTAAATCCGATTAACATACAATAAGTGAATTATGAAAGGCTAACATAACCACCACAACATAGTCACAATAGATTAACCATCAAATAATAATGAGTCTGGAGGAATACTCCTCACAACAATCCGAATACTTAAATAAATAAATACCAAGTCTGCATCACTAAATTAATTACAACCCAAAGTCTGAAATAACTGATAAGTAAGATGTCTCTAAAAGAAATGGGGCGACATGCCCAACAAACGAGAAATCTGATAACGGAGTCAAGATCGCAAATGGAGGCGTCTACTGTCAAGGTCCAGTAACTTCCATAGCAGCTACAACACGTCACCTGAATAGAACTCCTATGCATGGTGTCCTTGTGGCTGGGCACCTAAAAGGTTTTTACAAAAATAGATTTGAAAGAAAACGGATCAGAGCCCGATTATGAAAATAATTTAAAAATTTACAAGTGTTTAATATCATTAAACAGTGAATATAAAGTACATGATAGTGTGTGCACTCACATGAGTTCCTCACCTCTCAACTAATTGTGCACTCCTATCGTACCCGTACCCATTCTAGTTATTCCCATATCTAACTAGTCCGATACCAAAATCTAACATTACTATACGATATCCAATTCAATTCCCAACAACTTTTATTTAACAGAGTGTTATAACTTTCTACACAGTTTCCCATGTTAGTATTACTAATTACTAGAGATCTTCCATTTTCACTTTACAGACTTTTGCTATTATTTATACTCACATTTATTCATGACAATTCATTTCAATTAACAGTATATTATTCTCATCATAAATATACAATACTAGCACCCCTAGACTAAGCTGCGGTGCACACATACTCTGCTATCAAATCCCGGTACATCACGTACATAAGCACCACGTATTCCGAATCTCTCAGGAATCGTTTCATTAAACAACAATCACAAACAATGGAGGCGAACATAGTTCACATCACATGGGTCACGCACATACCTACGCTCCCATGATCAGCAGACTTATTAACTTCTCAATAAGTCCTTCTATGACCTATGTCCTCGAGGTACCAATCTAAATCCCCCCGTAGGCACACAAAGATTAGATGGCCCTGATCGAATGCCGACCTCCCATGATAGCAAGTACGGTAGATATGTTATACACAGATAACTACATATACTAAGCATTCTCACATCTTAGATATCACAATATTTCATTAGTGGTATACATCTCATTCTTATACCAACATTTAGTATTATACAACTCACAAGTCCCCGGTTTATGTGTATTTAAGTTATCAACTCTTCTCACGTCGTGATTAGTTACTCGCTTCCCAATCCACAAATGTCATCCGGTTTACTACAAGATCCTAAGTTTTACTCTTCAATGTACCCCAATCTCCCAACTATACTCACTAGTTAATAAGGGAAGGTTATTTCACCATTTTAATAAGTCTACGGGATACTAGAAATAAATTCAGGCCAAAAAGGCCATTCTGTCAACTCGTTAGAAGTCTCGTTCGAACGAGTGTCGTTCGAACGAAAGGCTTTGAACAAACTACCAACTCGTTAGAAGGGATATTGTCATCTTGTTAGAAGTTCGTTCGAACGACCTGGGCAGGTCTTCTAACGAGATGGCAGTTTCAGCCCAGAAATTCCCAGGTCTATTTTTCTTGATTCTTCACTTCTCTAAATCCACCCTAAGACCATCCAATTTATGTTTTAACGTTTATAAACCATTTCTAATCATCCTAGATCATCCCTTAACATATTTTAGGGGTCAAATCTTACAAATCAACACGGAATTTACATAAATCTCCAAGTATTTCCCAAACCCTATGAACATGAACCCAGAATTTTATTATGCCCAATAACTTCATCAAAAATCCATCTTTAAATCATCATATATAACTCTTCGAATACTAAATCAGTCCATCATCATTCTACATGCAAATCCTAACCCAAATTTAAAGTTTCTCCAACAATTTTATTAGTTTTCCTCAAAACTTTCAAGACAAAAATAGTTTCTACACTAAAAATGGAAGAAATATTCAATGCACTAAAAATATTAAATCACTTACCTTAGATTCATTTTCCAGATGTGTTGTCAATGATTCGAGGTTGATTCTCTCCTTTAATCAGTCACAAATCCTCTCCAATTTGATGGTGGTGAGTGTTTTAGGTTTTGAACCCTATGGTAACTCCTCTCTAACTCCCGTAGCCCACTTTTAAAGCTTTTTGCTGGTAATGGCCTTAGTGGCCCCTTTAAAATAATAAATATTAACTCTAATTTTCGTGGGTTTTAATTCCCTTATTTTTAAAATCACCAAAATACCCCTCTAGGTTGCCGGTATGGCCCAATAATGCCCCGGGACCCAAACTAAACCCTCGGCTAGTGTTTTCTGACTATTTTGACCCTTCCGGACTCGTTGGCACACTCAAAATGACCATTTGGTTGATAAAAATAAAATTCACTTTTTAATTCAAATAATTACATTCCTGGCGCGATTGACACGCGCGTCCAAACTAAATTTTCCAAATTGCCGTATATCTATCTCGTGACAGTTTAAGTATCATCAATACTCATGTATTACCATACATACTCGAAAATACTAAAATTTTAGCATCATAATCAAATACCAACTCACATCTCGTTAGTATTTATACCCAGATTAATTTCCAATTAATTCTCATTGAATTTAATTAATCCCTTAAATAAATATCAATAAAATTACGGGGTATTACAAAAGGAAAGAGTTCGTGAGTCTGAGTCAGAGGGAGAACTTGATTTTGATGATGTGGCCTTGTTTGCTAAAAATTTTAAAAAGTTTCAAAAATTTTCCAAAGAAAATTCTTGCAATAAAAATACTTTTAAGAAAATAAAACAAAAGAGGAGGCGAATGAGAGCGGTGAGAAATAGGAAGAGGCGAGACGTTATGAGTGCGAGGGTAAAGGGCATAAAGATTTTGAGTGTCCCACTACGCTAAAGAGAAAGGGCAAAAATATTGCTAACACTGTTGCTCTTAGTGATAGTGACATCGAGTTGGATGATTCCAAGAATGAATTACCACATGGAAAGTGAATTGCTTTTATGGCTAGTCACGTGAGCACATCTAGTTCATCCCATGACGATGAGGACATTTGTAAACGTGAGAGCCTCGATGATGTTTCGAGTCATTCAGGGGATATTGAGTGTGAGAGTGAGATTGGAAGTGAGGGTCAAAGTGATCTCCAAAAGGCATTTAGATATTTGTACATCGATACTTTGAAGAAGAAGAAGATGAATAAAGATTTAGGTCTTAAGGTGTTAGATTTAGAGAGAGAGATAGAAGTTTTGAGGGAGTATGAGGCGTCGGTGAGTCAACTTAAGAAGGTGAGAGTTTCGTTATGTGAGAAGTTGATCGTCTTAAGTTAGGAAAATAGTGAACTTGAAGGCCATATGTTCTAACTAGAAAGAGATCTCTAACGTGCTCGGGAGGTCAAGGTCATTATATAGGACACATCTAAGAAGGTTAGAAAGATGCTCCTCGGTCCCGCTTTGCATAATGTTGAGAGACTAGGAATGGGTTATAATGGTGCATCTACTTCCCATGTTGCACCCGAGTCGGTTGTCGAGTTTATGATTGATTCATATGGCTCTCAACCTAACCCACCCAGGCATACGTTTTCACGTAGAAGATCACGTCCTAGTCATTTTGTGAGAGGTGTTCCTAGCCCCATTTATGTTTGTTCCCATTGCAAGAAAAGAGGACACCTTAAGGAATTTTTCTTTAAGTTGGGTAGTGTGTCTTATAAGTTTTTACCTCGTTATGTTACTACACGTGTTACCATATGCACATCCACACATGATACTTTGCATGCTCTTGCAAATCACAGGAGAGATTTTGAGCACTTTACATAGCAAGTTGAGTATTTAGTCAAGACTTCACACGATTTGATGGATTTTTTCATAGGATGTCACCACATTTGGAAAACTCCTCCAGACCTAATGATTGAGGTTTATACTTATTTGCTAGCATAGGATGATTTTCATAATGATATTTTATGCATATTGCTAGTGTGTACTACCATTGTATTTATTTTTTCCATTTTGATATATTTTTTGAAAAATCCAAAAAGATTTTTGTTTTTGAAAATTTTTGGAAAAATACAAAAAGATTTTTTTATTTTTTTACAAAAAAATTAAAAACGTCAAAAATATTTTATTTTTGAGAGTGCATCAGGAGTATCGTCTCCTCGTTACCCTACCAACAACGCCAAGAGGGGAAATCAGTGTGATAACATCATTTAGGTGGTGAAAAACACAAGTTAAAAATCATTTTTATATGGCTATTTCAACATCAAACTATGGTGAATTAAAGGTCATAACTCTCTCAGCGATATGAGAGTGTATGAGGAGTCTCATCTTCCCTATACCCTCCCAACAATGCCGAGAGGGGGGCTCAGTGTGATAACATCACTGTTGAAAACACATGTTAATAATCATTTTTATGGTTGCTTCAACACCAGTTTATTACGATGAATGTAATGTATTAATTTCAAAGTGTAACCATAAGCATCATATTTAGAACACCGTTCAATGGTGATAAGATAAGAAGATGAAGACACTACACTAGATCAGAAAAGATAACATGTTGATTGTATTATCAAAAGATCATCAATATTAGCAAAAAACATTTAAATATTACAGACATTGTTCAAAGATGAGGAGAAGGTTACATTAAATAAAGGTGTTAGGACACAGGTGACCACCCAATTAAAGATAAAAACTCAAGCTTCTTTTTATTGATCGGCCTCTTCTCGAATGACATCATTAACAACATATTTGGCCTGAGCTTCTTCCTCCATAGTGCCACCGTTAGTCGCCTTCGTGCCATCCAAAACTATAGTCTTAGCCATAATATTCTCGACAGTGAGAGACGTAGCCTCCACTCCGACTAGTGTCGTTGTAGCTATCGGGTCAGCACAGTCGAAAGCTTTCAAGTCCTCAACTAGCTTAGGCTCAGCCTTGCCGAGATCAGGATATTTAAGAAGGTCCCAATGACAATCCATATTGGTTGCCTTTCTAGGTATTAGAAACCATAGCCGCCAAACTCCTTAGATTATTTGAAGGCTTCGATATCTTTCCTGACAGACTCATTAACTTCGGCTTTATGCTTGAGTTACATATATTTAATTTGGGCATCGTGGTCCTTCTTCTGGACAAGCAACTCGTTCCCTAATTTCTACTCAATCTTTTCAATCGCTTGCTGATGGATTCGCTCGATATATTTCAAATCTTTCTTCAAAGTCTTATTGGCCTAGATGGCCTCAATTGCCTGCTAAACTATAGGGAGGTTCTCCTAGATCCACTGATGCATCTGGTTAAGGGTGATCAGTGAGTGGAAAATAAAGGAAGATGAAGTTAGCATAAGACGAGACGATACTTAGGCAATTTGAAACATTTGTAATCATGAACATTTGTACTAGAGTGTCCTTGTGGATAGAAAAGTTCCCTAGCCGAGGAGAATCTATAACTTAGATAAATCTCCTGTCAGACTCGACCCGTATAGACCCGATAGCTCCCTTGGACCTATTATTCTCACTGATCAGGGAGTCAGTAGAAATGGTTAACTACTCAAACCTAGAAGCAAGGACGGTATCACTGGATATGGGGATGTCTTAGTCGGTGGTGGCCGGGAACGAGCCATCCTTTTATGCTTCTTCGAAGGAGGGGGACTAGTACAGACACCTTCAACCTGCTCCTCCCTTTTCTAGTCCCCCATCTTAGATGGGCCCACCAGTTGTTATAATTTTGGCCAGGGTGTGGGAGTGGGATTCTTGATGGACAGCTTGCTCATGTTGTCCAAGCTCGGGGAAACCATCTTCCAAATTTCCTTTATCATATCGGTTAGACGACCTGTAAACAAAAGATGATGGTTTGTATCAGTATATAAATAAGATATGACATTGGAGTTATAAAAGTTTGGAACTTACACATCTCGAATAGGGGATCAACCCCCACACCCATCTTTTCTAAAATACTAGAAATCATCAACTGCTTAAACACAACCATCCCTCTCTCCTTACCCTGACATCTAATATGATATATTTTCTCTCGACCCTTAATACTTAGGTCGGTGTCAATTTTGGCTGACGTTGATGCATTTCCCCATTTAACCCTTATCTCGTAGACACTACACAAAGCGTCAGTATCAAACTCCCAATCCCCAAACACAAAGAAGTATCGGGCCTTCCAGTGATGGTTGGAGATTTGGTTCACAATCAAGACCTTTTTAGTAGACTTCCTAGATATGAGGCGATAATAATCTGTTTGAGCTTTCGTTATGGACACAACATAACATGCCTGAAAGAAGTTGATAAGAAGGTCAATCTTGAGGCACAATATCTTTAAATGTATAAAGTCGATGATGATCCTCTAGCCATTTGGAGAAAGTCGAGATGAGGAAAGGCCCAAACTATCAAGGATAGTTTTGATGTTTAGGTGGACTGGAAGCCTATAGTCGACATTAAATATTTATTCGTACACAACTACCTCACCCTCTCGATCATTGTAAGCTTTCTCCTCATAGTTCAGGACAGTCACAGTAATGGAAGACTTGATCCCATAGATACACCTCCACATCAGAAGTTTTGTATCTCTAATAGTGCTACAAAAGTTTGTAGAATAACATGTGTTAAGTGGTTCCTCATCTGAATCCTCCTCCTCCTCCTCCTACTCCTCAACACCAACGGCAAGGGCACCGCTTTGGAATCTAAAGGAGTATTCGGCGTTAGTCATAGCTGACAAAGGAATATCCATTGGGGGCTGTGAATCTGAAAACTCTAGTCTCATCTTGTCTTTATTTGAGGCCTCTTGGGGGTCTCTCTATTTTTAGACTTGACAGTATCAGTATCGTCTATATGGGACTATAGAGCTTGTATTGCCTCGTCCAATGAATCTTCCTTCTCAGACTCCCTATATACAAAGGGGCTGTAACTCGAGAACGAGGACTTAGCCAGTGACCCCTATGAAGAGGTATCATAGAAAGTGTCACTACTAATATCAATAACATTAGTCTCGACTGGTGATGGATATGTGAAAAGTGGAGGAGGACGAACAATAGCTAAGGGGGTTGGGCTAATGGGATGTCTTGACTCTGCCTCTACTATTTTCATAGCCTCGACCTCAGCCCAATGATCTCCCTCAGTATATGTTCACTGCTCACCTAATTCATGTAGTCTAGGGTACATCCAAACAAGAAAAAGGGTTTACCTAACTTGACTAAAGGATCAAAGGAAAAAAGCCCAACCATTTACCAACTAAATTAGTTAAGAACAAGAATGGAGACCACCGAAGAAGATGACCATAGGCACACTAAAGAACTAAACTAGTGACACAAAGCTCGCTCTCTCACCAGAACAACTTCCTCTCAACTCTCTAAACCCGAAAAATCACATAAAGTCACTAAACAACCCCTAAACTACCACAGATGGTCGTCAAAAAGTTCAAAACTTGCCAAAAATAAAAAAACACTAAGAAATAGTAGAATAAGGAATGAACAAAGAAAAATAAGGGCGGACGGTTACCTGAATAGAAAGAAAGACGTTATAATGAAAAATGGGATGCAAAACTCGCCTGGATGGAGGTGGGTTGGAAAGAGAGGAAACGAGGGTTTGAGGTTTGCAAAAAAGCTTGAGAGAGGGAAGGGGAGTTGGAGAAGATATAGAAAATTTGAGAAATTTGGGTATTTTAATGGTCAAATGATTGTGCATGTTTTTCGGGGCACGCGTCATTAGGGCATGAGTCCCCAAGCAGACATGTTGTTGCCAATTCTTGACAGACACGCCAACTCACGCATTTGCTGATATATGTCCAACGAAGGACACTTGAACGACTCTTTTTTCTGTGGCCCTAAAAGATAACCTCAACCTCAACATGGCCCATTCACATATCTAAAATAGCCTCTAACACTGGAGGGTATTATCTCCATAAGGAGTCGGATGACTATACCCCTCAGCCTTCCATTCACATTGAAGAATAAGGTCTAGGGGTGATTGATATGCATAAGTGTAACCTCATCCTAGACAAGACTTATCCCTATGCCATGAGCTCTGCCCAATGTCCATCAGATTCATCTGCATATGGGCCCACATCAGACAATCTTAGCCTCTGAGAACTCGTTCTCAAAATAGTTGTATCCACCTGCAAAGGTTTAATCTATAGTCCAAGATGATCTCGTGGCTCGGCCATTGTCGTATGTCAGCCTCTTACCACACCAACAGGTCGAGACCACCATGAGTTTTCCAACATGATCCTTACAGTCTCAGAGTTATATCCCTAGAATCCCATCTCCATAATCTCAACTCAATCTAGACCAACAAAGTCAACTTCAGTATTTTATGAGGGATACACAACTTGTGCATCATCGGGCCACGTGGACATACCATTGCAATAGTTCTCCAGACCATATGAGGGAATATTTCATCATCATAATATGCTTTTGTAGAGGTTGACTTTCTATTTATGAAAACCGCATTAATTCCTTCTCATTTTTTCTTATTAAAGTTACAATAAGACTCTAGTGTCATCTCTTAATTACTTTATCAAGACGGTGCAATCGATTAAAGACCGAGCAATTAATGTATATATTGAGATCGAGATTAATCTCCAAGTCTTATAGGTTTACGAGAAGGACGTTTCATTTCCCTCAGCTAATAATCTTTTCCCTTTTTTGGAACCTTCGCTATCATAAATCAAAGGCCCTAAATGCTTTAATCATATATCAAGATTGAAAATCTGCCGAGGACTTTGGTATGATGTCCTTCCAACGTGGATTCATGTAGAACATCATGCCACCATAAGAACATGGTATATAGGAGAAATATGAGGCCCAAACTGAGAAGTGTGATATAGATCCATACGTAGGTACAAAATAAGACTCTTTAGTGAGGTCTATATCAGTAATAGAAAGACCTGCAACCAAAAACATTCTAATGGAGCATGCTATGAAAGCGGGGAGGAACTTATTGTTTAAGCAAGGATAACTACTAGTAATACATCCCCTAAGTAGATAAGACTAAAGCAACTAGTCATAAAGAAGCCCTTCATTTTCTTGCCTCCTTATAGCCCAAATGCCTAATGCTTATTATCTATTGCTAGAAGCACCCAATCATGTCTAGTCAAAGTCTATCTTATCTTTACCACGAGTCATTTTCCTTAGCTAACAAGCATTTAATTTTTTCACATATCAGTGGGTTCACAAGAGTAGGAGCTCTTTCACAATGGAGTAGGTTCTGATTGAACCACGTACATAGAGCTTGAGCTGCTAACATATTTGAGTAGAGATTATCTACATCATCAGGTGACATTGCCAAGAAGCTTGTTTAAGTCCATATATTGATTTCTATAACAAACAAAAAATGTTTTCCTTTCCTTCTTCTATGACGCCTTTTGTTTGTGCCATATAGACTTATTCTTCCAAAATCCCATTTAGAAAAGTTATTTTTACGTCCCTTTGGTGCAACTCAAAATCAAAATGAGACACCAATTCTAAGATGATTCATAGAGAATCCTTCTTCGAAATAGGAGAAAAGGGTTGAACATAATCAATGCCTTCTCGTAGATTAAAACCTTTGGCAATTAGTCTGAATTTATGTTGTTCGATATTGCCTTTTAAGTCGCGTTTGGTCTTATAGGCCCATCTACACCCAACTTGTTTATGTCCTTCCCACAATTCAACCAACTCCGAGATTTAATTAAAATCCATAGATTTTATATCCTCATTCATGGCATTAATCCATTTGCAAGAATCATTTATGTTAACATCTTATTCATAAGTAACCATATCATCAATATCCCCTATGTTAAATTCCATTTCTTATAAATACATCATATAATCATCCGAAATAATCTATCACCTATTTATTTCAAACATGCTTAATGCTAATTCTTATTGTGCCTATATAATAGGTTCATTAGATATGGTCTCATTATATGGTTGTTTGGTTTGTTGATCAATCATATGTTGTTCTTCATCATTGATCGATTTAACACTCGAATTAGCAAGTACATTAGGAATAACGGGAACATTATGAACTCAGGGTAGAGGGAATTGTACCCTTACTTCTTAAATGATCACATCTTTACATTCATCACTCCCACTAACTTCCCTTTTTAAAATAAATTTAGTATTTTAAGTTTCAATAATTCTTGTAGTGTAATTAGGATAGTAGAACCCATATCCCTTTGATTTTCTAAACACCCAATAAAATGACATGTCAACGTTATAGGATCTAATTTCTTTTCTTGATCATTGTAAATTATTGCTTCCGCTAGGCAACCTCAAACACATAAATGTCTTAAAAAGGGTTTCCATCCTTTCCACAATTCAAAAGCTGTCGGGAATTACTTTATTAGGAACTCAATTTTATTCACAATCGTCATAAGAGCATGCGTCCAGAAGAATATAGGCAAATTAGTTCAACTGAACATACTCATAATCATTTATGTAATGGTATAGTTGTTCCTTTCAGCTGCACCATTCTGCTAGGGTGATCTTGGAATTGTATATTGTGTACAAATACTTAACCGTTCGAGGATTTTAGAAAATAGATCAACGCCCCCAATTATCATATCTTCTATAAAATTCACCACCTTTATATTCAATCTAAGAATTTTCACCTTCTTCCATCTTGGATTGTGGCTCTTTTCTCTGCGTGCTTGGTATGTTTGCCTTTAATACAATCCACACACATGTCATAATCATCATAATCCAAGTTAGGGTGAATTCCCTATTTAATTATCCTTTCAATTCTTTTTCTGGATATGTGACTTAACTTTGTATGCCACAAGTAAGCAGATTTGTCATTTAATGAGACACTTTTTATTCCAATATTAGGATGCAGGGATATAAGTGACTCAAAAAAAATCTTTTCAAGGTTAATTTAATATAGACCATTCACCAAAAACCCATAACCAATACGAGAAGCATCTTTAAATAAACTAAATCCATTAAATTTGAAATCAATTTGGATCAAGTTTTGACAATGAAATTAAATCTTTAGAAATTGTAAGAACATAAATGACTTCTTTTAAATCTAATTAAAAATCGGAATCTAAAACAAATCTAAAAATTCCAATATCTTCGACTATAGTTCTCTCCCGATTTCCCATGTAAAGAAAGGCTTCATTTTGTTTTTTTCCCAAGTTGAAAGGCATCCTGCTTCAAATTTAAAACATGACAACTAGAACCAGATTCAATCCACTAAGTGTTAAAAGGAACCTTAATTAAATTTGATTTCAAATGTACCAAATACAAAGGCTTACCTTTCTTTTTTAACTAAGCCATGACCCACCATACCCATTCACTTTCTACTTGATCTCCATCTTCAAACCGAAATTAATCCATCTTTCATAAACCCAACATATCCACATTCACCCATTTCAATTCTTACCTGATTTTTTAGGTGCCAAAGTCCCCATATTATAAAACCAAAGACAATAATATCCAAACACACACAAAAAAACACGTGTTTTAATCTCCCTTTTATCCAAAATACCCCTTAACATTATTCCCACATTTCTTCTAACCCTATTTCCATTACCCCCAACGCCCCACCACCTACATGCACTTATGTGCTTTCCTAAATTACCCCCACCTAATTTCCAAAAACTCTCCCAATTTAACCCCACGCCACTATTCTTCAAACTTTGTCCCTTATCCCCTTTCTCCATTGTGCCTACTCTTTAAGAAGATCAAGACTCATTTGAAGAAAACAAGCATTGTAAAGAGAAAAATCCTAAAGAGGAGAATAGGGAGAGAAACATCTTTGTAAATATTTTTTTATTTCTTTTATTTTTCTTTAGAGATTTTGTGAGGATTAAAATATGAGAGTTTGGATTGTATTGAAGAGTTTTGAGTTCAACTTGCAATTCAAGAAGACTTGATTCTAAGATTTGTTCTCTTATCTTTACTTTTGTTTTAATTTCATGCTTAGTTTGTTGATAATATTACATTTGTTGTGTTGTATCACCATGTTAGGCTAGAACCACCTTTCAAGGGGTGGGGGTGATCCCATTATTTGATATTAATACCATTTTAATTAGTTTATTTAAATTAAATGTCCCTTTGATGATTAACTTTTCACTCTCACGTTTTAATTTACGCCTCGAGAGAGGGTAAATAATTTTCAAGAGAAAATCGAGATTCTAGTCTTAGTTTCCATTTTAGAATCGAACTAGAGATAGGTTTTTCTAAAATGTGAAATTTTATCTTTGAATTTAAACTCTAAGTTTAATTATATGATTTAAACCAATTTAGTAAATTTATCCTAGCGGGTGGTTTGTCAAATAATATTTGGATGTACTTTTCAAGAGTTGGAAGGAGTGTTAAATTTAATTTTCTAAAAGGTTATTATTAAAATTACATTTGCAACGAGAGTTGATTTGTAATTTTGATACTAACTTGGGAGTTTTAGTTTGAATGAATTCACTAATAAGATTAACTAGAATATATGGTGCAATCCCATCCCTTATTAGCTCTCACTTTGATTTTCTCATTCATCTCATATTTGCATTTTTATTTAGTTAGGTTTCAATTATTTTTCATCACACTTTTTATTTAGTCTTTAGATCTTTGACTTAGTTTAGTCTTATTTCACCCTCATCACATAATTGTTTTAATATTAAAAAAGCTAAAAAAAATAGAAAAAGTAAAAAGTCTAAAAAGAAATTAAATAAGAATGAATTACATCTCTCTTCTCTTATATGTTCATCCTTAGATTAGGATTTATTCTTTTACTTACCTCTACACTCTAGTTTACTATATTTTTTGTAGGTATTTGAAGGTTTTGATTAGAAAAGCTTGCAACAACGACAAAAACACCGAAAAGTTTTTCTATAAATATGCATGAGAATAAATCCTATCATTTAATCACGAATTTCATACTAAAACCCGAAAATTATATGGGATTTACTACTATAAATCAAGAAATACATTGGACATTTAAATTAAGAAAGAAAATTATTTCCTGGATATAGTGATTAATGATTTCCTCTTGAACCCCTTGCCTCTTTTCCTCTTTGACCTTTGTTCCTTTATCTCTTGAGGTATGGATGCTAGGTTTAGGTTTGATTATGTGTGGGGAGTTATTAATCTTGCCCTTAAACTTATATTAACCCCAATTATAGAGTTAAGTCTAACTCCCCATTTTTGGACCCCCAAATGGGGTCGAACCTATAATTAAACTAGTCCAATAAACTCTCAACTTATATACCTATACCCCGGGACCATTTCTAAAGATCTAAAACAGCTAAATGAGTCCATAAAACCCCTCAAAATGAGACCATTTCTAGGGTTTTAAATCTGAGTTGTGGAAGAGTCTAACTCTTAAACTTAGGTTTAATATCCCTAATCGTGAAATAAGACTAACAGGCCAAGCCCAAATGACTCGAATACCCCCGTGTGGGCCCGGTTATGTCTGAAAAGGCCCTGGATCCCAATTACTAACCATAGGTACACTATTTTTACTATCTCAACCCTTTCGAAACCAACCGTGACCTTGAAATTGCTGTTCTAATCACCCTACAATAATTTTCTATCTCAACCTCATACAGTCTACTCGCGACTCCCGGTTGAGATATAACGTTGTCACGTCACTATTGGTTGTTATGACGTAAAATAATTCTTTACTACTCACTTAGTAATTATGTTGCACAAAAATTAATCATTATCTCTCTCGATTAAATAATTTTCCTCAAAGTACTACTCTACGATCTCGTCCATTAGGCTCACCGCGTGAAGATCATCTTCTTCCCCCGTATGTTGGGCTATATGGAAGATGTTAGTCTATAAGGTCATATTCCCAAAGGTGAGTTGCATCTGCCCATTTCGAGTATTGATAATTGCGTTAGCCATAGATAAAAATGGCCGCCCAAGAATAATGGGAACATGATTGCTCGAGGCGAAGGAGGGTTCCGTGTCCCAAATGACAAAATCTACCGAAAAGCCCTTTTACTTTTACTTTTACTTTTACTTTTAAAGACCTTTTACTTTTACGTGCCTTAGTGAATTTATGTGCCTTGTTATGGAAGTTAATGATTAACCATGAATCGCGCTGCATTTTTATGGAAAAATTAATCAATATGTAATGAGAAACATCAACACATAGTGGATTCTTATTTTTGTTATATATATATATATATATATACGCAATCATTTTACAAGAAAAGAAAATAATTTAAAATATAAATTTTCAATAATCTATATAAAGTAACATATATGTTATATGAGTACTTTAGCAAAACAGATGTAAGTTATAAATAAAACATTCAATATGTATTGTATATAAGTAATTGTAAAATACAGTAAGCTAGATCATATAAGATTATAGCTTCTCTGGCTTATATGAAAGAATAATTACATTAGTAAAACAACTGTAAATTATAAATAAACAATTCAATATGTATTGTATCTATAGGTAATTGTAAAATATGGTAAGCTGGATCATATAAGATTATAGCTTCTCTAGCTTATAGAAATTGACATTAATGTTGGCCAATAAAAGACCATATGGACACCATGGGTAGAAAATGCTAAAATATAATAATAAGGAACATAATCGTTAAGGTAAATTAATATGTGAATATTATAGATATCCACCAAACAAAAATACACAAAAAATGCACTCGTACCATATTTTATACAATTTCTTTTACAAATTGATGTGGTAAGTGATATTAGCTATAACTTTTTATTTTTAAAGTCTTAATTAGTCGGGCATAATTATTTATTATTTTTTATTTCCATAGGCTTGAGGAAATTTTAGCATTAATCTTTTCTTTTGTAAATATTTTATACTTGCATGACAAGCAATATATATTCATATGTACGTTTGTAACTCATTTTAAAATTATTAGAATTTTATTTTCTCTATATATTTGTTTATTTTATATATATAAATATATATACAAACGTGTTAGCATTAAAGACTAGTGTACAATGCATCCATCTATTCATCTCCCCTTAATTTATATTCTGGCAATCTTGTGTACGAACTCCTATTCATCTCCCCCTAAATTTATGCCCTTTACTAGCATGCAGGCCAAGCGATGCGTGGTCGAATTTATCTAAACTTTATTGTTATGTTGTTGTAGCATGTTTAACACATTATATTCTAGGAATTAAAGAAGACGGTTTTAAATTAATATCAAAAGTACACAAACAATGCATAATCAAAACCAAAAATGCATTACACAATAGCAACAGACCTTGAACTAAAACCATTAATTATGAATACATACAAAAAAATATAATACTGAAATTAACATCTTTACCTTAAGTTGTCGAACATCAAAAGCACAATATTAGTTAATTACAACTTCTTCTCAGCTGGATCGATTCTGAATAAGAACAAAACTAAAATAAAAAAATATTGTAAACCGAGTAATGTAATGAGAGAGAAAATATTAGTATATGTTTATTTAATAGGTGTATATGACACATCGGCCGAAAAGCGCTCCATTATCATTATTTTCCCTAATAAATTCTCCGCGTCTTCGACCATGATTTTGATTACCCCAAATTCAGTCGTATCTTTCTCCAGATCTTGTTTTCTCTTGGAACGTCTTCAACATCATTCAAACGATCACACAAATGCGTAAGAAAAGGTGAAACAATTTGATCTTCCATTCACCAAACTTCCTTTACCATAAATATTTTATTTATCAATAAATTCTCATTTATCGATAAATAAATAATCCCTTTAAGATAATAATTATTCTCCATCCCGAGAGTATTCATTTATCGAGGTCATTTAATATATATATATATATATATATATATATATATATATATATATATATATATATATATATATATATATATATATATATATATATATATATATATAGAGAGAGAGAGAGAGAGAGAGAGAGAGAGAGAGACCAAACATTAAATATGAAAATTCATGTCCAAGTGCATAATATATATTTAAACAATGAATAATAAAAATGAAATCATTGTTTAAAATTATATCACATTTTTGTTATTAAAATTATCTTTTCTTGGCCGCAATAATTTGGTTGCATTTATTTGTTTTGTTTTCTAACTCAATGACCAATTTGATGATTATTTATTTGGTGGGAATATTTTTCTTTTATAACAATGATAAGTGAAAGCCACATCTTTTTCTTTTCCAATACTACATATTTCACACAAAATACAATTTGACCCACATGTTGCACCTTTTTATATCTCAAACATATAAAATCCACAGTGATTTGCATCGATTTAGGTCCTTCATTAATTCTGCCATAAAAAATTTAACATATAAGTTATCCATACCATAGGTCTTATTACATGCATATAAAATTGTAACATATAATAGAAGCCCGGATAGTAAAATAATAAATGAAAGATAAACATGAATATTATAAAAAACAAAGCAAACACAAAAAGAGATTTGGAGAGAGAACAAATTTGTAAGAATGAGTAACATGCACCTCAACATATGCCGAAACAAACCCATAATAGTGAACCTAATAATAAATTTAACGTGTTTAAGATATCTCGATAATTGAGGCTGACAATTAGGACCTTATAGCATAAAAATGTTCACACCTTTTTTTTCCCCAAACAGATTAAGTGATATGGAAAAATACGATCCCACGGTGAGATATAAAGAGAGAAGACTTAAAGGGATGGGTGGGGCTTTTAAATGGTTTATACATAGAAGATAAAGAGGACTGAAGAAGAAGAAGAAGAAGAAGAAGAAGAAGAAGAAGAAGAAGAAGAAGAAGAAGAAGAAGAAGAAGAAGAAGAAGAAGGGGTGGAGAGAGTGCGATGGAAGGGTGAGAGAAAGAGGAAATGAGTTAATGGGGATAAGTTAGAAAATAGAATAGACGCTTCACGTGGAGTAAATAATAGAAGGAAAAAGGTTCCAAATAAATTTAATTGGTGCTTCATTAAAATAATTGCCACATGTCAGCTCAGAACGATTTCAGACTACAACTTTGTATATATACAATGACAAAGATCCCCTTTTCTCCCATCTCTAGTCTAATCTAATCTAATATGTACAAAAAAAAATTGTGTCACTTGAAGTAATTTGGCCACGTGACACATCCAATTTACTCCCTCATTATATTATTTAAAATTTAAGAGAGGAGATGAAAAGTTAGTTTTTCCTTTCAAGGATTTGTAAATCATTTAAATATTATATATATACATAAAGTCTCTTGTAAGGACTCCTTATAGTGCAGACCCCGGTGCATACCATTTTTTTAAAATAGTAAAAAAATGATTTTTTTTTTATTAAATTTCATGGATATGATGTCCACGATTAGAAGATCATCTCCAATTTTTTCATAAAAAAATCAAATAAAAAAATCGTTGAGATGAGGTATATGTAAAAAAAGGATATAAATATACATTTTCAACTGTTAAAATATTGGGTCGGCTCCGGTCACTTTATTGATTGAATTTTTTTATGAAATTTCATGGATATGATCTTCTCACTGTTGAGATCATATCCATGAAGTTTCATAAAAAAATTCAATCAAAAAGTGGGCGAGATGATTGTTAATATTTTAACGGTCGAAAATGCATATTTATACCATTTTTTTACATATCATGTCATCTCAACAACCTTTTTATTGAATTTTTAAATGAAAACAATTAAAGATGATCTTCTCACCAAGGAGATCATATCCATGAAGTTTCATCAAAAAATTCATTTTTTTTCTACTTAAAAAAAATAGAGAATTAAGGTAAATGATGATGCTGAAATCTAGCACCACCAGATAAGTGATGATGAGCTCAAACTATAGTAACCGTGGCATCCATAGAGATGTAAGTGTATAAGTATATAGAAGGAGATGAGTATAAGAGGAATAAGACAGTGATGTATAGTGGTTCAGCCAATTAGGCCTACATCCACTGTGAGTGTGTGATCCACTAAGTATGGGCACTAATGGCCTTGGATACAATGTACATAAGCTCACTTTCTCTCTCTACTGTGTGTATAAGCATAGTTTTTGCTAGGGTTACAATTCTCGATCCCTCGATCCCCTTGTAGGGTTGTAGGTGACAAGTATATATAGGTCTTGGGGGGTGTAGTGTACCCCCAAGTATGCATGGTGCATGTGAATGATGATCTAACCAATCTCCTATTAACACCTGTAGATGCCAAATGATGACATAATATTCCCTCACGTGAGGGTGTGATTTGGTTATAACGGTCTGCCACGTGCCATATGAGCCTCACGCGCACTGTTCCACGCATCTCTCAAACCACACGCTGTGATGATGTCACCCTCGGCCTATGATATGAGGCCGAGGGAAAAGTTCCTTCCGGTAGTTAGTCTGGCCCAATTCTGGCCTCGTACTGTCGTACCCTCGGAGGGTCGTTTGAAGCCTGATGAAGGGTCGACCCTCTGAGGGGTCGTCTGAAGCCTGATGAAGGGTCGGCCCTCTGAAGGGTCATCCAGAGCCCTCTGAAGGGTCGGCCCCCTGAGGGGTCGTCCGGAGCCTAATAAAGGGTCGGCCCTCTGAAGGGTCGTCCGGAGCCTGATGAAGGGTCGGCCCCCTGAGGGGTCGTCTGGAGCCTGATGAAGGGTCGACCCTCTGAAGGGTCGTCCGGAGCCTGATGAAGGGTCGGCCCCCTGAGGGGTCGTCCGGATCCTGATGAAGGGTCGGCCCTCTGAGGGGTCATCCGGTTGGAGGGAATCCTCAGCCAGGCCGAGGATATATACGGGTATATCAATCACCCCCAGCTCTTAGCCATAGATGTTGTTGAGATGGCTGAGGGATAGTGTTGTAATTGAGATACGTGTATGATCAGTAAGGTGAGTGACACCTGTTAAGCTGATATGACACCTAGACGGGTACTTATTGCCATTTCAGTTTCCAAGGCATGGCGGCTGCATACTTTGCCTGGGGCTTCATGCCCTAATGATGCCCTTCTTAGTTTATGGGCCCCCTCATTACTAAGGTATTTAAGCAATTTTCGAAACCCTTCACTCTTTTCTTCTTCTTCGCGCCCAAGTTTTCTCTCTCTCTAGTCTCCAGCCTTCTCGCCATTTCTGCAGCTTTCGAACCTTCAACTTAGCAGCTTTACCCTTTTTCTTCAGGTAATCTTTCACCACCAACGCCCTCTTTACTTTCATTTCTCTTTTTTCTTTTCTGTTTTAGGCTTGTAGGGATTGATTTAGGTCATTTTACAGCTTTTTCGACGACTGTCCTTTGAGTGTTCTTGAGTTTCTTGGGTGTTCTTGAGTGAAAACCATCGATTCCCTTTGTTTTAATCCAAAAGTCTAATTTGGTCAACTGAAAACTTGTTTGTAGTTAAGTTCCCCAAATTCCTCCAAGTGTAGGGTCTCCCCCTTGATGCTTAGGAGGCTTTATAACTTAGCTGAGCAGTTCCCTTCCCTGAGAGAGAAATTATTTATTGAGATCAGACGAATAGAGGAAGAGGAGGAGAGGAGATGAGGCGCCGACCCTAATTGGGTACGACCCATCTTTCCTATTCCTCTAGCCATAATAAAACCATTTGAGCCATCTGGGTCTTGTGGGTCATCCCATCGTCCAGCCTAGTGTCATTCAAGTGAGATGGACGAGAGAGCATCCTCGCCAATTAGCATTGGACCTTCTGGTAGAATAAAGACATCTGACCTAAGCCCGGGCAGACAGGCCGAGGGTATGGTCCCCTCCGAGGCTGTCCCTGTGACAATCCTATCTCCACATGCCTTCCAGATGGCCTTTCCCCAGGGACCTCCGGCAGATGACGAGGCCGAGGGAGAGGGGACTGAGGACGAGGGCGATGATTCAGATGACCAGGTTGATACCTCCCATGCCTCGTCCTATATATCCTCCATTAGGGATCGCGACCTCTTATTGTGGAGACATGCCTATGGAGTGCCCCCTGGCATAACCATGAGGGTTCCCTCTGAGTCTGAGAGGGTTTTTGAGGGTGAAGAGGGAGAGGTTGCAGTGTATGAACAAATGTTCAAGGTTGGCGTCAGGTTCCCTCTGCATCTGGCTATCGTAGATATCCTATCATCCCTCGGTATTTCCCCCTCTCAGCTTCCTCCCAACTCCTGGAGGACGATACTAGGTTACATCTCCCTGTGGAAGAATGCTTTCACTGATGAGCCCTCGGCTGACATATTCTTGGCCTGCTACAATATCACCTCTTCGTCCAAATAGCCTGGGTATTATCATCTAGGGGCGAGGAGGTTTGAGAAAAAACTTCTCCACGTGGCACAAACCTCCAACCACGATTGGAAGAAGAGATTCTTCTTCGTCTCTGGGGAGTGGGAGTTCTCCGCCGAGGCATCCCCTGTAGCCGATGGTCCGAGGGTCCCCAGAAGATGGTCTAACCTGTCAATGAAGGCCAGGTCAGACCCCGGACTTAGCCTGGAAGAGAAAGATATTGTTGAATATCTGAGAGGACGAGGGAGAGGGGGTGAACTTCCAAAGTTTGAAGATCTGATGACCCCTCGGTTCCTCAAGGAAGCTGGTCTGAAGGTCGCCCCCCTTACAAAACTATGTGAGTTGTACTTTTCTTTATTTTTTTTCAAGTGTTTCCTTTTTGTCTCTGCATTTTTCTCACGTGTCCTATCCTTTTCAGGTCGTCATGCTGGTGTATCAGACTATCTTTGGGAAATGACTGCTCCCAGCTTACTATCAGGCTTGGTAAAGAAGAAGGGTAAGGAGCCTCAGTAGGCTCCGAGGAAGACGAAGGTCGTGGGGACGATGGTTGTTGAGCCGACAGCCGATTTCCATAAAAGAAAAGAGCCTGAGATTCCTGTTGACCCTCGGCCGGATTCTCGGATGAGGTCCATGGTCGAAGCATCTGAAGGGACTGCTTCTTCATCCAGCATCGGAGCCTTTTGGTCCCAGAACTTGGCACATCTGAGGGCCGAGCCATCTTCTCTTATCACAAACTTGAGGGCAGCTAAGGCGTCCATGTTTTCTGCTCCCTCGGATGCTGATTACGACTTTCTATCAAAGATGCCTCCAGCCAAAGTGTATGACTATGGTCTGCACGCTCTAGCCCAGGTATTGGTCTTGATTCATTTCTTTTAATTGCATTCTTTCAATAACTGTTTCCTCGGCCTCTTGACATCTGTTTATTTTTTTCTGTGCAGTCTGTGTGCGCTTTTACCTCGGCGACTAAATGGATGGCTGAGAATCAAGAGAAATTCCATGATACCGAGAGGGCCATCCAGCATGAGGCCGACCTACAAGCCGACTTAGAGACTGCAAAATCTGAGCTAGAGAGTGCTAGAACTGAGCATGCACGAATTCTGGACGAGCTGACGAGGCAACATGATGAGGACCTTAAGGCCAAAAACTTGCTTATCAAGGAAAAGGACGAGGCTTTGACCAACATGGGGGATCAGCACAAGACTGATCTTGAGGCAACTGTCAGGAAATCCGAGGCCGATGCTGTGGAGGCCTATAAAATTTCTGACGAGTTTCAAGGTTTCGGCCTTGAATATTTAGAGAGAGGAATCAGGACGGCCTGTCGGTGGTTCGTCCTTAAATTTGGTGATGTCGTCTCCTCGGTCAGCCCGTCAATTGAAGCAGTCCAACTGGACGACCCTCTGATCGCTGAGGCTCTAACCCAGGTGGAATCCCATGTGTAGGCTGAGGGGGTCGGCACGTCTGAAGACCATCCAGTTGCGGTCACTGAGGAAACCCCTCTTGTGGATGTTGAGGCCCTGCCCTCTGATATTATTCCATAGGGTGGCTGTCTGTAGCCCATACCCTCTTGATGTAATTAACATTTTTTTACTCTATCTTGTAGAACACTTGATATTTCATTTATACTATCATCTCCTATGCTGTCTTCCATATTTTCCTCTTGTACTATTTGTGTTGTGAGTCTTTGTTAATGCCACTAACCCCTCCCTCGTCTTTCTTGAGGGTGAATGAGGGGTCGTCCCCCTCCCCCACTAGCCCTCATTATAGCCGAGGGTTTTTAATCAACTTAATGGTTTTAAACGAAGTTTTCCCTCGTCTTTATTGAGGACAATAGTGGGGTCATCCCCTCCCTTGACCCTCATTATAGCCGAGGGTTCAACTTACCAAATTAATGATTTTTAATAAAGTTTTCCCTCGTCTTTCTTGAGGACAGTGGTGGGGTCGTCCCCTCCACTGGCCCTCATTATAGACGAGGGTTATAATCACCAATTTAATGGTTTTAAACAAAGTTTTCCCTCGTCTTTCTTGAGGACAATGGTGGGGTCGTCCCCTCCATTGTCCCTCATTATAGCCGAGGGTTCAACTTACCAAATTAATGGTTTTTAATAAAGTTTTCCCTCGTCTTTCTTGAGGACAGTGGTGGGGTCGTCCCCTCCACTGGCCCTCATTATAGCCGAGGGTTCAACTTACCAAATTAATGGTTTTAAACAAAGTTTTCCCTCGTCTTTCTTGAGGACAGTGGTGGGGTCATCCCCTCCATTGTCCCTCATTATAGCCGAGGGTTATAATCACCAATTTAATGGTTTTAAACAAAGTATTCCCGCGTCTTTCTTGAGGACAATGGTGGGGTCATCCCCTCCACTGGCTCTCATTATAGCCGAGGGTTCAACTTACCAAATTAATGTTTTTTAATAAAGTTTTCCCTCATCTTTCTTGAGGACAGTGGTGGGGTCGTCCCTTCCACTGGCCCTCATTATAGCCGAGGGTTCTAATCACCAATTTAATGGTTTTAAACAAAGTTTTCCCTCGTCTTTCTTGAGGACAGTGGTGGGTTCGTCCCTTCCATTGTCCCTCATTATAGCCGAGGGTTCAACTTACCAAATTAATGGTTTTTAATAAAGTTTTCCCTCGTCTTTCTTGAGGACAGTGGTGGGGTCGTCACCTCCACTAGCCCTCATTATAGCCGAGGGTTCAACTTACCAAATTAATGGTTTTTAATAAATTTTTCCCTCGTCTTTCTTGAGGACAGTGGTGGGGTCGTTCCCTCCACTGGCCCTCATTATAGCCGAGGGTTATAATCACTAATTTAATGGTTTTAAACAAAGTATTCCCTCGTCTTTCTTGAGGACAATGGTGGGGTCGTCCCCTCCATTGACCCTCATTATAGCCGAGGGTTCAACTTACCAAATTAATGGTTTTTAATAAAGTTTTCCCTCGTCTTTCTTGAGGACAGTGGTGGGGTCGTACCCTCCACTGGCCCTCATTATAGCCGAGGGTTCAACTTGCCAAATTAATGATTTTTAATAAAGTTTTCCCTCGTCTTTCTTGAGGACAGTGGTGGGGTCGTCCCCTCCACTGGCCCTCATTATAGGGCAAGGGTTATCCTTTGAAGATGTTTCCATGCGCACTAGAACTGACAAACACAAGATGATGGGAAACACTGATATTTCTCATTAATTTTCAATGTGTTCTGTCGAAGCAATACCTATTACAATTATGGCCCATCAAGACCTTACAACACTACTGATAGTATTTTTTCAAATGATCTGCATTCTAGGGGTTGGAAAAGGGTTCCCCCTCTAGGTTTTCTAGCCTATAAGTCCCTGGGTAGACTTCATCGATGACCCTATATGGGCCATGACAATTAGGATGGAGCTTGTTGGGCTTCTGCCAAGTCTTTTTGAGGACCAAGTCCCCCACCGCAATTGGTCTCTGTTTCACCCTGTGATTGTAAAACCTTGCATTCCTCTGTTGGTAGGCGGCTTGACTTATCTCGGCATCTTCCCTCCTTTCCTCAATCAGGTCTAAATCAAGTCTTCTCTCTTCTGTATTTCTCTGGGGGTCATGCATTTGGACCCTATAAGTAGGAAACCCAATCTCAGTGGTGATGACGGCTTCTGAGCCATAAGCTAGCACGAATGGGGTCTCTCCGGTAGAGGTCCTCACTGTCGTCCTGTAGGCCCACAACACAGCGTATAACTCCTCGACCCATCTTCCTTTTGCCTCCTCAAGCCTCTTCTTGATTCCATCTAGGATTGTCCTGTTTGTAACCTCTGTCTGCCCATTGGCCTGAGGTCGGCCCGGGGTGGAGAAGAATTGTTTGATACTCACCCTTTCACAGTACTTCTGTAGAGAGGTATTTTTGAACTGAGTCCCGTTATCCGAGATGAGGGTATTGGGGAGACCATATCTGCATATAACATTTTTCCAGATGAACTGGAAGGTCTTCTGCTCTGTAATCGTGACCATCGGTTTGGCCTCCACCAACTTTGAGAAATAGTCAATCGCTACGATGAGAAACCGATAGTTATTGACTGCTCTCGGTAAGGGTCCAACCAGGTCGATCCCCCACACTGCAAATGGCCATGGGGATGTAATGGAGGTAAGAGGCTGATGAGGTTGGTGAGGGATGGTGGCAAATCTTTGGCATTTATCACACTTTTTTACATATGCTGTGGCATCTTTCCCCAAGGTCGGCCACCAGTAGCCTTGGGTGATCACCCTCTTCGCTAAGGATCTACCCCCAATGTGGCTTGAGCACGATCCTTCATGCACATCTTGCAAAATGGAAGGGACTTCTGAGGAATGCACACACCTAAGTAAGGGGAGAAAAATCCCTTTTTTGTACAAAGTGTCTCCTATGACAACAAATTTTGCAGCCCTATATCTCAGCTTCTTCCTTTCTTGCCTTGCTTCTGGCATCTCTCCTTCTTTAATGTATCTGATCATAGGGTCCATCCATGAAGCTTCCTGAAAAACATTCAGGCAATTGCTAAGTGTTCCCTCAGCATCTTTAATAGTTGATCGAAGAAAAATTTCCACTGGGGCTGTCCTCCTGATGTCTATCCTGGTCACCGAGGCCAACCTAGCAAGGGCGTCAGCTCGTCCATTATCGAGCCTAGGTATCCTCTTTAACCTTACTTCTCTGAAGCTCTTCAATAATGACCGCACCTTCTTAAGGTATCTAGCCATCCTTTCGTTCTTGGCCTCGTAGACTCCTAGTATCTAATTCACTACTAGCCTCGAATCGCTATGAACCAAAATCTGGCCGACGCTAAGAGATGTGGACAAGGAGAGGCCTGCTATCAAGGCCTCATATTCGGCCTCGTTATTGGAGGCCTTGAATTTGAACCTCAGGGCGTACTCAATGTCTGTTCCATCGGGTGCTGATACTATTAATCCAGCCCCACTCCCGCTTTCGCACGAGGACCCGTCGACGAAGAGACTCCACACGGTATGCTCTTCTGAGAAACTTTCCTCGGTGAGTGACCCCTGTCTGAAGAGATACCTTCCCTCTTCATTTTCATCCACTTTCCTTCTAGTGGTGCTTGTCTCAACCTTATCTGTAGAAGGGTCGGTGAGTCTACCTTGTTGGGTATCTGTCTTCACGAGGCTTGATCCCTCGGCTTCATCATCTTCCCAAGTAAACTCGGCCACAAAATCTGCCAATGCTTGCCCCTTAATGGCCATCCTAGGCTGATACACAATGTCGAACTCCCCAGCTCTATAGCCCAGGTCATTAGCCTTCCTGATTTTTCAGGCTTGTGCAAGACCTGCCTAAGAGGAGAGTCAGTGAGGATGACCATTGTATGGGACTGGAAGTATGGCCTCATCTTTCTCGATGCATGAATCAAGGCGTAGGCTAACTTCTCCATCCTTGGATATCTTTGCTCTGCCCCTGGAGTGCCTTTCTGTTAAAATACACAGGCTTCTGTATCCCGTCTTCGTCTCTCACAATGGCTGCACTGATGGCTGACTCTGAGACGGCGAGGTACACATAAAGTCGTTCACCCTGCACGGGCCGTGACAACATCAAGGGAGACCCCAGGTATGATTTTAACTCCTTGAAAGCCTCATCACACTCTTCACTCCATTCGAAGGCCTTCCTGAGGATCTTGAAGAATGGTAGACACCTGTCTATGGCCCTAGACACAAATCTGTTCAAGGCAGCAACCCTCCCCGTGAGTCTTTGAACGTCTTTAATGGACTTGGGGGTCTTCATCTCAATAAGGGCTTTTATCTTTTCGGGATTGGCCTCGATGCCTCTTTGGTTGACTATGAACCCCAGGAACTTTCTTGCTCCGACCCTGAAGACACACTTGGCTTGGTTGAGCTTCATCTGGCACTTGTCCATCGTGTTAAAGGTCTTCTCCAGGTCTGCCACATGGTCCTCTGCCTTCAAACTCTTAGTCAGCATGTCATCTACATAAACCTCCATAGACTTCCCAATTTGGTCTTCAAACATTTTATTTACAAGGCGCTGATACGTTGCCCCCGCATTTTTTAGGCCAAAGGGCATGACCCTATAATAGTAAGTCCCCTTGTCAGTAATGAAGGATGTCTTCTCTGAGTCTTCAGGGTTCATGAAGATCTGGTTGTACCCTGAATAGGCATCCATAAAGCTCATGAGCTCATGGCCTGCGGTAGCATCTACCATCTGGTCGATGCGGGGGAGAGGGAAGCTGTCTTTGGGACAGTGCTTGTTGAGGTCGGTGAAGTCCACACACATTCTCCACTTCCCGTTGACCTTTGGTACAATGACTGCATTGGATAACCATTCAGGGTAGATGACTTCTCTGATTAATTCAGTGTCTTCTAATTTTTTTACCTCATCCCTTATGACCTCATACTTTTCTCTAGAGTAAATTCTCCTCTTCTGCTTCACCGGCTTTGCTCCCTCTACCACATTGAGCTTGTGGCACATGATTTCAGGGTCGATCCCTGGCATATCTTCATGGCTCCACGCAAAGATGCTTCGTCTTCTCCTCAACAGTTTAATGAGGTCTTCTTTGATATTGGGCTTCAGAGACTTGCCGACTTGGACGGTTTTTTCCAGGTCATCCTCATCGAGGATGATGGATTCTACCTCTTCCGCAGCCTCTCCTTTCTTTAACTTCGTCTCGTCCTTGGGGTCTAGGGTGTCAATATTGTAAGTAGTAGTAGCCCTCTTGTGTGCCTCTCTTTCTTCAGCGGAGTTGTAGTAACATTCACGCGCTGTCGTCTGGTCTCCCTGAACCTCCCCCACCCCGTAGGGGGTAGGAAATTTAATCATCTGATGGACCGTAGACGGCACAGCTTCAAACCCCTTGAGGTCCACCCGCCCCAATATGATGTTGTAGGCTGAAAACACATGTTCATCCATCACAAAGAAACTGACCTTCTTGGTAAGCCACCTCAGCCGCTCGTCCCCCATCCTGACATCGACCTCATACATGCCAAGGGGATGAACCTTTTCCCCATTGAACCCAATCAATGGGTGATGGTAGGGGACGAGTCTACCACGGCTGAGACCTAAGGCTTTGTAGCACGACCAAAACATTACATCTGCAGAACTGCCCCCGTCGACCAATATCCTCGGCACCTCACACCCATGCACCCTAGTTGTGATGACGAGCGGGTCGTCGTGTGGGGCTAGGATGCCTTTGAAGTACATTCTTGAGAACCCTACTATCAGAGTGTCCATATCAACCTTCTTCCTCTTTTCTGACTTGACCTCCAGAGAGGTTAGTGTACTATCTTCGTTACTGCCCTGGCTTCAGCCACGTGGGCCTTCCTATCTGCGACTTCAGACCCTCCTCCTGCCAGACCCCCGGAGATCATTCCCACTCCAAGCGAGATTATATTTAGCCTCTTGACTAGGCCTTGGTCGTCTCTCCGTGGGAGGTCTGGGTCTCCTCATCATCAGAAGGGTCGCCCCTCTTTTTTGAGGACCTTCTTTACATGCATCAACACGCTTTTTTCTGGGGTTGTCCCCTCGGCCCCTCTTAAAGCCGCCTTTGTCAACATACTTTCTGAGCTTCCCCTCTTTTAGCATCCTATCAATCTCGTCTTACAGAACAAAGAATTTGTCTGTCACGTGGCCGTGGTCTTGGTGAAATTCACACCACAGGTTTTTATTCCTCTTGTTGGGGGTTGCCCTCAACTTCTCAAGCCACTTCAGAGACCGATCATTCTTTATCTCATTGAGAACATGCTCACAGCTGACCGTTAGAGGGGTGTAATCAGCGAACTTATCGTCCATAGACCTCTTATTCCCCTCTTTATTCTTCTTAAGGTATTTATACCCACTAGTGCCTCCTTTTTCGTCTTCGTATTTCGCAGCCATCGCCTCTTCGACGTTCATCACCTTTCCTGTCATTGACAACAATTCAGCCATCGTCCTCGGGGGGTCTTCAGCAAGCTTCCATAACAGCTTCCCTTTTTGCAGTACCCCAATCAGGACTGTCATCGCTATGCTCTCCTTATAGTCTTCTACCTCCAGTTTCTCTTTTTTGAATGTGGCTATGTAGTCTCTTAGACTCTCATTTTTCTCCTGCTTAACATAGAGCAGGTGGGTGGTCTTCTTCTGTGGCCTCATCCCGAAGCAGAAGTTGTGGATGAATCGGTCTGCCAACTGCTTAAAATTTTCAATGGAGTTTTTTGGGAGAGATGTGTACCAGACATGTGCAGCCCCAGTCAGGGTGCCAGAGAAGGCACGACACCTCATCTCATCTGAGATAGAGTATATGGCTGCTCCTGACTGATACATCTCAACATGGTGTACAGGGTTGGTGCTCCCGTCATATCTTGGGGTGACCACTGGTGGCTTGAACTTTGATGGCGTGGGGAAGTTGACTATCTTCGCCACAAAGGGTGAGCCTATGGTGTACCACCTTTGTAGATGGTCACGGCTCTTCAGTATATCACCAATTTTATCCTCCAATCGCTAGATCGAGTCATTCCAGGGCCTCGTAGGGTCAGCTGGGCCGATGTTATCCCCTGCCGCCTCTTTGAGGTGGACAGAGGGTCCTACCGCTGCTGGCCTGTGTTGACTGTTTACTTCCCCCTAGCCGTCGTCTCGTCCTATGGACCTGCCCCCATGAGGTCGGTCGTCTGCTGCCTCCCTTCTGGACCTCGCAGCACTCCTTGACCTGGACAACTTTTCCCGCAGGTCATTTACTGGGCCTAGCCTCTCAAAGGCCGACCCCCTGCTCAAGCGGTCAAAAGCAGAGCCTCTCGGGTGATCATCAGGATTTGGTCTTCCGCACTTCCCTCTGCTCTCCCTGAGGGGTCGTACAGTATTGTTGGAAACCTCGTACGACTCCCTGCATTCTATGGGGGCCTCCTCTCCTTCCAGATCATCATACATGTCTTCAGGGCAAGGGTTTCCTTGCCTCCCCAGGCGTAGACGCCGGGGGTCAGCAACATCCCTACGCCGCTGAGGGGGTGGAAGGTCTTTACGTGGTGCCTGGGGTGGTCCCCTGGACTCACGCTGTCCTGGAGCTGCTGTCGGAGTAATCATCTCAGGTGAGACCCCTGGTGGTCCTAGTATGTTCTGGCTTAGAGCTGTGAACTGCTCCTGCATGATCCGCTGGCTTGCTGCTAGAGACTTCAAAGCAGCCGCCACATCAGCCATCTCGGACTGAGGTGGTGGCTGACTGGAACTAGGTCCTCCCCCATCATCCGGTGGGGGAAGTGGCGGTGGTGGCATCTCTGGTGCCATGTGTTTGAGCTGTGAACAGCTGAACTGGTGAGCTTGAGAACCTTAATGGGTCTCTTTTAATGGTGAAACGTCTCCACACGGGGAGAGCTGGTTCACCACCAGAGTGCCCAGTGAGGTCAAGCTGTACAAAGGAAGGGATGTCTTCTCGTTCCCACAGACGGCGCCAAACTGATGATGCTGAAATCTAGCACCACCAGATAAGTTATGATGAGCTCAAACTATAGTAACCATGGCAGCCATAGAGATGTAAGTGTATAAGTATATAGAAGGAGATGAGTATAAGAGGAATAAGTCAGTGATGTATAGTGGTTCAGCCAATTAGGCCTACATCCACTATGAGTGTGTGATCCACTAAGTATGGGCACTAATGGCCTTGGATACAATGCACATAAGCTCAATTTCTCTCTCTACTGTGTGTATAAGCATAGTTTTTGCTAGGGTTACAATTCTCGATCCCTCGATCCCCTTATAGGGTTGTAGGTGACAAGTATATATAGGTCTTGGGGGGGTGTAGTGTAACCCCCAAGTATGCATGGTGCATGTGAATGATGATCTAGCCAATCTCCTGTTGACACCTGTAGATGCCAAATGATGACATAATATTCCCTCACGTGAGGGTGCGATTTGGTTATAACGGTCTGCCACGTGCCATATGAGCCTCACGCACACTGTTCCACGCATCTCCCAAACCATGCGCTGTGATGATGTCACCCTCGGCCTATGATATGAGGCCGAGGGCAAAGTTCCTTTTGGTAGTTAGTCTGGCCCAATTCTGGCCTCGTACTGTCGTACCCTCGGAGGGTCGTCTGAAGCCTGATGAAGGGTCGGCCCTCTGAGTGGTCATCTGAAGCCTGATGAAGGGTCGACCCTCTGAAGGGTCGTCCAGAGCCTGATGAAGGGTCGGCCCCCCTGAGGGGTCGTCCGGAGCCTGATGAAGGGTCAGCCCTCTGAAGGGTCGTTCAGAGCCTGATGAAGGGTCGGCCCTCTGAAGGGTCGTCCGGAGCCTGATGAAGGGTCGGCCCTCTGAGGGGTCGTTCGGTTGGAGGGAATCCTCAGCCAGGCCGAGGATATATACGGGTATATCAGTAAAGGTCATGTTCCTTTCTATTTTTTGATTTTTAGGACAATGCTTTTCAAGTTTATAAATCTAGTCCCTGTGGTACAATAGCATTTATAAATCTAGTCCCTGTGGTACAATACCTTTATTTTTTTGGTTCGCGCCAGTGGCACTATTTTTCACCATTTTTCATGGTATTTTTAGTACAGGGACTAAATTTATAAAATTATATGGAGTGTCCTATTTTTATACACTTTGAACACTATAAGGACCTTTTCCCAAAATCCCCTAAAAATGGTACGTATCAGGGTATGCATTATAAGGAGTCATTTGTGCCAACCCGAGATCCGAAATAGGGGGTGGCCATCCCGATACTTCATATAACAGGAATCATGGATGGAATCATTCTCAGCAACACAACAATATACAAAGTATATAGGATAACCACTCCATATTTCAGAAAAACGGGTTGCCAAAAATTTTGGTTTTTAAAGTTAAAGAAAGAATTTAAACAACCCAATTTAAAAAGAAGGTGGAAACCCCAAGAATATATATTACAATAACGACAAATAAACAATAAGAGGACCGAATCTGCTATCGGTCAATGGCTACATACCACGTGATACAACATTTTAATGTAAGTTACATTAAGCAAATACAACCGTTTGGGCACGCGCCCGAGTAAAAGACCCGATCTTGACTAGAGAACAAGGACGACAACGTCTATTGCAAGATATCTCGTAATACCCGCAAAGCATCACGGCTCGCCAAAAACATCGGGATAGGAATTCAGACCAGGCGTCCTTACGGTGGAGCACCAGAGTGGATACAAGATGCATACACAATAAGAAATATGAACGGGTCAGGGCCCGGTTTTATATGATCACCAGATGAGTAAAAAGTATGACAGTTATGAATGGTAAATCATGACTACATAAGAATATGAATCTACCTACACAATTTTGAGCATAAGCTAAGACAATTTTAATTAATCATAAATCTAATTGAGCTATGCAGGAGAATAAGAATAATTAACATTAATATAAACGCTTTCATCAAAAACATTAATCCATTTCATAGTTCCATTCCTTAACAGGAAAATATACTCAAAATTTTAAGCTCTTTATGTCTTTTATCTTAATCATATGCTCTTTATGGCATCCCATTCCTTATCAGGAATATCATCATCAACAAATGCTCTTTGTGGCATTTCATTGTGCTCTTTATGGCACTTCATCATGCTCTTTATGGCATATCTCAATACATCAAGTCCCACTTGATTATGAATTGTTATATTTATATAGATATAACGATTATAAGACCGCCCCTCCGAGTTTCCCCACTGGGCGCGCCCCTAAATAACCATCATCTTCCAGGCGCCTATCAAACAAGGCAGCCTGGGCACCTATAACGCAAGACGTTGGGAAGTGGACATATGCCTGCGGGAGAGTCAAGACCACACCCGGAATCTCCTCACCAACGCAAAAAACATAACATATCGCTCATATGGCCTAGGACTATATCCACCCTGCATTCACTAGCCAGGGGGCTTCACCTCGCGCGCGAACTTCCCTTATGATGGCATTTAGAGAGGCGTGTTTAAGTAAATTTATCATTTACCAAATTCGTTATGAAGTAAATTAGCATTTACCATAATTATTATCATTTCCATTTCATTTTCATTCACCATTATTCATATGTATGGTTCATTTTTATCCGAAACCATAATCATTTCCATTATAGTAAATAATTCACCTTTTTATCCGGAGCCATACGATAATTTAAATCGTCATTATAACCTCAAAGAATAAGTGAACTCCCAATTTAATTCACCCAACACTCTTTTATGGTGTTATACTATTAACCATCAAGGCCAACATAGCTCAATTGAGCTTTTAAAGTCTCCCGAACATAATACTACAACTTCTAGTTTCATAATAATTACTAGAAGAAAAGAATGCCCTAACATCAATTGGCATATCCCCGAAAAAGTCCCCACATAATGCATTTCTAATCTAGGATGGTTACCCCACTCATCTAGGACTCTAAAACTCTAAATTTACTTCATTCAAGAAGGTTCCTAGTCCCTGTTGAAGAGAATAAATCTAGGAAACAAAATAAGGTTTAAAGATGAAAAATAGGGGACCGGTCGATCGGTCCTGAGACCGCGGTCGACCGCGTCTCAAAATTTTACTTAAGAAGAAAAGCAGAAAGCTCGGATTAGAGGGGCCGATTGACCGGTCAGGGGACCGCGATTGACCGCACACCGAATTTTATGCCTTTGTGGGAAAGAAGTGTGCCCTCCCCCGAAGGCTCGATCGACCGGTCCTGGGACCGCGGTCGACCGGTCATAGCAGACAAAGGACCCATTCTTCTTCCAAAACTAAAACCCAAGTTTATACTTTTAAACCCTAATCTCATTTCCCAAATCACCACTCATATACATATAACCACACCTATATTAAACTTCAACTACTCTCTAAATCACATTAACCCTACAAATCCAAGGTTTAATCACTTGTATTTAAACATACACATACATATATATACAAACCCAATAATTTCCTCAAATCAACCAAACACACAACTATCATACAATTTATCCATCTTAGATCATATATTAGCAAGTAGAAAACTTGCCTTAAAGTTGAAATCTCAGATTTCTTTGTGGTAAATGCAATCTCCAAGCTTGAATCTCTCTATTTTCTTCTTTCTTTCCAATTTCTCCAGTCTTCCCTCTCTCTCTCACTCTCTCTAGGGCTTGTGGTGTGTAATGGAAGGAATGGAAAAGGTTGGGAGACTTAAATGGTAAATACCACATTAAAATGACTCCCAATACGCGTTTAAGTTAAAACCAGTCAAAAGTGCCCAAAACGTAAAAATACAATATGACACTTATTTTGACTGTCTCGCACATTCCGGGACTAACTACACCC
Source organism: Sambucus nigra (assembly GCA_949130495.1). Taxonomy (NCBI): domain Eukaryota; kingdom Viridiplantae; phylum Streptophyta; class Magnoliopsida; order Dipsacales; family Adoxaceae; genus Sambucus; species Sambucus nigra. The sequence continues at coordinate 35,991,753 of OX422213.1, forward strand.
TCTAAACTGGCATCCGAAAATTTTATAAATTATTTTAAGTTCCGATTTCATTTAAACCGTAGTGTCATTTAAAACATATACCACCATAAAACATGCAACCTACTGATATTTACTTACGCATACCGTAAATATGCATCAATCTAGTAAATATTAACTTTCAACTCCTAAAATTAATATTTACTCCAGTTCCAACATTTTATCTAATTACCTTATGTGGTAAATTAATATAAAATTTGCCTCCTAAAAGAGAGGGTTGTTACATACTCCCCCCCTTAGGAGGGAATTTTTTTCTCAAAATTCGGGCGTACCCTAATCGCAAAAAGGGGTATACTATCCTAAACTATCATTCTATCACTTTTAACCAACACCTCGTTGTTGTGGCATCCCAAATGGACTCAAACTAAGGTCGTCACTATCGATCTCAGTCTATATTCTCCGTGTTCTAACATGACCCAGGGCGTTCCTCACGAACTATCGATCCCACCTTCCCATGGCGGAAGACGATACCCACATGACTTGGCGTAAATAGTCGTACATCCTGAATCGCGTTACATCCCTGCTCGGGGCACTTACACCAATTTTAAATGGCTTAACCCCAACACTACTCAATTCCTCTTCGCATAGGCGTAGCCCCTCAAAGGATACGACTCAATAAGCCCAATCATTAAAGAAATGCTCCATGACCACTCCAAGTCCAAGGAACCTATTGTTCGCTGGTCTCATCCAACGAGTATGCGAATTACTCAATCGACTACACTTGGCCACTCACGGTGCCATACCTTAGGAATTGATCCATAAGGTCACTCAAAAATCCCAATTATTGTACGGGAGTTTCCATTTCATCCATTCACTTTAGGGCGGTAATATATACGCCATTTCCATACGGTTCCCATTACTTCCTGGAAACTTTACCAAACCTTTGACACGAATATCTAGTCTCGGTCCACCACTATTGTTAGGCACTTCACACGGTTTTACCACCCCTCCATAAGGAGCGGGGCGTACTCCTCTACATTGAGTCTGCACACAATGGCCGGAAAAGCAACGACTTGGTCGAACGATCAATAATTTTCTCAGATAGGATCATGACCATTTCGGTGCTGGCAATTCAATGAAGATGTATATGAATATACCCTCCTTCGTTCCACCACTACTCTCTTCACACGAGTGGGTGAAATGGTCAATCAGATACATGAAGGATCTTACTCCAAAGTCTTCCTAGTCATGCTCGTTCTACTTGACTTTCCATGCCATCATAAATCTTCTGGCGAGTTTCCTACTCGACGCATTTAGTACCCCAATCACATTCCCTTATTGAATGAGAATATCTAATCAATAGTCCGTTATGAACTTCGTACATCAACTCGATTTCTCCCATGACATATTGCAACAACTTGTTGCTCACGAGAAAGACTAAATTTCCTGCCCAGGAAGTAGTTTCTCATCTCCTTAAGGCGATCACTACCACGATGAATTTTAATTCAAGCAAGGGACAATACTTCCCATAAGTTTAATCTTGTGAGACGCACAAACATTGGGTCCGTGCTCCAGAATTATTACTCCCCACATGGTAGGGACTTATTCATTAAATCCACCCTCGAGCTTACTAACATGGGCTCAGGAGTGAAGGTCAACTCATCCTTTTAACTCCCCGGAAGTTAAGTTACCAACGTAACACTCTTATCTAAGAGAGGTCTCATCTCCTTCGGTCTAACCTTCAAAATCTCTCGAGATTCCACTCTTCTTATTTCTAGGGACCTACTCCCCCTTAGAGTTAACCCAGGACCTCTTTGTGGTCAACTCCCTATAGCCTTACTAGATCAACATCACATGCCCTAAAGGCCTTACGTCCTAAAGATCCTAAGGTCGATCTATATATGTCCTAACTAAGTCGTAGACATATAATAATAAGTATATCCCTAGTGCCCAAGACCTTTCTCAACTTCCGACATTCGCTCGGTTTCATGCGTGGGACGTCTTGCCGAAGCAAAATCCAGACAAGGAACCCTCCCATTATACTACTACCTCGCATCGTCGATCATCAAGATATGATGGTCTAAGACACATGTTCGGGACCAGAGAAAAAAATAATTTTTTTTTAACTCGCAATCCTATTAACCAGATTCTACTTCTACGTATTACCATAACAAATAATTGAAGATTTTAACAAATCAGACATTTACTTTCAATAAAGTCTTACAATTATTTATCCCACAACATATATACGTCTTTCTAAATAGCCTTCTTATCAAGGCATAACCCGAAGTCTCAATTCGACTTCATATCTCAGTCTCCCTCATATCAATCAGAGGAGAGAACTATATACAGTGCTTTTATCTCGCACTTTAATAGCCCTTAATCACTCGACTACGTGATTCTCGGCTAAACCTTTCAACCCAACTTTCAAATACAAAAATAAAATATAACAAAGAAAGAAAGAATATCGTCTCCCCACTCCCAACGTTGTTAAATGTTCATGCGCACAGTGTCTCACAAAGCGAAATCCAAACAAGGAACCCCTCTGACACATGCATACTTAACTTGTTGGTCATGGAGATAAGGCATAACGAACACAAACAAAGAAAATAAACAAACAATCAAACACTCAAGCAAGATAACACAACAAGTAATGAAAACCTCCTACTTACCTCAACCACCCCTATCAAGTCTCAACCTGTATCCAGGAGAGATATTATAGTACAACTAGTTCCATCCTGAAAATAGAAGTAGGATAGCCTCGCAATTATATTTGCTTGCTATCACCCCGATCAAGCCAAAATATCTTTACTCGTATAGTACATTTCATACAAGTAGCACATAACGTACATAATACTTAAGAGAAAATATATCATCACTCGCTTTATAACGCGTGAAGGAAAACATAAAACTTCCCTAGCACGAAAGTCATATAATTACCCTATTTAGTAGCGTCGATACTGCCACAAACTCAATATGCACACCCGAATCTATAGTAAATACAATACTACTAAATCTTATCCTAATGAATACACCACCTACTAATAATGTGGAATTCCCGCCAACATTCTTGCCAATCACTCCGGGTCAATACTAATGGTTCCCAGATACCGTATTCGTGTCTTATTCGAACCAATTTACTTCCATCAACGCCCCAGCTAGGCATCTTATCTTTGCCCTTATTTTTTAATCAACATAATGAAAATGCGTGGTTCTTCCACGTCATAACCATTGTTCCGCCCCTAGCTGGAAAATTTTTTCCCACATAATCCCTTATACTTTCTCAATAAAAGAGAACATGCTACTAGCCTCCTCTTCCTTAGTTCCATGAAACCTCCCCGGGCGGATATCCACTGACGGGGTTTTATGAACACTGTTCTTTCAGAAGTGTTAACGATACTTATCCTGTAGCTTATCATTCCACTGAAGGGTTCCTTCTTCCTTATACCTACCTTATTTTGGTGCACGGCTTCCCTAACCGTACAACTCTTTATTCACTGTCGACCTCTGACCGAACCTCGCGTGAACATCTGAGAATCCATCTTCTCCTCAATCCCGTTGCCCTAGAGAAACTCGTTGTTAATAATGTCCACCAATTTCTCCATGGGCAAGACTTCTTGCACCCACAATTATGGTGACTACGCTCTCACCATTTCAACACTACTCCTACGGGTGAAGGATTTTCCTCCATCCTTTTCATCTGGGCACTTCTATACCCCTCTCTAGGACAAAACTCCTGGACCTTACACTTATACTCAATGGGGATGCATCTCCTCCCTCTTACCTCACATGTGGCCCTTATCATGAGCTCTTCTCAACTTCGTTCTCACATTGCTTGGAATCCCAAGTTTAGTACCACTCTCTACTTCTAGCGATACCCAAAAAACTATGTCTACTGTAATTTGTAGTCGCAATAGCAAGATAAGAATTGCCACAAACAAGAGCGACTTTCAAATCGGTCCTTATCCCCTACCATAACTTACAGTTCCTAGTAATTCCATCTCGCGACGCCTTCACAACAACTTTCCTTGGCGCCCTTCTTCAATCGACCTACAGATCTCACTCGAATGCGCAACAGATTCTATAGGTTCTACCTCATGGTAGAAGAATGAAATCTCACAAGAGAAGTCAACGATCTTAACCCTAAGGCTCTACGTCCAATCAAAAGCGACGCTAAAAGCACAAAGCATTCACACAGACCCCTAAGGACTCTAGAACCTGATTCTCTGATACCATCTGTGACAACCCAAGATTCAAAATAGGGGGTGGCCAGCCCGATACTTCATATAACAGGAATCATGAATGGAATCATTCTCAGCATCACAACAATATACAAAGTATACAGGATAACCACTCCATATTTCAGAAAAAATGGGTTGCCAAAAATTTTTGTTTTTAAAGTTAAAAAAAGAATTTAAACAACCCAATTTAAAAAGAAGGTGGAAACCACAAGAATATATATTACAATAACGATAAATAAACAATAAGAGGACCGAATATGATGTCGGTCAATAGGTACATACCACGTGATACAACATTTTAATGTAAATTACATAATACATTACATTTAGCAAATACAACCGTTTGGGCCACGCGCCCGAGTAAAAGACCCGATCTTGACTAGAGAATAAGGACGACAGCGTGTATTGCAAGATATCCCGTAATACCCGCAAAGCATCACGGCTCGCCAAAAACACCGGGATAGGAATTCAGACCAGGCATCCTTGCGATGGAGCACCTGAGCAGATACAAGATGCATACACAACAAGAAATATGAACGGGTCAGTGCCCGGTTTTATATGATCACAAGATGAGTAAAAAGTATGACAGTTATGAATGGTAAATCATGACTACATAAGAATATGAATCTACCTACACAATTTAGAGCATAAGCTAAGACGATTTTAATTAATAATAAATATAATTAAGCTATGCAGGAGAATAAGAATAATTAACATTAATTTAAACGCTTTCATCTAAAACATTAATCCATTTCATAGTTCCATTCCTTAACAGGAAAATATACTCAAAATTTTAAGCTCTTTATGGCTTTTATCTTAATCATATGCTCTTTATGGCATCCCATTCCTTATCAGGAATATCATCATCAACAAATGCTCTTTGTGGCATTTCATTGTGCTCTTTATGGCACTTCATCATGCTCTTTATGGCATATCTCAATACATGAAGTCCCACTTGATTATGAATTGTTATATTTATATATATATAACGATTATAAGACCGTCCCTCTGAGTTTCCCCACTGGGCGCACCCCTAAATAACCATCATCTTCCAGGCGCCTATCAAACAAGGCAGCCTGGGCACCTATAACGCAAGACGTCGGGAAGCGGACATATGCCTGCGGGAGAGTCAAGACCACACCCGGAATCTCCTCACCAATGCAGAAAACATAACATATCGCTCATACGGCCTAGGACTATATCCACCCTGCATTCACTAGCCAGGGGGCTTCACCTCGCGCGCGAACTTCCCTTATGATGGCATTTATAGAGGTGTGTTTAAGTAAATTTATCATTTACCAAATTCATTATGAAGTAAATTAGCATTTACCATAATTATTATCATTTCCATTTCATTTTCATTCACCATTATTCATATGTATGGTTCATTTTTATCCGAAACCATAATCATTTCCATTATAGTAAATAATTCACCTTTTTATCCGGAGCCATACGATAATTTATATCGTCATTATAACCTCAAAGAATAAGTGAACTCCCAATTTAATTCACCCAACACTCTTTTATGGTGTTATACTATTAACCATCAAGGCCAACATAGCTCAATTGAGCTTTTAAAGTCTCCCGAACATAATACTACAACTTCTAGTTTCATAATAATTACTAGAAGAAAAGAATGCCCTAACATCAATTGGCATATCCCCGAAAAAGTCCCCACATAACGCATTTCTAATCTAGGATGGTTACCCCACTCATCTAGGACTCTAAAACTCTAAATTTACTTCATTCAAGAAGGTTCCTAGTCCCTGTTGAAGAGAATAAATCTAGGAAACAAAATAAGGTTTATAGATGAAAAACAGGGGACGGGTCGACTGGTCTTGAGATCGTGGTCGACCGCGTCTCAAAATTTTACTTAAGAAGAAAAGCAAAAAGCTCGGATTAGAGGGGCCGGTCGACCAGTCAGGGGACCACGGTCGACTGCACACCAAATTTTATGCCTTTGTGGGAAAGTACTGTGCCCTCCCCCGAAGGCCCGATCGACCGGTCCTGGGACCGCGGTCGACCGGTCATAGCAGACTTATGACCCTTTCTTCTTCCAAAACTAAAACCCAAGTTTATACTTTTAAACCCCAATCTCATTTCCCAAATCACCACTCATATACATATAACCACACCCATATTAAACTTCAACTACTCTCTAAATCACATTAACCCTACAAATCCAAGGTTTAATCACTTGTATTTAAACATATACATACATATATATACAAACCCAATAATTTCCTCCAATCAACCAAACACACAACTATCATACAATTTATCCATCTTAGATCATATATTAGCAAGTAGAAAACTTGCCTTAAAGTTGAAATCTCAGATTTCTTTGTGGTAGATGCAATCTCCAAGCTTGAATCTCTCTATTTTCTTCTTTCTTTCCAATTTCTCCAGTCTTCCCTCTCTCTCTCACTCTCTCTAGGGCTTGTGGTGTGTAATGGAAGGAATGGAAAAGGTTAGGAGACTTAAATGGTAAATACCACATTAAAATGACTCCCAATACGCGTTTAAGTTAAAACCAGTCAAAAGTGCCCAAAACGTAAAAACACAATGTGACACTTATTTTGACTGTCTCGCACATTCCGGGACTACCTACACCCTCTAAACTGGCATCCGACAATTTTATAAATTATTTCAAGTTCCGGTTTCATTTAAATCATAGTGTCATTTAAAACATATAACATCATAAAACATGCAACCTGTTGATATTTATTTACACATACCGTAAATATGCATCAATCTAGTAAATATTAACTTTCAACTCCTAAAATTAATATTTACTCCAGTTCCAACATTTTATCTAATTACCATATGGGGTAAATTAATTTAAAATTTGCCTCCTAAAAGCGAGGGTTGTTACATCATTACATAAGGAGGCCTAATATATATATATATCACATGTCCGAACTGTTTTTTTAAAATGGTATTAAAAATATTTTTGAATTCATTTTTTCTGTGCGGTATTTAAACATTTTAGGGAACCTCATAAAAATAAATCCACTTAAAATAATTTCTTTCCTATTTTAAAAAAAATCGATCAAATTATGTTAGTTTTTAACAACTTAAAAACTCGCATAGTTTGACCATTTTTTTAAATAAAAAAAATATTTTGAACTGATTTATTTGTTGAGTCCATGAACATTTTTAAACACCATACAAAAAAAATCAACTGAAAAGTATTTTTTTTACTATTTAAAAAAAATGGTCCGCATTGGTTGACCTCATATGCGGTATATATATATATATATATATATATATATATATATATATATATCTTTGAGAAGGTAGATATTTTTGTGTGTTTATTTAATTACAAGGTTTTATCACTTTGTAATCAGAAATGTATTTGTATTTTTTGCTTAAAAAAAAGAAACAGTGATACTCAACTAAATTGAAAATTTGATTATTTTATTTTGCAATAAGAATAAAAAGATCTAATGATAAAAGAAATTACTTTATGATATATCTCATTTCATCACCATTATGAATTAGGTTGGTTGAAACTAGGTGGTCAATGGATAGGATTTTATCCGAATCCGATCCATTTAAGCGGATATGGATCAAGCTAAAAATCTGATTATTCGATTACTCGTTTATTAAATGGAGCGTATTTGGATTCATACACTCAGATCCGTTAATAATCCGATCCGATATATATATATACACACACACACACACAATACTTCTCTTGTGTGGACCGGACATGTGATACCTGTCCGTGAGCCCAAAAAAGACAGAGAGTGTGCATATAATTTAGCCGAAAATTGCTAGGCTACCGCCAGGTGACACGTATCCGGTCCGTACTCTTAAAATGCAAACTAGTCCGCACAAGATCAGTACTATATAGAGAGAGAGAGAGAGAGAAAGAGAGACAGAATTAGGCTCCAGTGCGGGAGCCCAAATGAGGGATCCCGTGCGGGATCTTTTTTAGAAAAAAATGTTTGTTTTTATTTTTTTGTTGCGGTTATAAACATTTCAAGGTAGCCCTGTAAAAAAAATCAGCTCAAAGTAACAGTTTTTGGTATTTTAAAAAAATGGATCAATATTTGACAGTATTTTAAGTAGCTGAAATACTATAAAAATTGACTCATTTTTTTAAAAATATCAAAAAGTATTATTTTGAGTTGATTTTTTTTTACAGGGGTGCACTGAAATGTTTATAACCCACCAAAAAAAACTATTTTTTTTTTTATTTTTAAAAATCATCCCGCACAGGAGTCCCGCATTTGGGCTCCCCCACGGGAACCTGATTGTGTATATATATATATATATATATATATATATATATATATATATATATATATATATATATATATATATATATATATATATATATATATATTTGAATTAATATATATTGTATTTAATAATATTTTAAATACATATTATAATAGTTCTTTATTTCATTATTTGTTTTTTGAGAACATTTGCAAAATAAATTTATGAAATAAGAGTTGAAAATAAAAATTTTGCAAATCAAGTTTAACATAAACGGATAATTGGATTAGATCTGAATCCGTTTAACATAAACGGATATAGATTTGGGTATGCCTAATCCGTTCTTATTAATAAATGGATCGGATCCGAATCCGTTTAACATAAACGGATATGAATTTGGATTTTCTTGATTCAGTCTGAATGCGATCCGTTTACAGGTCTAATTGAGACTATGGGGAAATTATAAAATATTCATCACTAGATAGCTTGCAACATTAAGTTGTAACATTCTGCGTGGAATAATTGGATTAGAATTATGTCAAATTTGTCTTTAGCACAATCCACATGAAAAGTGTGGTATATCATAAAAGGTTGGATACTATTTCCTTGATATAATCGGATTTCATGTCAATTAGTTTTTTATACAAATTTAACTCCAGTTTTCATGTAATTGCCAACTAATAGAAAATTTTGCTCATTAAAAATATTCAGATACATAGTTCTATAATATTTGAATAACGTGTTTCTTTTAGTCTTTCTATACGAGATTTGTATAACGCCGGCGCATCTCGTGGGATTAAAATATAGTTTGTACAATATTTATGATACAAATGGTTTCTCTTGAATTTCATATTATTTGCAAAAATCGTATCCGTATATCTTCATTTGTATTTGTTCACCAACATTTCATGCAAATTTTTGCGAAAAATAAATAAATATTTGTATACGAAAATTTGTCAAATTTATTACAAATAAGGGTATGAAAATGCAACTCAGTAAAATCATATAATAAAAAATTTAATGCATTTTCTTATGTTATTATGTGAATACGGTTGGCCACTCAAACAAACAAAAACACATATTCTTAGTAAATATATATATATATATATATTGTTTGTATAAATCGACGTGACAAGTGACAACAGCCATAAACCTTCTTCTGCCTTTTTTAAACCATGCAAAAATAGTTTTTTGCTATAAAATATGTAAACTAGTTGTAAACTCGCGCGATGCACCGACGATATATAGGCCTGTCAACGGGTCGGGTTTTGGGAGATCCAGATCCGTGTAATCGGGTCTTCATCAAGTTCGGGTTCGGGTCTTCATCGGGTTTATAATATTGGATCCAGACTTGGATCCGTTCGGATCTGCGTCCGGGTCGAGTCAAATAAATACATTTATTTTATTTTATCCCCCTTATTTATTTTTTAATCTTAAATTAAAATATTTTGTAATGTATTATAGAATATTATTAATATGAATAAAACATGTATTATTTATATATATATATATATATATTGTACTGCTCTTGTGCGGAATGTTTCGCATTTTAACAATGTGAACCGGACATATATCACCTGGCGGTGGACTCATAAATTATAGGCGCTCTCTCTTTCTCTTTTGTGCTCACAGACATGTGACACGTGTCCAATTACAATAAGGAATTAAGGGTTATTTTTAATGTCTTATTAGGTTTATTAAAAAGTTCATTATTTTGGTTTACTTAAGAATCTCTCTTTATATATATATATATATATATACATATTTATTTAGTTCCTAACTTAAGTGATTACACATATTATTATATCAGAAGAAAACGATAACAACATGTAAATAGAATATTAAATACATAAAAGTAAAAATGAACACAAAAGATTCAATTTCATTTAATGAAATTAAGCACACCGGTCCAATATACTCCATCAATCCGTAACTTATTATTTTGCCATTACAAATACTAAACCTTAATAAAAAAAGATGAAAAAGTACATAGGATGTCATCGAAAAGTATAGTAAACTTTTAATTAAAATGAGACCTGAGAACGTGTGTGCTCGCGTTCAAATGATCAAATTATATTTTAAACACCTTTTAACCCAAACAAACCCTAAACATGCAACTAGGTGTGATTGAAACAATATGAAATCATGCAAAAGTTATTCAAACACACATAATTGAGGGAAAATCCCCCAAAGGGGTAAAACCATTTATTTTCACTATAATTTGTAAGAAAACGGCTTACAATCGGATTACAATGAAAATACAAGTGACTAAGAATTACCCTCAGGTATCAGATTCTGTAGTCGCGGCTGGAACTATCCCTTTCCAGTAGGGCTACAATGGAGAAGAAGAACGGTCTCCTCCACAAGGGTTGAACAGCAAAAGTGCGTTCCTGGGTTGCAAGGTGATTCACAAAGGTATGGAATTTGTGTGAATCTAAAAAACCTAGAGTATTGGAACTCAATAGGTGAAGACTTAGGGCTTTCTTTACTCTGGAAATCGTGTAAATAAGTCTTAGAAAACCACTTCCCGTAGTGGGATTAAATAAGAAGGCTCGGGACATAAATTTCGGAACACGATCTGAACACGATCTGATTGAAGTTATCCTCGGCGGACCGGTCCGGGTCTGAGGCAGATCGGTCCATTTGACATCGAATCGGTTCTTTTATTGAAGGCGGATTGGTCCGGTTGACATCGGATCGGTTCGGTTATCAGCTTCATCGGTTTGCCATCGATCCAGGGTATACTGGCCTTCAGCATAACGGATCGGTCCGTTTATGACCGGATCGGTCCGTTTGACCAGATTGGTTCTTTTATTCAGGCGGACCGGTCCGGTTGTCAGCCTTTGTTTCCTCTTGTGCTTTTGATATTCGGATCCGTTGATGAGTGTATGATCTTGATTTTCTTCAACGGTGTAACGACGTACGACATATAAATTGCTCATGGACAAAAATGTCCTTACGAATCTCCCCCTATGTCTATGCCGGTATATACATAAAAACAAACTTCCGAATTATCAAAACAACTAAAAATGCCTATACAAATCTACCCTTCCATGAACCCAAAACTGGAAAGATACAATTGAATAAGACTACAGCGGTTACTCTTCAATTCTGCAGGAATCTCAATGCTTTTCTCATCAGGGTGTGCAATTCAATGATAAATGATAATCCATGTAGTACCTACACACATGAGACAAAGCAAAATACCAAGTGACATATCGAGTTTAAAATGAGAAAAACTCAAAAACTCCCCCATAATAAGATAATTCTTTCTCCCCCTTTTTATGATGTCCCCAAATAGACAAATGAGAGAAATATATCAAATAAGCAAGTGCGGGGTGTCACAGGTATAAAATCACACCATGAATGAACACAAAGCAACCAAGTCGATGATAGCGTAAATGAAGTGGTGTGATCAAATTCGATAGGAAAATCAAAGCATGCAAACATGACATATGTGCACGATGAATATTGGATATTCCTAGCGAATGAACTCAAATGCTTCCTTTGGTGAAAAAGAATGACAGTATAAGATATTGACTCAATCAAATCAGCAAATCAAATCTTAAAGTGATTTTCACACCAATAACGTCCAAAATGATTTTATGCTTTTTCAGGACTTTCAAGGAAGTGCAAACCCATTTATATTCTCCAACCAAACTCCCTCAGATATTATTTTGAATAGAGGCATGCTAAATTCTCAAACTTTGGAGAATTGATGGTGAAACCTAAGTGGCCCATATTTGGCATGAATTGCTTTTTATTGCCTTTAAATTTTTCGGGATCTTTTAACCTCTTTGGACCTCGGATATTAAAATTCCTCAATTTTTTAGGTCCTTTTTAACGGTGGCTTTTGCGCAAAGGATAGATGATTACCTTTCGCAGCCCCTCCCCGTTATACAAAAACACACAGTCTCACCAAAACGGTTTTTTACATGCATTCCAATTTTGTCAAGTTTTATCGCATATTGTACATTGTATAGACAGAATTGAGATGGAAACACTCAAGCCAATATGAGATAGACAAGTGCAATAATCAAATATAGTCGTGCATGTGTGCAATAAAGGATATAGGAGTCAAACATGTAGGAAGATATCGCTTAATTACATCTCAAAGACTCCATACTAAGAAAAGCACATGGATGAAATGATGTAGCCTCTCAAATCTCTATCAAACAGTCACATGGATAAATGGAATGAAGTTGTGACTTGGCTATCTTAAATGCTCATCCATAAAAGAAGCAAAAAAATCTTTTTGGTCTTTTTTCAAGATTTTTATCAAAATAAAATCTTTTTGTACTTTTTCTAAAAATTTTCTTAAAGGAAAATATTTTTGTATTTTTTTAAAAGAAATATAAACAGCAAAAAGAATAAATACAAGCTGTACAACTAAGCAATGGTACATATAAACAGACTAGAAATAGGAAGCATATGATATGAACATGAAGAAGCATCCTATACTAGACATAGACCAACCCCTCAGTCAACTGTGCAAATCCCCAAAGACTTCCTAAGACTCTCAAATCTAAGGGCATCTAAAGGTTTCGTGAAAATGTCGGCTAACTGACGGTCGGTGGGAACAAAACTCAGGGATACAGTGTTCTCCTCAACTAACTGACGAATAAAGTGCTCACGTATCCTGACGTGTTTTGTGCGCGAATGCTGGACGGGATTACGGGATATGTGTATCGCGCTCGTGTTATCACAAGAAATGATCATGGTGTCTTGTGAAATCCCATAATCCTCCAACATTTGCTTCATCCACAAGAGTTGTGTGCAACAACTCCCTGCGGCTATGTACTCAGCCTCCGCAGTGGACAAAGATATGGAATTTTGCTTCGTGCTCAGCCAGGAGACAAGAGCTGAACCAAAATAGAAACACCCACCAGAAGTGCTCCTACAACCATCTACATCCCCAGCCCAATCGGCATCCGAATAGGCAGACAAACGGTCATCGGTATCAAAGGAATACCAAATCACGTATGAGAGAGTCCCACTCACGTATTTAATAATACATTTTAGAGCAAGTAAATGTGACTCTTTAGGGGATGCTTGATATCTCGCACAGACTCCAACACTAAAGGCGATGTCGGGACGACTGGCAGTCAAATAGAGAAGACTACCTATCATACTCCGATATAAGGTTTGCTCTACGTCCTTGCCTGAAGTGTCCTTACTAAGCTTGGTAGTGGTACTCATAGGTGTACGTGCATGCTTAGCAGAGTCTAAACCAAATTTATTCACTAGGTCTCTAGCATACTTGGATTGGAAGATGAACATCCCATCCTCTAGCTGACGAACCTGGAGACCAAGGAAGAATGTAAGCTCACCAACCATACTCATCTCAAACTCACTTTTCATCTAACCAACAATCAAGCCATATGAGATAACCCCCACCCTCGAAGCCAGCTAAGGTATAGAAACCATCTTGAGGAGCTTCCCACAAATGAGCATCAGGGTCGAACACTTCATCCACACTAACTATCTTTTCTCCATTTTGGGGACGCTCGAAATGACACGTTTGTCGTGATGGATCTGTCACAACATGACCTTTTGCCAAATTTTTACCAAACTTATTACACAATAGGACTTTAGGTTCGTTCATGGGAACGTGGGGAGGATGATGAGTTTGAGATGAACCAACTGATGCAAAAACATTGTCCACGTTTTGTGTTAGAGGAGAAGGGCGATTAGTTGAGATGGATCGATCACTCGTGGGAGTGTTCAACGGTACCCCACTTTCTTTCATGTTTGATACAATATGACACATAACCTGGAACATAAATGTACAAAAAATAAAAGTTAAGAGCACGAATAACACAATGAAGTTGTAACATGGCATGACAAAATTAAAAAACATGAAAATCTACCTTGAGAGTATCCTCGACCGTGTGTAGTCTTGAGTTGAGTTCATAATTATTCCATGCATCATTTTCATTTTCAGTTTGCCCCCGTTCAAGTGCCTTGCTTGCAATCCCAGTATGAATAAGTTGTGTCCTAGAGATATGGCTTAAATATGCACGAACACTTCTCCTTTTGTCCTTCCCAAATACTTCGCCAAGCAAGAATACTTCAATTAAAACTATTATTCAAAACAACTGACATTCTTTGATAGAACAGGGCAATACATCTTTTCAGTGTAGAGAAGCTGGTATGCATAATAAAATGGAAGTAAATACTTGTAAACATAAAATCACTACTGGTGTTATTTTTTTAAAAGAAAAATAAAGAACAGTTTCTAATATTGCTATTACCTCAATCTGTAAAGATATTCTAGATGACATAAATATCAATGACTAATCTGTAAATAAATCAGGCCACAAATTAACATAAAGTGCGTAAGAAAACTCACACACTAAGCATAACTAAATAGATTTGAAATTCACAGCAGAAATTGATTGAAGATATTGAACAACTAGCAGAGAGGCTCAATTGAAAAATAAGTAACTAACTAATGAAATACAATCTCAAACCCTAGGTCGAAAACATGAAGTAATGATACAAATTGAAAGTAACAAAGAATACGAAGGAGGAGATGAGATTACGGGACTGAACCTTTGTAAACGAACAGGTTAATACCTATGTAAGCAGCGGTACACCAAGCTTCGCAAGTAGATGAGATTACGGGTAGATGAGAGAGAGAACCTACGAAGGGGAAGATGAGAGAGTGTCGGCAAAAGAGGGACTGACGGGGGTAGGGTTTCGCAGGTGAGAGCAGCGTGGGCGTGGGTGGGTTTGGGGGGAAGTTTACAATCGATTTTTTTTTTTTTTTTTTTTTTGTATAATTTGATATATTTTGGTATTTTACATTTAACAAAATATATAAAACACTTTTGGCATCACAATTTCCTTTGTTGCCAAAAGTGGTCTATTTTTCTCAACAAGAGTATTATGTTGCCAAAAGTTAGGTCATGTTTGGCAACAAACAATTATGATGCTAAAAGTTAAAATTCTCCCCCCTTTTATTTTGCTACCTTCCCGCTTAAAAAAAATTTTGGCAACAAAGTTTATTTTATGCTGCCAAAAGTACCCTCTAAAATAGTCTTTTGGCAACATAAATAAGATTTTGTTGCCAAAAGGGTATCTTTGGCAACAAAAATAGCTTGTGTTGTTAAATATTGTTGCTAATGGTGCAAATTCTTGTAGTGTGGATCTGTCACAACATGACCTTTTGCCAAATTTTTACCAAACATATTACACAATAGGACTTTAGGTTCGTTAATGGGAACGTGGGGAGGATGATGAGTTTGAGATGAACCAAGTGATGCGAAAACATTGTCCACGTTTTGTGTTAGAGGAGAAGGGCGATTAGTTGAGATGGATCGATCACTCGTGGGAGTGTTAAACAGTACCCCACTTTCTTTCATGTTTGATACAATATGACACATAACCTGGAACATAAATGTACAAAAAATAAAAGTTAAGAGTAGGAATAACACAATGAAGTTTTAACATGGCATGACAAGATTAAAAAACATGAAAATCTACCTTGAGAGTATCCTCGACCGTATGTAGTCTTGAGTTGAGTTCATAATTATTCCATGCATCATTTTCATTTTCTGTTTTCCCCCGTTCAAGTGCCTCGCTTGCAATCCCAGTATGAATAAGTTGTGTCCTAGAGATATGGCTTGAATATGCACGAACACTTCTCCTTTTGTCCTTCCCAAATACTTCGGCAATTACATCCGTGTCGATGCCTCCCTCATCATGACTACTTCCTTCACATTTTCGTCTATTCTCAGCAGCCATCAACTCATCCTATAGTATGAACAACAAAATGCTAAACTACAAATACATGTAAAAGAGAAAAGACTAAGGAGAAAAATTATACTATCACAGACAAAAAATAAAATACTCACTATTTAGCCTTAGCGCTTGCCATCACATTCCCATTTTCATCACGATGTCCCGCAATCCACTTATCTATTGGCCTAAATTTTTTGGTAGGCTCAGGAAAAAAATTGTTGTTTGTTCTTCCCAATTGCCAAAGTAGCATAACTGTACAGTACACATGGTAGTGTTTTCTTTTATGCTTGTTACTCTGAGGAGTAAATGTTAAATCTTGAATGAAACTCAGTACTGGATAATCTTGTGATCTTGATTACAAATCTATGAAAGAAAAACCAAGTCTTAAGTTCCATCAGTCCACAACATCCGGCAATTGAATTGATGGTGGGTGTTGGTGTTGCTCAACAAATCATATCATAAATTAGGGTAGTTAGTTGGTGTTGATACGTCACGAGATCATGATTCAGCACTTTCCCCTACTGACATGGTGACGGATAAAAGAGCGTTGGTTGTTGTGCCAGCAATGGCTGCAGTTCCAATGCGGAAATCGAAGGGTCGGGATGTTGGACAGCGTCGAATTCGTAGACCGTTCTCTGTTTCTAAAGTGGAAACATTAGTTCAAGCCGTTGAGAAGCTTGGTACTGGAAGATGGCGAGACGTTAAACTGCGTGCTTTTGATAATGCAAACAATGGACTTATGTGGATTTAAAGGACAAGTGGAAAACACTAGTGCACACGGCAAGCATATCCCCTCAACAAAGAAGAGGTGAGCCTGTGCCTCAAGAGCTTTTGGACAGGGTCCTAACCACCCATGCTTACTGGGCTAAGCAGCAGCACCTCAAACAGTACCTTTAAGAACATTTCACAGCTAAAAACATTCATAGTAAATACTTGATAGCGCATGCATGCCTAGGTAAAGTTAGATGGTTTTGACATTTTTTTTAATTACAATGATGTAAAAAGGAAATTTAATTAATTAGTGTAACATTTTTAGCTCTAAAAAAAAGGTGAAGTAAGTAAATCATAAGTGGGTCTAATTCAAATGAAAGAAAGGCCTTTATGATAACAAGATTGTAATTAAACAGCAGTTAGCAGTTGGCATGATCAGAATGTAGACTAAAATTACTTAGGAATGCTCACAATCTGTAGTCATAATTAGTGTTGGAACAGGGAGCTGAAAACCTAAGGTAGTAAATGAGATTGACATTTGTCATATTATATTTTCTCCCGTTGTATGTTTACTAAAGTATACAAGCTCTTGAACTCGGATTGAAAAGTTGATTGTTGAATTGCCTAAAATGGTCAAATTTTTCCCACTGATTGCCTAGAGTGATAATTCTTAAGATTCAGCTTATTTAGACTGGACCACAATATTGTAAAAATACTCGCTCAAAATTCAATTGAGTTGTTGGCAATTAGAAACCATTAAACATAATAAGACCTTGATGTTTTACAATGTTTTAATGGGAGTTGATATCTTGCAAATGTACTTTGATAGCAGCATTTGAAACAGTGTGGGGACATGTTCGATTCAATATGTCTATCTGAGATGTCAACAATTATTCAGAGCATTTACTCTCATCTATAAGGGCCCTAAGTCAGTTCTATGCGAGAGGTAAGCTCAGAGGTAATAGAGCAAGAAATGTCAACAATTATTCAGAGCATTTACTTAACGAGGCAGAAGGTTTAGACCTGCTAGTTTTGTACCTACTGCTCAGTTCATTCAAGGCAGCATCAGCAGGGTCTTATTATGGTTTTGTACCTACTGCTCAGTTCATTCAAGGCAACATAATAAGACCATTAAAACATAATAAGACCTTGATGTTTTAACTGGGAATGCTCACAATCAGAAAATGAGGGATGGTATCATTTGCAAGATATCAAGTCCATTAACGAAAATACTCATCACCTATTAATGGGGTACTTCAATGTTGTGACTATTCAAAATAAAAAACTAGGAGGCAATGAAGTGGACCATATAGCGGTTAGAGATTTCAATCGAGCTTTGGATATGAGTGGCTTAGTTGACTTGGGGTATCGAGGTACTAAATTTACCTGGTGTAATAATATAATGGAGGATGACCTCATTAGGGCCAAATTGGATAAATCTTTAATTAATAACCAGTGGAAGTGTGAATTGAAACATAACTACAGCAACTGAATGTACAACATTTGAAGTAGACACAAAAGAATCAATATGAAGCAATTGCCGTTAGATCTGAACATCTCTATGCAATGCATGAATGAAATGGAATACCTTAAAAGTGAATTGGGGTGGTTGACACTGATTATGATAGTAGTCTTCTACGAGAGTTTTTAAAAGCAATTAATTATAAGAGACAAAGGAGAAGTGTGAAAAGGTCTTGGAATTACCTTAAGGATACGCAGAACATGAGAGACGCTTTGCTTGATCAACTTCACCAAAAATCCCTGCTTTCCCTTCAGATCACTGGTTCCAGGATCACCAAATTCGATGGAAACCCTCCTCGGCAAATTCTCAATCTTGGGCCTCGGTGTTCTCTCAGTCACCGCCGATGCACTAAGAAAAGGAAAGTAGTTCTCCAATATTACCATCAATAATAGCGAAGAATAAATTGTGCACACATGCCTGTCCTCATTCTAATATTTGCTTCAAGAGGAGGAAAAAACCCAGTGAAAACCTACAGTCCAGTTCAGAAGGTGTTTTAAAGGTAGAAATATTGAATGTTGTGGAAGAAGATCATGGGAGAATGTGGACATTGATACAAAATATCTCAAGTAGTTTCGAGTTTGATGATACATATATACGACAAGTATATAACCAGAGACCTACAATGGAACCTCAAAATTTACCACCATGCCACACTATCAACCTTTAAAGATCTCTAATTGAACTAGCATAAATATAGGTAAATAAGGCATAAAGGATGGCAAGTAGAGGTGAACATAAACTCGAACCTTTACCTAATGAAACAATATTCTAAGTATAAGAAACCTAAGTGACAGTCTCTTGAACTCTGATCCTCGTGTATACATCAATATTCTTACACACAGCACTTCTATGTTTACAATAGACCAGGTCGTGTGCATCAACCTAGCGTCGTGAGTGCCTAAAATTTTTCACAGGTAGCACCTACAACTTTCACACTCATTACGGGATTTTATCAAGATTGCTTCCTGCAGCTAAGCACCCGGCTCAGAAGGATCATAGAACAAATTCATCTAGAGATAAAACTCAACCTGTAAGTCATCACATAATATCATGAATTCATTACACTCATATGAGATATAAATTTGCATGATCCATCTACGACTATTTGACTTGTTTTTCACTTTGATTTTTGGTTCTTGGGATCTCAATATCTAGGCATGGTACCATCACGCGTCACACACACTATTTTTTTAAGGACTTTAATCCCATACCATTAGAGATACTTCCCTTCTTTCTTTCTTGCCAAAGCTTTGATTAATGAATTTATGAGGTAATCTCCAGAACTCAAAAAAATTCATAGTAACATAACAATTAGCAATTAGCTATCTCACATTACCGTTCTTACAATGTATTTGTCGTGACTTTCTATTATAACAATATCAGTTTTGTAGTCTCTCAATAACAGCTGTGCTGTCATGGTTCCATTATATTTGGTAGAATGCTGCATCGAACTACTTTCTTCGTTGGACTTAGCAAATGTAATCACTTGATACTACATAGTGGACTGAATATGATAGTTTGTTCCTCCTCTCAAAGAAATTGATCTTCTAGTTTCTACGAGTGAAAACATCATACATAGATGTCGCAAATAGAGGAATAAAAAGAGGAAGAAAAACAATCTTAATTTGAATTAAATGGATTAGAGTGATAACCTGTATATAGGACTATAGCTTAACAAAATGAAATCAGATTTATTTGATAACATCGATGGACATTATTTGAATCCACGTTTTGATAACTCCTGATAGTCGGCCTCGACATCACATGTCGAACCACTCAAAACCCACATCAATCTCAAAAAGCCAAATTTCACGAAATCAACAAAAAAAAATCGGAATCATTGGAGACGAAGGGGATACTAGCTGTCAAGGTGAAGGAATCGATTGGAGACGAAGGGGAAACAACTGTACGAACTCCATTAATTTGTTGGAGACGAAGGGGATACTAGGTGTCGAGGTGAAGGAAGCAATTGGAGACGAAGGGGCAACAACTGGGTGTAATAAACACGGGCTATCAATGTTCGGCATACGTGGATATAAGAATATCAATTTTCATCCCACGTGGATACCCTATATGAGTTGGAATTAGCTAATGTAATCACTTGATACTACATAGTGGACTGAATATGATAGTTTGTTCATCCTCTCAAAGAAATTGATCTTCTAGTTTCTACGAGTGAAAACATCATACATTGATATCGTAAATAGAGGAATAAAAATAGGGAGAAAAATAATCTTAATTTGAATTAAATGGATTAGGAGGGATAACCCTGTCCCTGATATGAAGAGGGGGTCATGTGGCATCGCAAAACCAGAAAAGTATATAGGACTAGCTTAACAAAATGAAATCAGATTTATTTGATAACATCGACGGACATTATTTTAATCCACGTTTTGATAACATCTGTTAAACCATCATCCCCCTAAACTTTGCGTTCAAACTCATCCAACAATAAAACCATAACAACCTTTACACTTGAACTACAATATTGATCCATTCATACTCACGCCAATCGAACCACAGATGAAAATAAACAAACTCAAAGAAAGAGAAACATAGAAAAGCGACTGGACAACTACATACATAACATGATTTATAAAAATAAATGTCTATAAATATATGAAGTAATTCAATGTCATTCCAACCATAAAAATATAAGAAAAGAGGCATTCATCGTTCCAAAGGGATTCACATATTTCCAAATGAGTTGGTGATTCAATAGCTAGACGGAACCATGAAGTTTAAACATTTTTTCCAAATGAGGTTGGTCTTCAATAGTAGATTGGAAGTTCGTTGGTATATCTAACTCGTCTACTCGATTGGTCAGTCTCTTCGATGAGTGTACAACCACCCACCAATTGGGATTCTTAAGGTCTCTCGAATAGAATACTTGGTTGGCCTCGGAAGCGAGAATTACAGGCTCATCCAAGTCATTGCTCAAACTCCTAAGCTTGTCAAAATTCATCATCACCAAATTAGAGTACGGACAGTGTCGACAACCATTTGTCTTATCTTCCACTCTAACCCAATCACAATAAAACACTACCTCCTTAATTATTGTATAATCAAGCTCAATTATCTGTCTAATAACCCCATACCACATTGTCCAAGCATCCTTAAGATTTTTATCGCTTTTTCTTGCCCGAATTTTATCCACGCCTTTAGGCGAACACCGTTGTCTTGTGTTACAACACTATCGTTGTGGTACTTAGTTTAAAATACAAAATCGTTGACGCGATACTTCTTATTGTAATAACCCTCGCTTATGAGACCGTATTTTATAGTAATTACTTAGTGTAGTAATTAGAGACCAGTGTTGGATTATGATTTGAATGTTGATTCAATGTAGAAAAGTTGATATTTATTATGAGGTTGCATGCATATCATAATTATGGGAAAATATTGCTATGTCATGCTTATTAATATCATCCAAATTTAAAATGATATTTGGCTTAATAATGAGACCGGAACCTAGATTGAATTTTAAAATGTCCAAATGATAATTTGGAGGTTGCAGTTGATTCCGGAATGTGCGAAATAGTCAGATAATGTGCCATATTGTATTTTGTAGTTTTGGGCATTTTTGACTGGTTGTGCCTTAATTATGCTATTGCGTATTATTTTATCGCACTTTTGGTTAATTAAGTGGGGCAATTAGCTTAAGTCACGACTTAAGCCTATTAGGTCTTCTAATTTCCCTAAATCCCTTCCTAAACCTAAGAGAGAAAAGAGAAGAGTAGAGAGAAAGCTTTGGAGAATGAGAGAGATTGCTACTACACCAAGGAATCTGCATATTTGCTGAATCAAGGCAAGTTTTTACTTGCTATTTGTGTCTTGAGATAGATGATTTGTTGTGATAATGGTGTATTGATGTTAGTTTAACAAACTTAGGGTTTTATTATGTGTATTTTGGGTTTTGATTCACTCAAAGATGATTCATGAGGTTTTAAGATGATCAATAGCATCATTGATGTTCTTATAATGTTGGTGTATGAGTTTGGTTTGGAGAAAATTGAGTTTGGGTAGAAAATGGAGTCCAAGACTCCATAGCCATTTCTTGGCAAAATCGCAGGCCCGAATCGATTCGGCCCCCTAGGCGAATCGATTCGGCTAGGGCCAGTGCTCAGGTCTTGTGGACCGAATCGATTCGGAATTGGTCCGAATCGATTCGGCAGTTATGCAGAAACCCAGATTTTCTGACCGAATCGATTCGGCCTCCTGAGCGAATCGATTCGGCTTTTATGCAGTATCTCAAACTTTCTGGCCGAATCGATTCGGCCAAGGGGGCGAATCGATTCGGTAGCCCTGCACTTTTTAAAATTTTTCTTTTTCATTTTAACCCCTTTTCTTTAGGATTATTGATTAGGGTCCTTCTTAAATGAAGTAAACCTAGGGTTTAGAGTACTAGTTGAGTTGGGTCGACACCCTAGACTCGAAAGGGTTCATCTAGGGTTCTTTCAAGGGGGAATTCAAGGTGATGTTTAGACGTCACTTTCGTCTTGTAGTTTTAGATTGGTCTAGAAAATATTAAGGTCAATTTTGGAAACTTTTGAATTCTATTCGAGTTAGTTTTGACTTGATGGTTTATATTAAAGCCTAAAAGAGGCCTTGAGGATAACTTTGGAGTATGAATTCCTTTTGAGGATGCTATGTCGGTACGAATTACATATAGTCCCGACTTAATTTATACATTTATTTAAAATGGGAAATTTATTAAGGTAAATGATAATTTACTTATTCATGTAATGGAAATTAATAAAATGGATGTTACACACCTCTCTAAATACCATCTTAAGGGAAGTCCGCACGATAGGTGAAGCCCCCTGGCTAATGAATGCAGGGTGGATATAGTCCTAGGCCATGGGAGCGCTTATGGTTGTATATTTTTCTGTGGTGGTAGGAAGATTCCGGGTGTGGTCTTGGCTACCACGCAGGCTCATGGCCGCTTCCCGACGTTTTCGATAGGATCCCAGGTTGTCTTATGTTAGGCCCTGGAAGATGATGGTTATTTAGGGACGCGCACAGTGGGGAAACCCGGACGGGCGGTCTTAGAATCGTTATATTTATATTTATGACTATTCTAATTATCGAGTTGGACTCGATGGAACATTAATGCCATAAAGAGCAATTTTATGCCGCGAAGAGCATGCTATTGAAATTAGTGCCATAAAGAGCACATGATGATAATTATATTCCTGATAAGGAATGGAAAATGAAGATTGATATTGAAATATGATGAAAGATGATAAAGGCTCATAAGCACTTTTAATTCTGTTTTATTATGAATCTCACTCTATGTAGTCCCTCATCAGTTTTAGTTCCTTATATGATGTTAACATGCTAGACTATCATCCATGCTTAATTGTGCATCATTGTCATACCTGTCATTTATCTATTGATCACATATACCCGGCCCTGACCGATTTTCCTTTCTTGTTGTATCTATATATATATGATCCGTTCAGGTGTTCCGCCGCACGGTCGCCAGTAATGACCCTTCCTTCCTATGAATATTGAGGAGCCGTGACTTTGTGCGGGTTTCACGGGATTTTGTGTAGACGCCTCCTTTTATGTTTCTAGTTATGTTCAGTTCATTCGGTCTTGTTGCCCAAACGGTTGTAATTGTATAATGGATTTATTATGTAACACTTGGTACTTATTGTATGTTGCTTAGTGATTTTTGACCGACGTTTCATTCGGTCCCTTGCACCTTTTGGGATTTTCTTATATGCGCTTGTGGGGGTTTACACCCTCTATTTCTATTATGGGTTGTTGAAATTGTTTTCTTTTATTTCAAATCAAAGTTTTTGATAACCCGTTTTCTGGAATATAGAGTGGTTATTCCTTGTACATTGTATATTGTCATGATGCTGAGGATGATATTATCCATGATTTCCTATTTTATCGGAGTACAGGGCTGGCCACCCTTTATTTCGGATAGCGGGTTGTCACAGATGGTATCAGAGCATCAGGTTCTAGAGTCTTTAGGATCTATGCGGACTTGTCACGTTCTACCGTAGCGTTCTTTGATGTAGAACTTAATGTCAGGATTTCTTTGCTGCCTATGTATGCGATCTTCTGCTAAATAGATTGTCTTATATTATGTTTTAACTCTATCTCGTCTTTATCTCAGATGCCGCCGAAGAGAGGACGTCCCTCTAGACGTAATAGGGTTGTCGAGGATGAGTTTGGTCCTCCACCGCAGCAGGGGAGTATCAGTGCCGCTGAAGTGGCAAATATTGTGGCCCAAGCTGTCAACGCCGCGATGACTGCAGTGGCCCAACAAATGCCACAAGCCCAAGTTAGAGGACGAGAAGCACTAGTTCCCACGGGACCTTCTCAGTGGGAACGGGTGAGGGAATCTTTCCTTAAGGGACATCCCCCGGAGTTTGAGGGAGGTTCGGATGTCATAAAAGCGAACCAATGGAAGAGGGATATGCAGCGCCATCTTAGGATGGTGGAGTGTAGTGAGGAGAAGAAGCAGATTCTCATTACTTTCAAGCTGGTCGGACCGGCCTTACATTGGTGGGAGTCCATGACGACACCCGAGCAAAGGGATACTATGTCCATCACAAATTTTTGGGTTTTGTTTGATGGGAAGTATTTCCCTCATGCAGTTCAGAGGGAAATGCAGAGGAAGCTGCAGGATTTGGTTCAAGGGGAGAGGTCAGTTGCTGAGTATGAGGAAGAGTTTACCCAGTTAGCCAGTTTTATACCGGATGAGGTAACTCCAGAATCGAAGAGGATCTCCAAGTTTATGGGAGGTTTACATTGGCGAATAAAACAACATTTGCTGGGTAATCCATCTCTGGTGACTTTTGGTGATGTGATGAATGCCGCCTTGCTTCACTGTCAGGAGCACAGATTGTTTTTGCTAAACAAGAAGAAGGTTGCCACCGTGGGGCAAGCAGGGAGGCAGGGAGGAGTTGGGAGTGGAGGGGGAACATCTTCTTCGTCCCAATCCTCGGGGAACAAGCAGGTTGAGAGGGATCCTCAGCAGGGGGATCCGTCCAAGCGTCCACGTTTCGGTGGGTTTAATGCTGGTGGTAATAATCATAACAGGCAAGGTCAAGGTGGTCAGCAACCGCAGGGAGGTAGAGGTGGAAATGGTGGTAGGGGCCAACAGGGCCGAGGTGCGGGTCAATTCCGCAATAACCAAGGTAGGAACCAGGATATTTCGGCAATCAAATGTTTTCAGTGTGGGGAGCTGGGCCACTATAAGAGGGCATGTCCTCAGTTGGTTGGAGGGCAACTTCCTAGGGCCCCACAGCAGCCGTATGTACAGTTTCCGCCTCAAGCGCCAAATCCGGTTGCTCCTCCTCAACAGGGGCAATTGCAGTACGGAAGGGTTTACCATCTTCAGGAGGCTTTGCTTCCTCCAGCTCCTCCGGCACCACCAGCGATCGAGGGTAAGTTTCTCATTCAGGGGCACATGGGTCGAATTCTATTTGATACGGGTGCTACACACTCCTTTATTTCTAGAAGTTTTGCTCAGACAACAGGTTTGATAAAATCTGCTGAAAGTACTTTCACTAGCGTCGAATCCTCTATGGGCGATGGCTCATTGATTTTCTTCGTATGTAAAAACGTAGGAATTAACCTTGGTGACTTGTGTTTTGAGGCTGACTTACTCGTCCTTGATATGGTCGGGTACGATGTAATTTTGGGTATGGATTGGCTAGTGAGGTACCGTGCTATAGTGAATTGTTACGGGAAGAGTATAGTTTTTACGGTTCCGGGACAAGAGATGTTCCTGGTAGTTATGCCTTGTATGGAAGGGAGCACGAGTGCTTATCTATATTGTATTGCGGAGGATGCATCTAGAGATGTCATGGTTCCCCTAAATTCTCTTCCAATCGTTAGAGATTTTGAAGATATCTTTCGGGAGATACCGGGATTACCTCCAAGTCGGGAGATCGAGTTTGTGATTGATTTAATGCCGGGAACTCGACCGATCGCCAAAGCTCCTTATCGAATGGCTCCTGTGGAGATGAGGGAGCTGAGAGATTAGATTCAGAAGTTACTGGAGCAGGGCTTTATTCGGCGTAGTACCTCACCGTGGGGCGCTCCAGTATTGTTTGTGAAGAAGAGAGACGGTTCTCTCCGGTTATGCGTGGACTATAGAGAGTTGAATAAAGTCACTATCCAGAATAAATACCCTTTACCTCGTATCGACGACTTGTTTGATCAACTTAGGGGAGCTTCCTACTTCTCCAAGATCGACTTGCGGATGGGGTACCACCAATTGAGGATACGAGAGCAAGATGTATCCAAGACGGCATTTTTGACCCGTTACGGGTCTTATGAATTCTTGGTTATGCCCTTTGGGCTAACCAATGCCCCTGCAGTGTTTATGGACCTTATGAATAGGGTGTTTCGGGATTTCCTTGACCAGTTTGTCATTGTATTTATTGATGACATCCTAGTCTATTCTCAGACAGAGTCGGATCACGCTGCTCACTTGCGGTTGGTCCTGCAGAGATTGAGGGATCATCAATTGTATGCTAAGTTTGAGAAGTGTGGCTTTTGGTTGAAGGAAGTTCAATTTTTGGGGCATGTGGTGTCATCCCAAGGCGTGTCTGTGGATCCGAGTAAGGTGATCGCGGTAAAGGAGTGGGGTCAGCCCACGACGCCCACTGAAGTTCGTAGTTTTCTGGGCTTGGCGGGTTATTACCGTCGATTCATTAAGGGCTTTTCTAAGGTTGCTAGCCCGTTGACGAATTTGACCCGGAAAGGAGTAAGATTTGTTTGGGACGGTTCATGTCAAGCGGCTTTCGATGAGCTCAAGGATAGACTGACTTCAGCTCCAGTCCTGGCATTGCCAAAGCCGGGATTGGAATATCTCGTCTTCACCGATGCATCTCTTCTGGGGCTGGGAGGTGTTCTTCAACAAGAGAGACAACCCATTGCATATGCTTCTCGTAAGTTGAAGCCTCACGAGAGGAACTATCCGGTACATGATTTGGAATTCGCCGCCGTTGTATTTGCCTTGAAGATATGGAGGCATTACCTCTTGGGGGAAAAGTTTAGTCTTTTCACCGACCACAAATCGCTGCAGTACCTATTCTCCCAAAAGGATTTGAACATGCGCCAGCGCCGTTGGTTGGAGTTTGTGAAAGACTACCAATTTGATATTCACTATCACCCCGGAAAGGCGAATGTGGTAGCAGATGCCTTGAGTAGAAAGCCTGATGGAGACTTAGCTGAGGCGTGGAAAGCTAAGTAGAAAGAACTCAGCCTGGAGGATGCAGGGGTGAGAGCATTCCTTTCCGTGATGACGGTTACTCCCACGATTATAGCAAAGGTTGTGGAAGCTCAGGAGAGAGATAAAGTTTGTCAAGACCAAACAAGCCAGTTGTTGTCCGAGGGAGCGGAGTCGTACTCAATTGGTTCTGAGGGTGGACTACGCTTCCATGGAAGACTTGTGGTTCCCGACGATGGGGATTTGAGACGTGCAGTTATGGCGGAATCCCACGGGTCCAAGTTCACGGTGCATCCAGGCGGAGATAAGATGTACCAAGATATGCGCCGTTTGTATTGGTGGGCGGTTATGAAGAAGGATATCTCTGAGTTTGTGTCTAAATGCACTACTTGTCAGTTGGTTAAGATTGACCACCAGCGACCGGCAGGTTTGTTGCAACCGCTCGAGATTCCCGTGTGGAAATGGGAGAGCATTTTGATGGACTTTGTTACGGGCTTACCTAGATCTCAAAAGGGTCATGACTCAATTTGGGTAATTGTCGACCGTTTGACTAAGTCGGCACACTTCTTGCCCGTGCGCACTGATTATGTTACCGCTCGTTATGCCCAGTTGTTCATTGAGGAGATCGTTAGACTCCACGGGGTACCATTGAATATTATCTCCGACCGAGATAAAATATTTGTGTCCCACTTTTGGCAGAGTTTCCAGGAAGCAATGGGGACCGAGTTGAAGTTAAGCTCTTCCTATCATCCTCAAACGGACGGCCAGACCGAAAGGGTAAACCAGATGTTGGAGGATATGCTTCGTATGTGCATACTCGACTTTAAAGGCAGTTGGGAACAATATCTTCCGTTGGTTGAGTTTGCTTACAACAACTCATACCAATTTACCATTGGAATGGCGCCCTATGAAGCTCTGTATGGCAGGCCTTGTAGATCGCCCGCTTGTTGGTTGGAAGTGGGTGATAATAAGTTCCTTGGACATGAAATGATCCAAGACACTTCTTCAAAGATCGAGCTTATTCGAAATCGCATACGTATAGCCCAAGACCGTCAAAAGAGCTATGCCGATGCGGGTAGGAGACATATGGAATTAGAGGTTGGAGACCAAGTGTTGGTGCGAGTGTCCCCGATGAAGGGCATCAAACGTTTTGGGAAGAAAGGAAAGCTTGCACCGCGCTTTGTTGGACCTTTCCCTATGATTGCAAAGGTTGGTCCCGTGGCATACCAACTTGCCTTGCCGGAACCTTTACAACAAATTCATGATGTATTTCACGTCTCCTCTTTGAAAAAGTACAGAAGGTGTGAAGGTGCCCTTTGGCACATTCCTTTCGATGACATCGACTTGCAGCCCGATGTTTCTTATGAAGAACAACCGGTTGCTATCCTTGAGTTTGGGGAGCGAAAGTTAAGATCTCGGGTGGTGCCTCTAGTGAGAGTCCATTGGAGTCATCATCATGCTAGCGAATCAACTTGGGAACGAGAAGATGAGATGCGGGAGAAATACCCACATCTTTTCTCATGAGGTATGCCTGAATTTTGGGGGCAAAATTCCCTCATAAGGGGGGGAGTATGTAATAACCCTCGCTTATGAGACCGTATTTTATAGTAATTACTTAGTGTAGTAATTAGAGACCAGTGTTGGGTTATGATTTGAATGTTGATTCAATGTAGAAAAGTTGATATTTATTATGAGGTTGCATGCATATCATAATTATGGGAAAATATTGCTATGTCATGCTTATTAATATCATCCAAATTTAAAATGATATTTGTCTTAATAATGAGACCGGAACCTAGATTGAATTTTAAAATGTCCAAATGATAATTTGGAGGTTGCAGTTGATTCCGGAATGTGCGAAATAGTCAGATAATGTGCCATATTGTATTTTGTAGTTTTGGGCATTTTTGACTGGTTGTGCCTTAATTATGCTATTGCGTATTATTTTATCGCACTTTTGGTTAATTAAGTGGGGCAATTAGCTTAAGTCACGACTTAAGCCTATTAGGTCTTCTAATTTCCCTAAATCCCTTCCTAAACCTAAGAGAGAAAAGAGAAGAGTAGAGAGAAAGCTTTGGAGATTGAGAGAGATTGCTACTACACCAAGGAATCTGCATATTTGCTGAATCAAGGCAAGTTTTTACTTGCTATTTGTGTCTTGAGATAAATGATTTGTTGTGATAATGGTGTATTGA
Organism: Sambucus nigra; assembly: GCA_949130495.1. NCBI lineage: Eukaryota > Viridiplantae > Streptophyta > Magnoliopsida > Dipsacales > Adoxaceae > Sambucus > Sambucus nigra. The sequence continues at coordinate 36,021,579 of OX422213.1, forward strand.
TGTTAGTTTAACAAACTTAGGGTTTTATTATGTGTATTTTGGGTTTTGATTCACTCAAAGATGATTCATGAGGTTTTAAGATGATCAATAGCATCATTGATGTTCTTATAATGTTGGTGTATGAGTTTGGTTTGGAGAAAATTGAGTTTGGGTAGAAAATGGAGTCCAAGACTCCATAGCCATTTCTTGGCAAAATCGCAGGCCCGAATCGATTCGGCCCCCTGGGCGAATCGATTCGGCTAGGGCCAGTGCTCAGGTCTTGTGGACCGAATCGATTCGGAATTGGTCCGAATCGATTCGGCAGTTATGCAGAAACCCAGATTTTCTGACCGAATCGATTCGGCCTCCTGAGCGAATCGATTCGGCTTTTATGCAGTATCTCAAACTTTCTGGCCGAATCGATTCGGCCAAGGGGGCGAATCGATTTGGTAGCCCTGCACTTTTTAAAATTTTTCTTTTTCATTTTAACCCCTTTTCTTTAGGATTATTGATTAGGGTCCTTCTTAAATGAAGTAAACCTAGGGTTTAGAGTACTAGTTGAGTTGGGTCGACACCCTAGACTCGAAAGGGTTCATCTAGGGTTCTTTCAAGGGGGAATTCAAGGTGATGTTTAGACGTCACTTTCGTCTTGTAGTTTTAGATTGGTCTAGAAAGTATTAAAGTCAATTTTGGAGACTTTAGAATTCTATTCGAGTTAGTTTTGACTTGATGGTTTATATTAAAGCCTAAAAGAGGCCTTGAGGATAACTTTGGAGTATGAATTCCTTTTGAGGATGCTATGTCGGTACGAATTACATATAGTCCCGACTTAATTTATACATTTATTTAAAATGGGAAATTTATTAAGGTAAATGATAATTTACTTATTCATGTAATGGAAATTAATAAAATGGATGTTACACACCTCTCTAAATACCATCTTAAGGGAAGTCCGCACGATAGGTGAAGCCCCCTGGCTAATGAATGCAGGGTGGATATAGTCCTAGGCCATGGGAGCGCTTATGGTTGTATATTTTTCTGTGCTGGTAGGAAGATTCCGGGTGTGGTCTTGGCTACCACGCAGGCTCATGGCCGCTTCCCGACGTTTTCGATAGGATCCCAGGTTGTCTTATGTTAGGCCCTGGAAGATGATGGTTATTTAGGGACGCGCACAGTGGGGAAACCCGGACGGGCGGTCTTAGAATCGTTATATTTATATTTATGACTATTCTAATTATCGAGTTGGACTCGATGGAACATTAATGCCATAAAGAGCAATTTTATGCCGCGAAGAGCATGATATTGAAATTAGTGCCATAAAGAGCACATGATGATAATTATATTCCTGATAAGGAATGGAAAATGAAGATTGATATTGAAATATGATGAAAGATGATAAAGGCTCATAAGCACTTTTAATTCTGTTTTATTATGAATCGCACTCTATGTAGTCCCTCATCAGTTTTAGTTCCTTATATGATGTTAACATGCTAGACTATCATCCATGCTTAATTGTGCATCATTGTCATACCTGTCATTTATCTATTGATCACATATACCCGGCCCTGACCGGTTTTCCTTTCTTGTTGTATCTATATATATATGATCCGTTCAGGTGTTCCGCCGCACGGTCGCCAGTAATGACCCTTCCTTCCTATGAATATTGAGGAGCCGTGACTTTGTTCGGGTTTCACGGGATTTTGTGTAGACGCCTCCTTTTATGTTTCTAGTTATGTTCAGTTCATTCGGGCTTGTTGCCCAAACGGTTGTAATTGTATAATGGATTTATTATGTAACACTTGGTACTTATTGTATGTTGCTTAGTGATTTTTGACCGACGTTTCATTCGGTCCCTTGCACCTTTTGGGATTTTCTTATATGCGCTTGTGGGGGTTTCCACCCTCTATTTCTATTATGGGTTGTTGAAATTGTTTTCTTTTATTTCAAATCAAAGTTTTTGATAACCCGTTTTCTGGAATATAGAGTGGTTATTCCTTGTACATTGTATATTGTCATGATGCTGAGGATGATATTATCCATGATTTCCTATTTTATCGGAGTACAGGGCTGGCCACCCTTTATTTCGGATAGCGGGTTGTCACACTTATATGCCTTAACCCTATGATTTGGCCCTTGAACTAATTGCCACAACAGTGCCTTCCATTCCGTCTCTCTTGAATTGACCAACTGTGCAAAAGACCAAAACATAATTATAACACTAAATTCCAAAATTATGCTCACTAATAAACGACATGTCTAAGCACTCTTATTATATATTACAAACCTTTTCGTATAGCCATGGTATGAAAGAAGTTTGCTTTTGGTCATTTTGATCCCCTTTCCTTTACCACAAGAATTGAACTTCAATAATGCTTTATACTCACTCTAAATTGTTCATGTTAGTTTCAAGTTTCAATATAAAAATATTAACACACATGTAATATAAACATGTGACGAAACTCAAACATGTAGTATTCATGGAGTCCATCGACATTAAGACGAAATAGTACCCACCGATGTATTTGTTGAAATTGTGTTGGTTCCAACATCACGAACTTATCGTTAAGCAAAGGCCCTTCATCAAAGAACTCTTCATCTTCCTCTAAGGTAATTCCAAACATTCTCTTGAAATGAAGGCAATATCTCCTCTAGAAAATATATATATCATGTTTTAAAAAGAGGGAGTCGCAGAAAAAAAAAACTTCATGTTTTAATAAATGAATCAAAACGTTTGCTTTTTACCCTAAAAACAAATTGTGCCCTATATATAACACAAGACAAGAGCTCAATATAATAAAAAGAAAGAGGATTGCCTCCTTGTCACGGGTAACAACAATTTTTCGTATTTCTTGGTTCTGTTCCTTTTCCTCACTCAAAACACGTAAGTACATATCAATTTTTTGTACTGCATCTTCATTGTTCATCACATATTTGAATTTAAAATTTTTATTTGGTTTGCTTTTGGTGTTAGAGTAAAATTTAATATATGGGCTTATATATAAAATAAATATGAATTATAGGCTATCAAATAAAAGTAGGCCAATTAAAGTAATTAATTTAAGTTTTGGGGCCTTACTAATGTATTATTAAAGTGTGGGTTTTATTGTGTAGAGACAAGCGTAATTTCTATTTTTATGATGGGTTAAATAGAAATATACGAAATATGAAAAGACACGATTGTGTTATAAATAGAGGTCATGGTCTCCAGATCACACAACACCAATCTTCTTATTCCCGTTGTAAGAGAGAAATTTAGAGAGGAAATAAAAGTGTTGATCTGGAAGAGCATAAGACCTCAGACTCAGATATTTCAATTTTTTGTCATGGATTCGGGTACGCTTTCGTAAAATCAATATTTATATTTCTTGATAATTCAATATGAATGTTCCTGTTTGTGTGATAGTTTTCACAAAATAGAAATTAATCCATCATGTGGTATCAGAGTTATTTCATGTTGAATTGTTGAGAATATATTAGGAAGGTATTGATATTAATTTTCCGCTGCAAATATTTTTTCAAAAAGGTTTAATATTTTAGAAAATTTTTGGATTCAAAAATATTCTCGTTTCATTACGATTCCAACGATATAAAATTTATAAAATTTGGACTAGCTGTTGATTTGATATGAAAGGTTGATTGGATGGTAGTGGAAGGTTAAAGGTTCGACTCTTGGTGTTTCATATTAGAATGTTTCATTCTTGTTCTTCGTTGTAATTTATATGTATGAATGAACCACCTTAACTTCTTATTAGGTCTATCAAAATATAGGAATTATAGATTAGTTATCAATTAATTAAAGGATCAAATACCAAAAAATCATTCAAACATTTTTTAATACATACTTCGTCCAAGCCTTTTATTTTGTACCAAAAAGTCCCTTATTCTCTTATCTTTAAAGGTCCGCGCTAGCAGCATGGTAAAACTTTTTTTGCATGGTGAAAGACTTTTTGGTGCAAAATAAAAAGGCTTGGACGAAACGTGTATTAAAAAAAGTTCGAGGGACTATTTTGTATATACCCCATTATTAAACTACATCCTATGATATTATTTTTTCTTCTTGCTGTAATTTTAAGGTATTTTAGTTTGGTCTTATAAGCTTACAAATTATTCTAGTTTGTTTTTTTCTCGTCAAGTTTTAAGTTATATGAAAATTTCAATCCTCAAAATTTGAAAATAACTATATTTTTGTTTGGTCTTATAAGCTTACAAATTTTACTGTTTAAATTTTGAGGTCGAAAATTCTCGTATACCCATTTTTAGTTGCAACCTGGAGTTACCAAATCATACAATATTAAGACCGACACAATAAGTATTTAACTTTGGAACTTGTACTTTTCTATGTTCTAATAATTATTTATAATTTGAACTTGACAATCCAAATGTACTTTGTGGGAATTAGTTTCATAATAATCTGGATATTAAAAAATGACTTTTAACATCAAGTATTTTAAATTTAATTATTAAATGCAATTTCTTTTTAAATATTCCTCTAAATTAATGGTCATTTTAACTGTCATATTGATAGTTTCACCATTAAAACTTTGTATCTTGACGAGTATTAAATTATCTTTTATATGATGTGTAATTTGAACACTTCTCTCATTCCAATCATTTACTATATATTGGTGTTGTAATAATGTGCGGAGTGTGAAAAATTAAACCCCTCATTTTCATTGAAAAAAAGTTAGTACTATCAGTAAGAGTTGATATATATATATATATATATATATATATATATATATATATATATATATATATAGTTCAAGTCTTGGGGAGAGGGAGGGGGAGGGGGTGAGACTTGAACCCCCAACCTCTTGCAAAGCAAGGATTGGTGGTAACCATTGGGGCAAGCCCCTTTGGTTATTCCCTTGTTATATAACGTTGCTTTAATATGACATTATGGACTTCACATTATTCAACAATAAATTTTAAGACCTCAACTACAAATTTGTGGGGATGATTATACATGTTCAATTTTCGGAGTTTATTACTATATGCCCTTAATTAAATTAATGTTTGTAAATATGCCTTATACATAAACTTCTCACGTTGGTTACACGTGAAATTCGCGTGTGCATCAACTAGTGCGTGAATAGCTGTTATTTATCTGACCTTTGTAATTTATCCCTAGATATCTAGCATCTAAGATGTAATTCCCATCTTAGTTGTCATTTTCTGAATGTTAAATACAATTAAATGTGCCACAATGTTTTGTAACTCCAAAGCTTATGAACAAACCTTATTCAAACTTATATGTTATTTCATCCCCTCTTTTCTTCATCCAATTCCTTTTTTTTTCAAGAATGGATTATGGCCAACTTACCTTTTCAGGGATGGAGAATCAGTATGACTTTGACTAGTTATATTTAGAAGAAAAGTCCCAAGGGTAATCTCATACTTACTAAAGTTCTTTAGTTTTGTCTCTATTCTGTACAAACTAACCTTATATGTTGTGTACATTTTTTCTTTTATACAGAAAATTGGAGGAGTACTCAACAGTCACTAATAACTTGGATTATAGTCCTTTCGGTGATCCTTTCAACTCTGATCAATACCTATTTCCACAACAAAATAATCAAATTCCCTTTTCAGGGATGGAGAATTAGTATGACTTTGACTGGTTATATTTAGAAGAAAAGTCCCAAGGGTAATATCATACTTACTAAAGTTCTTTAGTTTTGTCTCTATTCTGTACAAACTAACCTTATATGTTGTGTACATTGTTTCTTTTATACAGAAAATTGGAGGAGTACTCAACAGTCACTGATAACTTGGATTATAGTCCTTTCGGTGATTCTTTCAACTCTGATCAATACCTATTTCCACAACAAAATAATCAAATTACCTTTTCAGGGATGGAGAATCAGTATGACTTTGACTGGTTATATTTAGAAGAAAAGTCCCAAGGGTAATCTCATACTTACTAAAGTTCTTTAGTTTTGTCTCTATTTTGTACAAACTAACCTTATATGTTGTGTACATTTTTTCTTTTATACAGAAAATTGGAGGAGTACTCAACAGTCACTAATAACTTGGATTATAGTCCTTGCGGTGATCCTTTCAACTCTGATCAATACCTATTTTCACAACAAAATAATCAAATTCCCTTTGAATATGATCAACATCAATTTTCACAACTAAATCATTAAATTCCTGTTGATTATGATCAATACAAATTTTTGAAACAAAATAATCAATATCAGTACCAACTTTCACAACAAGACAATTTCATTCCCCAATTGGAATTTACTGATTTTGAGAATATCGGCACGGGTGATTTGTGGAGCTTGTGGGATGGAAATTTTTCATCTATTAGTCAAGACCTTATTTTTTATACCAAGCAAGAACTTTTGATGGATACTGAAAATTTGGGCTATTTCACTGATGAAGGAACTTATATGATTGATCCTAAAAATTTTATGATTTCAAACACAAACAGAAATCAAATTTGACAAAACAAAAGATCGAGAACGTCTCCATTAGAACTGCATGAGATCCAAAAGTATTTTAATGTTCCAATAACAGAAGCAACCAAAGAATTGAAGGTGGGATTGACCGAGTTGAAGAAAAGATGTAGAAAATTGAATATTATGAGGTGGCCTCAGAGGAAGCTCAAGGGTATGAAGTCTCTCATTGATAATGTTAAGGTATTATCCTTCCTGCATGTTAAGATTATTTCTAAATGTCATTAGATACTTTATTATTTTTCATTCATTTCATTTCTCTCTAATAAAAGTTTACCAAATATATGTTTTTGGAAGTCATCTTAATTTATTATTATTTTTACTTTACCCCCCTGAGAAATGCAACAATCAGACATAACCATCCGCTTTTTAAAAAAATAAACTTAAACCTCGTATGCATAAGGTATAAGAAAGTCAATACACATGTGGGTGGTCAAGTCTAATTTATGAAAAATAGAGGGGTAATATCTAATTATAGCATTATTGCACGACCTGTTTTATTAGTGTAATTATTTTGTTTTAAATTGCAATTTTTGGAGATGGGATTAACCAACGAGGTAGAGATGCTGGAAGAGACCAAAAAGATGATGGAGAAGCTACCCGATTTAGAAATGACAGAGAAAATAAAAAAACTGAGGCAAGCTTGCTTCAAGTCCAACTACAAAAAGAGAAGGCTCCTTGCTGACTATTGATACTGCTTCTTCTCTAATGTCTTGGTAATTTGGGTCTATATTTGGTTCTGAACTTTGTAATGTTATCTCTAGTTTTATTTTGGCGCTTGAATAAACTTTTGAAGACTGGTTTTCTCAGATATTGTAGTGCCTAAAGCATTACAACCAAATATAAGTTTAAATAAAGTACTGTTTTAATTTTATTTTTACGTGCCTTAAAGTGAATTTTTGTGCCTTGACGTGGAAGTTAATAATTAACCTTGAATCGAGCTTCATTCTTACTGCAAAATCAATCATTATGTAATGAGAAACATCGATGCATATGAGATTCTTATATATATATATATATATATATATATATATACAGTACTGCAGTTATGTGGACCAGTTCGCATTTTTAAAGTCTGGACCGGACATGTGTCACCTGGCGGTAAGCCTAGAAAAGAGAAAAGGAGTACCTATGTGTCACCTGGCGGTAAGCCTAGAAAAGACAAAATTATTACATTTAAATTTTGAGGCCTGTTTTCATATAACTATTTTTAGCTGCGACCTGAAGCTACCAAATCTTACGATATTAAGACCTACACCATAATTATTCAACTTTGGAACTTGTACTTTTCTATGTTCTAATTTTAGTATTTGAAGTGCCTAAATTATTTGGACCTAAAATTTCAAAGAAAATATATCACAATCAAACATGGAGTTTTAATTGAAAGTGTATAAACTGAAAGTCATATAATTTATATTGATTTGTGATATGAAGATCCATAATGATTATTGTGATCAAATGTTCACAAATTATTACTTGTAAATGGGATACAGTTTCTTAGAAGTACTATTAAAAATTCCCGAATCACTCTTGTTATTTAACGATATTTAGATTAGAATATCCAAAAGTAACAACCCCCATTTTCTCACGTAAAGATTGTCCAGACATAATACGTCGAAGATGGGGCTTGCTTGTAAATTTATATCATTCTTAGCATCGATCGAGAATAAACATTTATATTTTAAACCACATTTTAATTTAAAACTGAATTGAATTAATAAACAAGAGATAATAGTAAATCCAACACCCACGTTCAATAAAATAAAATCTAACATTATTATAACATCTCGACTAATAAAACTAAATGACTTCGGGCTTATGCCCATAAAATAATCCAAAATAAATAAAGATAGGACGAAGTGGCAACCTAAACTAGAATCAATAAATCGATCTTCGAGAAAAAATACGTGACAACAAGTCTGATATTCCTTTAGTCCCGCTATCCTTGTCTTCACAAACCTTGTAATTTGGGTTAACGCCCTAGAGTGTGTAAAAATTAACTTACTGAAATTGAAATACAAGATTATAGTAAATTTAAGTAGGTGTCTCCCATTGTCACTCGCATAGGATAATCTACTCACCTATCACCTAGATGCAATATTAATCGTATCCTATCCCCAGAAACCAAATGCAATATAAATGATAAGATGATTGGGAAACATGTGATGCGTCTCTCATAAATCGTGTATTGGACATATCGTTGTCTACACCCTTATCCTTTTTTCGAGTTCTCTAGTCATATTACTTACAATAGTGACCCACCATTCCCTATGTATCCTACGTAGTATTGAATTTATAATCAATTGGCTACATCCTTAGACTTAGATAACTAATTTCATTACATTCGCAGGGTTATATATGTATAAGTATGTACACACACACGCACACACACACACACACACACACACACACACACACACACATATATATATATATAAGTCCGGAGGAATCCCTTATCTAAATCGGACATCACAAAATGCGCAAGTGGGGCGATCCCTATGCAATATACCGTTGCACCGCCCATACCCAGAGGTGAAAAAGGATTCCAGCATCTACGCCTATCTCTCTTAAGCAGTGCTCCTATGTAGTACCTAAATTATGACCTAAACAACGCCCAGCTCATTTGTGCCGACGTGTGCTACAGTTCCGAACACGCGTAATCCCAACCAATAGGATCATCCATGAACGTAGGTATGTCCACACAAATACTTAATTACATATTTCTTTATCACATTATATGTATTGATTTGCCTCCCAATAATTCCCGAGTCAATTAACCATCTCGTAAATTATTAGTTACTCTATTTAAATCATAATCCATGTAGTGATTTACCAACTTTCTCGTTAATTATAAATTCCTCTATTTTTAATAATCATTCAGCATTACTGACTATCTACAAATTATTTACCTAGTCACCAGCCTTCCCGATTCATGTCTAACCGTCGTGTTCCCATATCTCGAATTATATTCCCGGCTAACCCAATGGATATATAATTCTACAATTTTTTCCAAAATTTCTGACTAAACTAAATGGATACATTACGACTAACCTAAAATACAAACTAACCAACCTGGGGTGAATAGGGTATCTGAACCAGTTCAGCCCCAACGTCGAACCAGTTCGCCCCTGGGTTTGGGTCGAGGTTGTTACTATTTGGGAAGATTTTCCACAACATACTTCATAAATTACCCCTTGTTCCTCTCTCATAAGTTACCCTAACACTTTACATGATCGTTGATTTGTTTTATATTATCTACTAATAATTTTTTTACATTAGAATGACATCAAATCCAAAATCAATTCACAAGAATACAAATTCCTCCAAAATTATAAAGGGGGTATTTTTTTAATTTTCAAGATACATTTTTTTCATGAATTGGTGCCAAGAAGCACTCTTGTTTCATGGGGTGTACATCAGATCTACACTATCACCCTACAATATCACAAGATCTATCTCTAAATCCACATTATTATTATTTTTCAGATTTTCTAATCTATTTCTCGATTTCATAATTTTCTAATCATCAAAGTGATATCCTCTACATGCATATAGTGAAACCTATTCCATAACATTAATTACAAATTTAATCCAAAAATCTATATGAGAGCCTACACACTTAAATTAAGAAATAACTTGGAAATCAATTTGAGCAAGAAAATTTTTGCTTTAGGATGAAGGTGGAAGTACCTCTTCTTGAATCTCCAAACTTCCTCCTTCTTTTGACCTTGGTATCTCCTCTCTAGGGGTGGAGCTGCTGGGGTTTTCTTATATTGGTGAAAATGAGTTTATTAATCTTTTTAATTATCATATAAACTACTTAATCCCGAGTTAGGTTTTGACCCACACTTTTGGGCCTCCAAATGAGCCCGAATCCTTAACAAGAATGGCCCAATAGCCTCCCAACTAATATACCTATACCCCGGGACCATTTTAAAAGGTCTAAAACACCTAAAAGAGTTTCCAAACATCCTGAAATGCGCCCGAATTCTTTTTACTTGACATACCCATTTTTATTATGTTTAGACAACACGAAATCATAAGTAACTTACTATATGATTTATTTTCTACGAGTGAACTCCTTATGCCCAATTGAGTCCAATAATTATGTAATCACGAATAAATATTCATTCTCAATCTAAATTTTACCCATTTAATTTAAATCCCACCGATTTAATTTATTCTCAAATTTATTCCAAATTATTAAATTAATTTCTATTGTAATATTTTATTCTGAAAACACATGGTATTACATTTTTCCCCCTAACAACGAAATTTTGTCCTCGGGATTCACTGAAACTTAACCTCGCATTTTGATCCGCACAATTATCATAAGTTTTATACTCCATCAGTCCATTTTAATCCGCACAATTATCATATGTTTCAACAATGATGCTAAGAATGAAACCATTAATGATTCTTGTTTAATTAATAATGGACTGATCACCCAGGATTAGAATAGGAAGGGTGTCACAAATGGTATCAGAGCATCATGGTTCTAGTGCCCTTAGGATCTATACGGACTTGTCACGTTTTCAGCGTAGCGTTCTCTGATATAGAGCCCTACTTAGGGGTGTGCAGAAAAATCGACCGAACCGTCGAACCGACAAAATCGAAACGAACCGATGAAATCGGGTGAGTTTTTTTATATGGTCGGGTCGATTCGGTTTAAGGAGCAAAAAAACCGATATATTCGGTTCGATTTTCGGTTTAAACCTTATAGGGCCCGGTTAGAACCGAACCGAACCGCTCTTATTATAAAATATATAATATAAAGTATAATATATATAATATTTAAAATAAACTACACCACACTTTAGCCTTTAGGTTAAGAAAGACCCTACCTAAATCTTACCACGCTGTAAACCATTTGTTTCATTTCTTTTCCTCACTCTCAACTCAGCCGCCGCTTGCTCTCTCCCTCTCCCATCTCCGACGTGAACTGCTCGCTCTCTCCCTCTCCCATATCCGACGCGACCAGGTTCCACCGCCGCTCGCTCCAATCTCCCTCTCATAAAAAAACGCTCGCTCCCATCTCCGATGCGACCAGGTTCATCTCCGATCTGCAGATTTTTTTTCATTTTTTTTCTTAGATCTATGCATCTGTTCAGATGTATAAATTACCCATAGATTTTTTTTCATGCTTTTTTTTTTCTTAGATCTATACATCTGTTCATAAGATTTTTTTTTTCATGCGTTTTTTTTTCATATTTAGATCTGTTCATGCTTATTTTTTTCTTAGATCTATATATCTATTAATACGACATCTACACATTTGTTCATAAGATTTTTTTCATGCTTTTTTTTTATATTTAGATTTGTTCATGCTTATTTTTTTTAGATCAAAACATATTTAGATCAAAACCAATATCTAAAGCTGTTTTTTTTCATGCTTATTTTTTTTAGGTCAAAACATATTTACATCTTTTTTTTATTATTTCAGATCTGAAGCTTTTCATTTTTTATTTTTTAAGATATGTTCATAGTCTTAACATACATCTATTGAAACATACATTTTTTTTTAAGATCTCTTCATAGTAGTAATATACATCTGTTCAAACATACATTTTTTTAAGATCTATGCATACATACAAATCATTGTTTTTAATATTCTATCATACAGTGTTTGTGTTTGAGTCTTTTAACAAATCATTATTTATTTCAGATCTGATTCTAACATATTTTTTGTCCTCATTTTTCATTTTTATGCAGTGTTTGTGTTGGTGGGCAGAAAGATGCCGCCTACAGAAAATGTGGATGATCCAAAGTCTACCGAGGCGATTGCGAAGGGTAAAAAGCCATCTCCAAAGAAGGTAATTGGGTCTAAACTAAAGGCTTGGTGTTGGGATCATTTTACAGAATTAAAAGACTCAAAGACACCTAGGGCATCGTGTAATTATCGTGGGATGACTTATGCTTGTGATTCTAAGAATAATGGAACCCGCAATTTGATAAATCACATAACAAGTAAATGCAAGGTCTACCAATATAGCAATGAGGACAAAAAACAAAAAATTTTGTCTTTTGAACAAAAGAAAGAGGAGGGTTGCAATCTTGTGTGCGTCAATTTCACCGTTGAAGGTTGTAGAAAATGCATTGCAGAAATGATTATAATTGATGAGTTGCCATTTAGGTTTGTTGAGGGGGAGGGCTTTAGAAGGTTAATGAACTATCTTCAACCTAAGATGACAAAACTTCCTAGTCATACAACGGTAGCTCGAGATTGCCTTAATCATTATTTGGACCAAAAGAAGGTGCTAAAAAATGCATTACGGGGTCAAAGAATTTGTATTGCTACGGATACTTGGACCTCAATTAAAAACATAAACTACATGTGCTTAACCGCTCATTTTATTGATAAACAATGGAACTTGCACAAAAAGATTCTTAATTTTTGTCAAGTTAAGACTCATAAGGGTGATGCGATAGGGAAGGTGGTTGAGGATTGTTTACTTGATTGGGGTATAGATAGCATTTGCACCGTACTGTTGATAATGCAAGTTCCAATAATGGTACTATTCAATATTTGAAAAAAAAGACTAAAAGTAAGAAAAGTACCATTTTGGAACATGAATATATGCATGTAAGATGTTGTGCTCACATTCTTAACCTTATTGGGTGTGATGGTTTAAAGGAATTGGATGACTCAATAGTGAAGGTGCGTAATGCGGTTAGATATGTGAAGTCGTCCCCATCTCGATTGGCCAAATTTAAATTATGTGTTGAAAAGGAAAAAATTGAAAGCAAAAGTTTAGTGTGTTTAGACGTGCCAACTAGGTGGAATGCCACTTATATGATGTTGGAAGCGGCGGAAAAGTTTGAGAGAGAATTTGAGAGAATGGAGGATGATGATGATCATTATAAAAATTATTTTACCAATGAGGAGGAAGATGATGAGGAGGGGGGGAGAGGAAGAGTTAGAAGGGTGATATTGGGTCCTCCCCAAAGTATTGATTGGGTGAAAGTTAGGTTCCTAGTGAGGTTTCTTAAATTGTTTTATAATGCAACTTTGCGATTTTCGGGGTCATTGCATATTACCTCAAATGCTTTTTTCCATGAACTTGTTATTATACAAAGTAAATTGGTCCAAATGAGCAAAAGCGATGACTATTTTCTTTCAATAATGGTGACAAATATGAGGGCTAAATTTGATAAGTATTGGAATGTTGAGAAAGTGAACTTGTTGTTGTTCTTTGAAATTGTCCTCGATCCACGGTACAAGTTGATATATGTTAAGTTTTATTTTAATCAATTATTTGATATTGATGTGGCGAAGGATATGTCGAGGAAGGTGGAGGATGTGTTACATTCTTTGTATGGGTGGTATGATAAATGCCATGGGCCCAAATCGAGTGGGACATCTTCACAAAAAGGGGGCATGGGGAAGTCGGGTGTTAATGATGATGATGAGGATGGGCGTGCTTTTTTAGCTACTCAATTCAAGAGACATTTGGAGGAGGAAGATTCTTTGGCAAATAAATCCGAAGTTGATAGATTTTTGGCGGAGAGGTGTGAGGAAGATGTAGCCGATTTTGATGTTTTAGCTTGGTGGAAGATTAATTTATCCAAATATCGGGTTCTCTCTTTTGTTTCACGTGATGTATTAGCGATTCCTGTTTCAACCGTTGCATCCGAATCGGCTTTTAGTACGGGTGGTCGTATACTTGATCCTTTTCGTAGTTTAATGTTGCCTAGAACGGTGGAAGCCCTTATTTGCACACAAAATTGTATTCGTAATTCATCTACCCCGATTAGTCTTCGTGATGCTATGGATGAGATTGAGGAATTAGAGCAACTAGATTCGAGTAATTTTTTATATTTCAAAATATTATTTTATGTTTGAATATAGTTGATATTTTAAAGTTAAGTTGCTAATATTTTGATTGTTTTATTTTTCAAAAATGTTGGGATTCCAAGAGAAAGAGAAAGATAGTGAAGCTTGAAGAATGCTTGGATGCTTGCTTTGCTTTGCTTGAAGAAATATAGTTGAAGAATGCTTTGCTTGGATGTTTTTATTGGACTTTTATTTCATTTGGGACTGTTTTTTAACCCTTTTTAATGGGTGTTATTAGTCATGTTGGACCTTTACTTGTTATGTTATGTTATGCACTATATTTTCATTTAGTTTGAACTATTTAGAAATGTTGAACATGTTATTATATTATGTTGAAATCAAGTTGAAAAGGGATTTAACATTCTTTTGAACCATTTTGTAAATTTGTTGCATATAAATAAAATACTGTTAGTGAATTTAGATGGAAAAGGATTATAACAAAATAAAAAAATATTTAAAAAATCAACCGTGTCAAAATCGGTTCAAAATCGGTTCGGTTTAACCGAACTGGCCCTGCCACTTTTAGCCCTGTCAAAAACCAATGGTTAAACCGAACCGGCCCTGTTAAGAATCGATCCTGTTCAGTTCGATTAACTGATAGAGCGGTTCGGTTTCAATTCAAAAAATTCAAAAATCGATAAAGTCGGTTCGGCTAAAAAAATAGGCTCAAAACCGAACCGACCGACCCGTGCACAGCCCTACCAACAGGCCGAGACCACCATGAGTTTTCCAATTTGATATTTATAATCTCAGAGTTATGTCCCTAGAAGCCCATCTCCATAATCTCAACTCAATCTAGACCAACAAAGTCAACTACAGTATTTTATGAGGGATACACGACTTGTGCACCATCGGGCCACATGGACATACCGTTGCAACAATTCTCTAGACCATGTGCGGGAATATTTCATCATCATAATATGCTTTTGTAGAGGTTGACTTTCTATTTACGAAAACCGCATTAATTCCTTCTCCTTTTTTCTTATTAAAGTTACAATAAGACTCTAGTGTCATCTCTTAATTACTTTATCAAGACGGTGCAATCGATTAAAGACCGGGCAATTAATGTCTATATTGAGATCGAGATTAAGCTCCAAGTCTTATAGGTTTATGAGAAGGACGTTTCATTTCCCTCAGCTAATAATCTTTTCCCTTTTTTGGAACCTTCGCTATCATAAATCAAAGGCCCTAAATGCTTTAATCATATATAAAGATTGGAAATCTGCCAAGGACCTTGGTATGATGTCCTTCCAATGTGGATTCATGTAGAACATCACGCCACCATAAGAACATGGTATATAGGAGAAATATGAGGCCCAAACTGAGAACTGTGATATAGATCCATACCTAGGTACAAAATAAGACCCTTTAGTGAGGTCCATATCAGTAATAGAAAGACCTGCAACCAAAAACATTCTAATGGAGTGTGCTATGAAAGCGGGGAGGAACTTATTGTTTAAGCAAGGATAACTACTAGTAAGACATCTCCTAAGTAGATAAGACTAAAGCAACTAGTCATAAAGAAGCCCTTCATTTTCTTGCCTCCTTACAGTTCAAAATGCCTAATGCTTATTATCTATTGCTAGAAGCTACCGATCATGTCTAGTCAAAGTCTATCTTGTCTTTACCCCGAGTCATTTTCCTTAGCTAACAAGCATTTAAGTTTTTCACATATCAGTGGGTTCACAAGAGTAGGAGCTCTTCACAATGGAGTAGGCTCTGATTGAACCACTTACATTTATGTATTCTCTATCTTTCTAATCTCCTTCTTTGCATACTTACATTCCTGCGATTATATCTCCATGTATAACTTAGCTAGAGCTTGAG
This sequence comes from Sambucus nigra, assembly GCA_949130495.1. Classification (NCBI taxonomy): domain Eukaryota; kingdom Viridiplantae; phylum Streptophyta; class Magnoliopsida; order Dipsacales; family Adoxaceae; genus Sambucus; species Sambucus nigra. The sequence continues at coordinate 36,037,683 of OX422213.1, forward strand.
CTACTAACATATTTGAGTAGAGATTATCTACATCATCAGGTGACATTGCCAAGAAGCTTGTTTAAGTCCATATATTGATTTCTATAACAAAAAAAAATGTTTTCCTTTCCTTCTTCTATGACGCCTTTTGTTTGTGCCATATAGACTTATTCTTCCAAAATCCCATTTAGAAAAGTTATTTTTACATCCCTTTGGTGCAACTCAAAATCATAATGAGACTACAATTCTAAGATGATTCGTAGAGAATCCTTCTTCAAAATAGGAGAAAAGGTTTCAACATAATCAATGCCTTCTCGTATATTAAAACCTTTGGCAATTAGTCTGAATTTATGTTGTTCGATATTGCCTTTTAAGTCGTGTTTTGTCTTATGGGCCCATTTACACCCAACTTTTTATGTCCTTCCCACAATTCAACCAACTCCGAGGTTTAATTAAAATCCATATATTTTATATCCTCATTCATGGCATTAATCCATTTCCAAGAATTATTTATGTTAACATCTTATTCATAAGTAACCGTATCATCAATATCCCCTATGTTAAATTCCATTTCTTATAAATACATCATATAATCATCCGAAATAATCTATCACTTATTTATTTCAAACATGCTTAATGCTAATTCTTATTGTGCCTATATAATAGGTTCATTGGTCTCATTATGTGGTTGTTTAGTTTGTTGATCAATCATATGTTGTGCTTCACCATTGATCGATTTAACACTCGAATTATCAAGTACAATAGTAATAACGGGAACACTATGAACTCAGGGTAGAGGGAATTGTACCCTTACTTCTTAAATGATCACATCTTTACATTTATCACTCCCACTGACTTCCCTTTTTTAAATAAATTTAGCATTTTAAGTTTCAATAATTCTTGTAGTGTAATTAGGATAGTAGAACCCATATCCCTTTGATTTTCTAGACACCTAATAAAATGACATGTCAACGTTATAGGATCTAATTTCTTTTCTTGTTGATTGTTAATTATTGCTTCCGCTAGGCAACCTCAAACACATAAATGTCTTAAAAAGGGTTTCCATCCTTTCCACAATTCAAAAGGTGTCGGTAATTACCTTATTAGGAACCCAATTTTATTCACAATCGTCATAAGAGCATGCATCCATAAAAATATAGGCAAATTAGTTCAACTTAACATACTCCTAATCATTTATGTAATGGTATAGTTGTTCCTTTCAGTTGCACCATGCTGCTAGGGTGATCTTGGAATTGTATACTGTGTACAAATACTTAACCGTTCGAGGATTTTAGAAAATAGATCAACGCCACCAATTATCATATCTTCTATAAAATTCACCACCTTTATATTCAATCTAAGAATTTTCACCTTCTTCCAACTTGGATTGTGGCTCTTTTCTCTGCGTGCTTGGTATGTTTGCCTTTAATACAATCCACACACACATCATAATCCAAGTTAGGGTGAATTCCCTATTTAATTATCCTTTCAATTCTTTTTCTGGATATGTGACCTAATTTTGTATGCCACTAGTAAGCAGATTTGTCATTTGATGAGACACTTTTTGTTCCAATATTAGGATGCAGGGATATAAGAGACTCAAAAAAAATCTTTTCAAGGTTAATTTTATATAGACCATTCACCAAAAACCCATAACCAATAGGAGAATCATCTTTAAATAAACTAAATCCATTAAGTATGAAATCAATTAGGATCAAGTTTTGACAATGAAATTGAATCTTTAGAAATTGTAAGAACATATATGAGTTCTTTTAAATCTAATTAAAAATCGGAATCTAAAACAAATCTAAAAACTCCAATATCTTCGGCTATAGTTCTCTCCCGATTTCCCATGTAAAGAAAGGCTTCATTTTGTTTTCTCCCAAGTTGAAAGGCATCCTGCTTCAAATTTAAAACATGACAACTAGAACCGGATTCAATCCACTAAGTGTTAAAAGGAACCTTAATTAAATTTGATTTCAAATGTACCAAATACAAAGTCTTACCTTTCTTTTTTAACTAAGCCATGACCCACTATACCCATTCACTTTCTACTTGAGCTCCATCTTCAAACCGAAATTAACCCATCTTTCATAAACCCAACATATCCACATTCACCCATTTCAATTCTTACCCGATTTTACAGGTGCCAAAGTCCCCACATTATAAAACCAAAGACAATATTATCCAAACACACAAAAAAAACATGTGTTTTAATCTCCTTTTTACCCTTTTATCCAAAATTACCCCTTAACATTATTCCCACATTTCTTCTAACCCTATTTCCATTACCCCCAACGCCCCACCACCTACATGCACTTATGTGCTTTCCTAAATTACCCCCACCTAATTTCCAAAAACTCTCCCAATTTAACCCCATGCCACTATTCTTTATACTTTGTCCCTTATCCCCTTGCTCCATTGTGCTTACTCTTTAAGAAGATCAAGACTCAATTGAAGAAAACAAGCATTGTAAAGAGAAAAATCCTAAATAGGAGAATAGGGAGAGAAACATCTTTGTAAATATTTTTTTATTTCTTTTATTTTTATTTAGAGATTTTGTGAGGATTAAAATGTGAGAGTTTGGATTGTATTGAAGAGTTTTGAGTTCAACTTGCAATTCAAGGAGACTTGATTCTAAGATTTGTTCTCTTATCTTTACTTTTGTTTTAATTTCATGCTTAGTTTGTTGATAATATTACATTTGTTGTGTTGTATCACCATGTTAGGCTAGAACCCCCTTTCAAGGGGTGGGGTGATCCCTTTATTTAATGTTAATACCATTTTAATTAGTTTATTTAAATTAAATGTCCCTTTGATGATTAACTTTGCACTCTCACATTTTAATTTACGCCTCGAGAGAGGGTAAATAATTTTCAAGAGAAAATCGAGATTCTAGTCTTAGTTTCCATTTTAGAGTTGAACTAGAGATAGGTTTTTATAAAATGTGGAATTATATCTTTGAATTTAAACTCTAAGTTTAATTCTATGGTTTAAACTAATTTAGTAAATTTATCCTAGCGAGTGGTTTGTCAAATGATATTTGGATCTACTTTTCAAGAGTTGGAAGTAGTGTTAAATTTAATTTTCTAAAAGGTTATTATTAAATTTACATTTGCAACGAGAGTTGATTTGTAATTTTGATACTAACTTGGGAGTTTTAGTTTGAATCAATTAACTAATAAAATTAACTAGAATATATGGTGTAATCCCATCCCTTGTTAGCTCTCACTTTGATTTCCTCATTCATCTCATATTTACATTTTTATTTAGTTAGATTTCAATTATTTTTCATCACAATTTTTAGTTAGTCTTTAGATCTTTGATTTAGTTTAGTCTTATTTCACCCTCATCACACAATTGTTTTAATATTAAAAAAGCTAAAAAAATAGAAAAAGTAAAAAGTCTAAAAAGAAATTAAATAAGAATGAATTACATCTCTCTTCTCTTATATGTTCATCCTTAGATTAGGATTTATTCTCTTACTTACCTCTATGCTCTAGTTTATTATATTTTTTGTAGGTATTTGAAGGTTTTGATTAGAAAAGCTTGCAACAACGACAAAAACACTGAAAAGTTTTTCTATCAATATGCATGAGATTAAATCCTATCATTTAATCACCAATTTCATACTAAAACCCGAAAATTATATGGGATTTACTACTATGAATCAAGAAATACATTGGACATTTAAATTAAGAAAGAAAATTCTTTCCTGGATAAAGTGATTAATGATTTCCTCTTGAACCCCTTGCCTCTTCTCCTCTTTGGCCTTTGTTCCTTTCTCTCTTGAGGTATGGCTGCTAGGTTTAGGTTTGATTATGTGTGGGGAGTTATTAATCATGACCTTAAACTTATATTAACCCCGATTCTCTAGTTAAGCCTAATTCCCCATTTTTGGATCCCCAAATGGGGTCGAACCTATAATTAAAATAGTCCAATAAACTCCTAACTTATATACCTATACCCCGGGACCATTTCTAAAGGTCTAAAACAGCTAAATGAGTCCATAAAACCCCTCGAAACGAGACCATTTCTAGGGTTTTAAATATGAGTTGTGGAAGTGTCTAACTCTTAAACTTAGGTTTAATATCCCTAATCCTGAAATAAGACTAACAGGCCAAGCCCAAATGACTCGAATACCCCCGTGTGGGCCCGGTTATGTCTAAAAAGACCCCGGATCCCAATTACTAACCATAGGTACACTATTTTGACTATCTCAACCCTTTCGAAACCAACCGTGACGTTGAAATCGCCGTTCGAATCACCCTACAATAATTTTCTATCTCAACCACATACAGTCTACCCGCGACTCCCGATTGAGATATAACGTTGTCACGTCACTATTGGTTGTTATGACGTAAAATAATTCTTTACTACTCACTTAGTAATTATTTTGCACAAAAATTAATCATTATCTCTCTCGATTAATATTTTAATAAACACATAATAAATCATTCGAAATAACCGAATTAATTAAATATTTAATACTCAGAAATACGGGGCGTTACAGCTATATGATCATATTTAGTATCTCTTATTGTGTGCATTGAAATTCCATATCTTATTTTGATAATTTCAAATTAGTATTATTCTACCTTGCTTGTTCATATTGGTATATTTTTGCATTGATATTGCTTGTTTGATCATAGTTTGGATTATTTGTGCTTGATTTTCCATGTTGTGTTTTTATCATACTTTACACCATTGCATGATTTTATTCCCTCCTCCCTATCTTGAAATTATTATCTCATGTTCACACATTTAGGGGGTGATTTGATTTTGGGGGGGGGGGTATGTTTTATGCTTTCTTACTTTGTCTATTCCTGAATAAAAAGGGGGAGAAATGGTATATTTTCTTTCATGATTAACATATCTTTATCTTTGGGGAAGATGTCTTACCTAGGTTGACATTGTTTTAGACATTTTTAGAAGTTTATTCTTATGCGAATTTTATACTTGTTATATTCTCTTTGCCTTTGAAGGTGTGATAAGCGTACAGGTTTACAACATGCGACAAAGTTTCCAAGCATTCAAAGCTACTTAAGTTTATGAGTCGGTCAAGTTGTACTTTTTTACTTTTGAGGTTGTGGATTGATTCTATTTAGAGAACTTGACAACCCATAGGATTTTTTTTGTTATGTCCCGAAATAGCTAAAAAGGTAGATTTGTAAGGACAAATTTTTAATCAAGTCAATTTATATGTAATTGGCTTAATTCCGGACAAAACATTTGAGTCATAGGTTAATCTTTCTATTGTCGATCTCGTAAGCCTATGACATATTTGATGAAGATGTAATGGCCAAACTTTAAAGTTAGATATACATCATGCATATTTGTCTTCACGTTTATCGAGGATCTCGCACGGATGGATGCATTTTCAATGTGGTCCTTGAATATTTTTTAATAAAATCGTTTCGAATTGTTTTAGAATTTTGTTTTGAAGAAAAATATTTTTATTCTAATCTCATTATTTCTGTTTAATAGTGAAAAACTCGTTGGAATGTCGTTGGAAGTTCGTTAGAACAAAAAAAGGAACTTATTCGAACGAACTTTGTTCTCATTAGAATAAAAATTCCTTCTCATTCGAACGAACTGTGTAATCTCATTCAAGCGAGTTCACCGCCGCAAAATTCATATTTTCAATATTTAAGGCGTGTTGGACTCAGTTTTTTCAAAAACTTTTGGCAAAAATCAATTCCATATTTGTTGTCTGAATTTTCAAAACCCTAGTTTCACCCTTTGTGTTTAAATATCCAAGTTCTCATATTCATATGCTTTGAGATCTTTATGGTGGGCATTAAAATTTGTTCTCATCATCTTAAGAATGCGTGTTTCGTGTGATGGACTCCTTACTTGTTGTTTACATGCGATGAATTTCATGTTTGTGGCGTTGCGATAAAAAAGCGACGGATTCCATGTTCATATCTTTAAACGGTTGTTGAGCCTCATCGATGGATACCAAAATGTGTTTGGACTCATGCATTGTGGGAGCTTGCGTGGGTCGACTCTTACGTTGCACTATGAGGAACGGTTGAATATTGAAGATGCGATAAGACTTGTGAGGATCAAGTCATTGTGTAAGTCATATGTCAACCTGTGTAATTCTGTATCATAGTGATTTGCATGGCTAGTCTATTCGAGATTTTTTTGTTGTGAGTTTTTCTCGTACATCTGCGTGTTGTGAAATTAGTTTATTTATTTTATCTACTTATCACCTAGATTCATGTTTTAGGTTAAAAAGATAAAAATGGGTAAATCGATATATCATAATAAGGTTAAAATTTGGTGCATAAATTTATTGGGTTTAACACGTTTAAAGGTCTATTCTTTAAAATTGAAAATTTTAAAAATGGACTTTTTATTTGCAATACCATTCCTGTCTAAGAACACACCGTATAGGCTTTGCGTTTGCAATCTACTTGACATAGCCCCTTGGAGCTTGAGAAAAAACCCGTTGCCACCCTGTTCACCAAGATAGAAAACTTAATAGACGAAATGCAACTATTCATCCACTGACACCACCGTTCAGCAAAATCCATCCTCCTCAACATATGTAATAAAAATCCCCAATTAACATGATCTAGTCCTTCTCGATATTAAGATTACAAATAATAATCAACTCTCCACACTTCATTCGAGAATCAATACACTCGTTTTCCATAAACATCATATCCAGAATTCGGCTCCCTCCCACAAACGCATTTTAGGTCTTAGATATAAGAGGGTCCATCATCCGTCTAAATATGACTAACAGAACCTTAGATAGAATCTTATACACACTCCAAATTAAACTAATCAGTTAAAAGTCCCCATATCCACCGATCTGCACTTCGTAGGAATCAACATTATAAACTTCTCATTCATGCTCCAAAGAAAGTATCTCGTGTCATGGAACTCGAAGAATAAAGCCATCAACTCCCCTCTCACAATAAACCAATAATGCTTAAAGAAGGTCACCGTGAACCTGTCTGTTTTGGGTACCTTATAGTCTTCCATCATCCTTAAAACCTGTACGACTTCCAATTTCGTGAATAAGCCCTCTAACCTATCATATTCATCCCCCCAAATGCTCCCAACATGTAACACATCTAGTGTGGGTCTTTTTGGTTCCTCCTCTGGGTACAACCTCTCATAAAAGTGACAGATTCTCCCTTACCTCTGTCTCTTTGGTAAACTCCTCTTCACCCACTGTAATTTTCCCGTTATGGTTAAAGCGACGATGGGAGTTAGCCACTTTATGAAAAATTTAGTGTTCTTATCTCCTTCCTTCATCCATAATGTCCTCGATTTTTATCTCCAACTAATCTTTTCTTGAATTAACCTCCTCCCTACCTCTCTTTTCTCTCCTCCCTCAACACCTTCTCATCCTATGAATGGCTGCCCATACTTTCCTTCTCATCGAGCTCCCAAATTTCCTCCATAAATCTCTCGATGGTATCTCTCATATTACTAAACACCTCTTTGTTTCACCACTTGATATCTCTCTTCAGAAGAGAAAGCTTATATGACAAAATGAAATTAGCATTGCCCACCACTACATACCCTTACCACCACTCCTTCACCCTATCTTTAAAATTGGATTCCTTCAGCAACCTATTTTCGAATCTAAATAGGTGTTAAGGGTATGTAGTGGTGGGGTATGATCTAAATAACTCCTCCCTCCTCTCCACCCCCACACTCTAACAACATTGGGGTATGATCCAATGTCACCCTAGGCAAACAAGACCGAATCACCCCTGAAAAATTCTCCTCCCACCCTTGTGAAGATAAGAACCGATTTAATTGAGACAAATAAGGGACATCCTTGTTATTGGACCAAGTGAACACTCTGTCTTCTAAAATCATAGCCAAGAACTCCATCTCATCTATAAATTTCAAAAAATCTTGCATATAAGAGCTCTCTCTCCCTATAACACTCCTTTCCAAAGGAAATTGGACAATGTTGAAGTCTCCTCCCATACACTAAGGCACCCCCAAATGCTCCGCACACCCGCTAACTCTTCCCACAACTCCCATCTAATCAAGTCCTCCATCGGGCTATAAACCCCAAAAAGGATCCACGAGAACACATCGCTTCCGTAAAAAAAGGGCCTAGGTAATTAGATTTCTCTGGTAATGAAATGGGTAAACTATTCTCATCCTTACCCTCAGTAAGGATACGGGTACAATAGCCTCCTTATTTCTAACCTCCTCTCCCTCTCCTCCAACTCCCCTTTACTGTTCGCATTAAACCACCTATTTGTTTACTTAAAAAGGTGCCCTCTATTATTATTATTATTTCTTCTAAATGAACCTTTTTGCTATACGTTCCGTGAGTTTAAAATGGGACCAAGTTGTTTCAGACTAGCCAATATTTTTTTAGTCATGGGACATCCTTTTTTAGAGTTCACCATCTCTTCCATGTGCTCCTCACTAGTATTATGGGAGACACGATCTTTTCATATTGTTTCTCTTGAATTTCTCTTATACAATATTTATGATACACATGGTTTCTCTTGAATTTCATATTGTTTGAAAAAATCGTATCCGTATATCTTCATTTGTATTTGTGCACCAACATTTCATGCAAATTTTAGCAAAAAATAAATAAATATTTGTACACGGAAATTTGCCAAATATATCACAAATAAGGGTATGAAAATCCAACTCAGTAAAATCATATAATGAAAATTTTAATGCATTTTCTTATGTTATTATGTGCATACGGTTGGCCACTCAAACAAACAAAAACACGTATTTTTAGTAAAGAATATATATATATATATATATATTGTTTGTATAAATATGTGATCACAACAGTCATAATCTTATTTTGCCTTTTTTATACCATGCAAAAATAGTTTTTTGTTATAAAATATGTATACTAGTTGTAAACCCGCGCGATTCACCGGAGATAGGCCTGTCAACGGGTCGGAGGCGAGTCGAGTTTAGGGATATCTAGATCCGTGTAATCGGGTCTTCATCGGGACTACAATATTGGATCCAGACCCGGATCCGTTCGGGTCTTGGGTCTGGCCAAATATATACATTTATTTTATTTTATCCCCCTTCTTTATTTTTTAATCTTAAATTAAAATATTTTGTAAAGTATTATAGAATATTATTAGTATGAATAAAACATGTATTATTTATATTTATTATATACATAAATATATATATAATACTTACATGTTATATTGATAAGATATGTTTATCAATATATATAAATTTACAGTGTATATATATATTGTACTGCTCTTGTGCGGAATGTTCTGCATTTTAACAATGTGAATCGGACATATATCACGTAACGGTGGACCCATAAATTATAGGCGGTCTCTCTCTCTCTCTCTCTCTCTCTCTCTCTTTTGTGCTCACCGACATGTGACACGTGTCCAATTACAACAAGGAATTAAGGATTATTTTTTAATGTCTTATTAGGTTCATTAAAAAGTACATTATTTTGGTTCACTTAAGAACCTCCCTCTCTCTCTCTCTCTCTCTCTCTCTCTCTGTATATATATATATATATATATAGTTCCTAACTTAAGTGATTACACAAATTGTTATATCAGAAGAAAACGATAACAACATGTCAATAGAATATTAAATACATAAAAGTAAAAATGAACCCCAAAGATTCAATTTCATTTAATGAAATTAAGCACACCGGTCTAATATACTCCATCAATCTGTAACTTATTATTTTGCCATTACACTATACCACAATGACTATTTACTAACATATAACGAGTGTTAGTAATCAATTTAATAACGGATATATCCATTAGGAATAATGTGTTGGGAATATGATTTCTAATGGACACAACCCGTTAGTAAATTTATTAATTCTATCGGATTAAAACCGTTAAAAATTTGTTATTTATAATGGAAAATAACCCTTACAAATAATAAAAACCGTTATTTATGTGAGGACTTAATTTCATATTTATGTTTTTCCTTTTATTTACTAACGGATCTAAACCGTTAGAAGTGGGACTTTCTACTAGTTTTACTCCGTTAAAAAATATCGTATATTTAATATATATATTCCAGGGAACCAACCAATCGATCTTTGCTCACCCTTTCAAAATCAATGCCAACATTGAATTGGAGCCATAATAATAATAATAATAATAATAATAATAATAATAATAATAATAATAATAATAATAATAATAATAATAATCAAAGACAATCACAAAAAAGAAATTCATAAAAACTCATGCTCTTTAAAATTTTTAAAGCTATACATAATCAGTAGCCATCATATCATTGTCCATAAATGCATAAATATGCATAATCCATAACAAGCATAGAGCAACCATCCAAACATACTAGAAAAGGTCCACATGCATAAAAACATAAGAAAAAATAATGTTATGATCCATCCATCAGTATAATCAGATGTACTTCAACCAACAATCAAGCAATATGAGATATCCCCCACCCGCGAAGCCAGCGAAGGTATAGAAACCATCTTGAGGAGCTTCCCACAAATGAGCATCAGGGTCGAACACTTCATCCACACAAACTATCTTTTCTCCATTTTGGGGACGCTCGAAATGACACGTTTGTCGTGATGGACTGTCACAACATGACCTTTTGCCAAATTTTTACCAAATTTATTACAAAATAGGACTTTAGGTTCGTTTATGGGAACGTGGGGAGGATGATGAGTTTGAGATGAACCAAGTGACGCGAAAACATTGTCCACGTTTTGTGTTAGAGGAGAAGGGCGATTAGTTGAGATGGATCGATCACTCATGGGAGTGTTCAACGGTGCCCCGCTTTCTTTCATGTTTGATGCAATATGACACATAACCTAGAACATAAATGTACAAAAAATAAAAGTTAAAAGCACAAATAACACGATGAAGTTGTAACATGGCATGAAAAAATTGAAAAACATGAAAATCTACCTTGAGAGTATCCTCGACCGTGTGTAGTCTTGAGTTTCATAATTATTCCATGCATCATTTTCATTTTCTGTTTGTCCCCGTTCAAGTGCCTCGCTTGCAATCCCAGTATGAATAAGTTGTGTCCTAGAGATATGACTTGAATATGCACGAACACTTCTCCTTTTGTCCTTCCCAAATACTTCGGCAATTACATCCGTGTCGATGCCTCCCTCATTATGGCTACTTCCTTCACATTTTCTTCTATTCTCAGCAGCCATCAACTCATCCTATAGTATGAACAACAAAATGCTAAACTATAAATACATGTAAAAGAGGAAAGACTAGGGAGAAAAGTTATAATATCACAGACAAAAAATAAAATACTCACTATTTAGCCTTAGCGCTTGCCATCACATTCCCATTTTCATCACGGTGTCCCGCAATCCACTTATCTATTCGCCTAAATTTTTTAGTAGGCTCTTCCTTTCCCTATAAGTTTGATGTCAAGTGTAAGACTAAAAAGTGCTAAGACTGGAAATTATAAACATGAATCCCTGCCTTTTTGAATGTTTTCTGGGCATAGCTACAATGCCATAGACAATGGGGAATTTGAAGTTTTTGTCAATATTCACTATTTTTATTATTTTGTTGTTGCCTTTGGGATTATCTTCATTTTCTACAAAATTTTTCCAAATTTCAGGATCAACGCCTTGAGGCACTTCACGGCCATTTTTCCTTAAATGGTCTCGCAAACTAGACTTAAAGGTCCTAAACTTTTGGGACCAAGGTTTCTCAAGCAAAGGGCGAGCAACTTCAGCCGAAACATTAAGTTCAAATTGGCCCTATAGAAAAATGTAAATAAATAATTGCAAAAGGTTAGAAAACAACAAAATGAGTTTATACATTAGCTTTACGCACGAACATACTATGATTCAAAAAATAAATTGTTGAATCCACGTTATATCTATGTATGTTTCGTATTTTAAAAAGGAAAAAACATCACATAGTATTCTCAAAGGAAATTGAATATTACCATTAATGTGCGCCATACATCATCTTTGAAGTGTTGTGGCACCTTTTGCCAATCATCATAGCTAACGGGAATAAGACTTCGCACTAAATCCCCTACACGAGAATTCCACTTTTTACAATTATCACCCACAACAGAGCCGTCAATTTCAACTATGATTGGAATTTTATCCTTCTCATCTTTGTCACCTAATGGTTGAGACGAAGTTCGAACAAAAGATGGCTACTGCGTTGCATTTGTATCTGAAGACATAATTGATTTCTTGAAATTCAGAACACGACATTTAATGAGCGTCATATATTTATGCAAGGTATTGTGTACAATTTTGTCCAGCATCCATATTTCCAAAAGGTCACCATCAAAAGCAAAGCTAAATCTAGAGAGAAATGATGATAAAAAGGAAAAAGAGGGATGGGAATTAAAAAAGCCTTAAAATAAAGCACGCAGTATCAATTGACCATAGTAAGGCGGCATGTTAAGTAATATTAATCTACCACTTGTGTTATAACATTTGAACATAATCTCAACATCTGAACATACTCAGGAAAAAAATTGTTGTTTGTTCTTCCCAGTTGCCAAAGTAGCATAACTGTACAGTACACATGGTAATGTCTTCTTTTATGCTTATTACTCTGTCAGTGATACAACAAGACCCAGAGTGAGAGTACAAATAAATATAAGAAAATTACTTTGAGGAGTAAATGTTAAATCTTGAATGAAACTCAGTACTGGATAATCTTGTGATCTTGATTACAAACCAATGAAAGAAAAACCAAGTCTTAAGTTCCATCAGTCCACAACATCCGGCAATTGAATTGATGGTGGGTATCGGTGTTGCTCAACAAATCATAGCATAAATTAGGGTAGTTAGTTGGTGTTGATACGTCACGAGATCATGATTCAGCACTTTCCCCTACTAACATGGTGATGGATAAAAGAGCATTGGTTGTTGTGCCAGCAATGGTTGTAGTTCTAATGCGGAAATTCAAGGGTCGGGATGTTGGACAGCGTCGAATTCGTAGACCGTTCTCTGTTTCTGAAGTGGAAACATTAGTTCAAGTTGTTGAGAAGCTTGGTACTGGAAGATGGCGAGACGTTAAACTGCGTGCTTTTGATAATGCAAAGCTACAAACTTAGCTACAAACTTATGTGGATTTAAAGGACAAGTGGAAAACACTAGTGCACACGGCAAGCATATCCCCTCAACAAAGAAGAGGTGAGCATGTTCCACAAGAGCTTTTGGACAGGGTCCTAACCACCCATGCTTACTGGTCTAAGCAGCAGCACCTCAAACAGTATCTTTAAGAACATTTCACAGCTAAAAACATTCGTAGTAAATACTTGACAGTGCATGCATGCCTAGGTAAAGTTAGACGGTTTTGACATTTTTTTTAATTACAATGATGTAAGAAGGAAATTTAATTAATTAGTGTAACATTCTTAGCTCTAAATAAAAAAAAGGTGAAGTAAGTAAATCATAAGTGGGTCTTGGTCTAATTCAAATGAAAGAAAGGCCTTTATGATAACAAGATTGTAATTAAACAGCAGTTGACATGATCAGAATGTAGACTAAAATTACCTGGGAATGCTCACAATCTGTAGTCATAATTAGTGTTGGAACAGGGAGCTGAAAACCTAAGGTAGGAAATGAGATTATCATTTGTCATATTATATTTTCTTTAGTTGTATGTTTACTAAAGTATACAAGCCCTTGAACTCGAATTGAAAAGTTGATTATAGAATTGCCTAAAATGGTCAAAAATTTTCAACTGATTGCCTAGAGTGATAATTCTTAAGATTCAGTTTATTTAGACCGGACCACAATATTGTAAAAATACTCGTACAAATTTCAATTGAGCTGTTGGCAATCAGAAACCATTAAAACATAATAAAACCTTGATGTTTTACAAAGTCCTTGTGATGGGATGTACTTTGATAGCAGCATTGACCTTGCAAATGGTTTTATTATGTTTTAATGGGAGTTGATATCTTGCAAATGTACTTTGATAGAAGCATTTGAAACAGTGTGGGGACATGTTCGATTCAATATGTCTATCTGATATGTAGTCCGATCATGAATGGACCACCGCGGGAGAGGAACCATGTCTTCCCGTAAGAAGAGAAAAACTAGGTAGACATATGATATTTGAAAGCCTTAAAACATAGTTAGTATTATTTAGTATTATCTTATATTTAATATTTGTGTAATTATTTAGGGTTACATTGGGCCAAGAATTATGAATGCCAACAAGAAACGGAAAAGAATTGTTGAAGAAGATGTTGAAGTTATGGATTGTGAGTACAAATAAGGAATCGTACTTGCCACAAGAAACAGAAAAGATTATACTCATGGATTGTGAGTACAGATAAGGACATGGCATACAGGCAAGATACAAAATGGCCGCTAGGAAACGGCTTAAAAGAATAGGATATAAATATATAGGATATATTAAATACTATATTATACACTATATTATTTTTATATAATAACACATCCACTATAATGCCATAAAAGATTGGGAGGAAGATATTCTTCTTTTATTGAAGTCACTGACACCTTTCTTTAATTTTCGATGAAAATGTATTCAGATCCTCACACACACCCTCAGCTATGAGGTCCCTAAGTCAGTTCTATGCGAGAGGTAGGCTCAGAGGTAATAGAACAAGAAATCTCAACAATTATTTGGAGCTATTACTTCACGAGGCAGAAGGTTTAGACCTGCTGGTTTTGTACCTACTGCTTAGTTCATTCAAGGCAGCATCAGCAGGGTCTTAGTATTGTTTTGTACCTACTGCTCAGTTCATTCAAGGCAACATAATAAGACCTTGATGTTTTAACTGGGAATGCTCACAATCAGAAAATGAGGGATGGTATCATTTGCAAGATATCAAGTCTATTAATGAAAATACTCCTCACCTATTAATAGGGTACTTCAATGTTGTGACTAGTCAAAATACAAAACTAGGAGGCAATGAAGTGGAGCATATAGCGGTTAGAGATTTCAATCGAGCTTTGGATATGAGTGGCTTAGTTGACTTGGGGTATCGGGGTACTAAATTTACCTGGTGTAATAATAGAATGGAGGATAACCTCATAAAGGCCAAATTGGATAAATTTAATTAATAACCAGTGGAAGTGTGAATTAAAGCATAACAAGAGAAACTGAATGTACAACATTTGAAGTAGACACAAAAGAATCAATATGAAGCAATTGCATTTAGATCTGAACATTTCTATGCAATGCATGAATGAAATGGAATACCTTAAAAGTGAATTGGGGTTGTTGACACTGATTATGATAGTAGTCTTCTACGAGAGTATTTAAATGCAGTTAATTAAAAGAGACAAAGGAGAAGTGTGAAAATGTCTTGGAATTACCTTAAGGATATGCAGAACACGAGAGACGCTTTGCTTGATCAACTTCACCAAAAATCCCTGCTTCCCTTCGGATCACTGGTTCCAGGATCACCAAATTTGATGGAAACCTTCCTCGGCAAATTGTCAATCTTGGGCCTCGATTTTCTCTCGGTCACCGCCGATGCACTAAGAAAAGGAAAGTTGTTCTCTAATATTACCATCACTAATAGCGAAGAATAAATTGTGCACACATGCCTGTCCTCATTCTAATATTTGCTTCAAGAGGAGGAAAAAAACCAGTGAAAACCTACAGTCCAGTTCAGGAGGTGTTTTAAAGGTAGAAATATTGAATGTTGTGGGAGAAGATCATGGGAGAATGTGGACATCGATAGAAAATATCTCAAGTAGTTTCGAGTTTGATGATACATATATACGACAAGTATATAACCAGAGACCTACAATGGAATCTCAAAATTTACCACCATGCCACACTATCAACCTTTAAAGATCTCTAATTTAACTAGCATAAATATAGGTAAACAAGGCATAAAGGATGGCAAGTAGAGGTGAACCTAAACTCGAACCTTTACCTAATGGAACAATATTCTAATTATAAGAAACCTAAGTGACAATCTCTTGAACTCCGATCCTCGTGTATACATCAATATTCTTACAAACAGCACTTCTATGTTTACAATAGACCAGGTCGTATGCATCAACCTGGCGTCGTGAGTGCCTAAAATTTTTCACAGGTAGCACCTACAACTTCCACACTCATTATGGGATTTTATTAAGATTGCTTCCTGCAGCTAAGCACCCGGCTCAAAAGGATCATAGAACAAATTCATCTAAAGATCAAACTCAACCTCTAAGTCATCACATAATATCATAAATTCATTACACTCGTATGAGATAGAAATTTGCATGATCCATCTCCGACTATTTGACTTGTTTTTCACTTTGATATTGGTTCTTGGGATCTCAATCTCTAGGCATGGTACCATCACGCGTCTCACACACTATTTTTTTAAGGACTTTAATCCCATACCATTAAAGATACTTCCCTTCTTTCTTTCTTGCCAAAGCTTTGATTAATGAATTTATGAGGTAATCTCCAGATCTCAAAAAATTTCATAGTAACATAACAATTAGCAATTAGCTATCTCACATTATCGTGCTTACAATGCATTTGTCGTGACTTTCTATTATAACAATATTAGTTCTGTAGTCTCTCAATAACAGATGTGCTGTCATGGTTCCATTATATTTGGTAGAATGCTGCATCGAACTACTTTCTTCATTGGAATTAGCTAATGTAATCACTTGATACCACATAGTGGACTAAATATGATAGTTTGTTCATCCTCTCAAAGAAATTGATCTTCCCTAGTGAAAACATCATACATCAATTTCGTAAATAGAGGTATAAAAACAGGAAGAAAAACAATCTTAATTTGAATTTAATGGATTAGGAGGGATAACCTCTGTCCCTGATATGAAGAGGGGGTCGTGTGGCATCGCAAAACCAGAAAAGCATATAGGACTATAGCTTAACAAAATGAAATCAGATTTATTTGATAACATCGACGGACATTATTTGAATCCACGTTTTGATAACATCTGTCAGACCATCATCCCCCTAAACTTTGCGTTCAAACTCATCCAACAATCAAACCATAACAACCTTTACACTTGAACTATAATATTGATCCATTCATACTCACGCCAATCGAACCACATATGAAAATAAACAAACTCAAAGAAAGAGAAACCGAGAAAAGAGACTGGACAACTACATACATAACATGATTTATAAAAATTAATGTCTATAAATATATGAAGTAATTCAATGTCATTCCAACCATAAAAAGATAAGAAAAGAGGCATTAATCGTTCCAAAGGGATTCACATATTTCCAAATGAGTTGGTGATTCAATAGCTAGACGAAACCATGAAGTTTAAACATTTTTTCCAAATGAGGTTGGTCTTCAATAGTAGATTGGAAGTCCGTTGGTATATCTAACCCGTCTACTCGATTGGTCAGTCTCTTCGATGAGTGTACAACCACCCACCAATTGGGATTCTTAAGGTCTCTCTAATAGAATACTTGGTTGGCCTCGGAAGTGAGAATTACAGGCTCATCCAAGTCATTTCTCAAACTCCTAAGCTTGTCAAAATTCATCATCACCAAATTAGAGTCCAGACAGTGTCGACAACCATTTGTCTTATCTTCCACTCTAACCCAATCACAATAAAACACTACCTCCTTAATTATTGTATAATCAAGCTCAATTATCTGTCTAATAACCCCATACCTCATTGTCCCAGCATCCTTTAGATTTTTATCGCTTTTTCTTGCCCTGAATTTTGTCCACGCCTTTAGGCGAACACCGTTGTCTTGTGTTACAACACTATCATCGTGGTACTTAGTTGAAAATACAAAACCGTTAACGCGATACTTCTTATATGCCTTAACCCTATGATTTGGCCCTTAAACTAATCGCCACAACAGTGCCTTCGATTCCGTCTCTCTTGAATTGACCAACTGTGCAAAAGACCAAAACATAATTATTACACTAAATTCCAAAATTATGCTCACTAATAAACGACATGTCTAAGCACTCTTATTATATATTACAAACCTTTTTGTATAGCCATGGTATGAAAGAAGTTTGTTTTTTGTCATTTTGATCCCCTTTCCTTTACCACAAGAATTGGACTTCAATAATTCTTTACACTCACTATAAATTGTTCATGTTAGTTTCAAGTTTCAATATAACAATATTCACACACATGTAATATAAACATGTGACGAAACTCAAACCTGTAGTATTCATGGAGTCCATCGACATTAAGACGAAATAGTACCCACCGACGTATTGTAACACCCCGGCTAAAATAATAATGGGTGGCCAGCCCTATACTACATTAAATCAGGAGTTTCAGATGGTCCAGTCTCAACATCAACTGTCGGTACTATATCATATAGGACTAACTACCCGATATCATATAAGCGAGATGTTAAAATTTAAATAAAATATGGAACAAACAACAAGCAAAGACTATAACACTACTAAAAGGAAAGAAAGATGCATGAAGGAACTATGATAAATGAAATGCTAGAATAAAACGAAATAAATAACTACAATTGAATATACTACAAAGAAGTAAACCCGAATAAGCTGTCGGGTCACAGCCAATACAAAGACTGAAATGAAATAAATATACACATCTATAAATATCCCTTGGGTATAAACCCGATATACAACATGAATCCTACCTAGATTTTTAAAGAAGTAGGAAGCGACTACAAGATACATCCCGCAACTGTCCGCACATGTCACGGCTCCCAAGATTCTGGATAGAAGGTCATCCGGCATCCATGCGGTCGGACACCTGTACTAATATATATATATATATATATACAGGCAGGAGAGAAAAAGTAAACGGGTCAGAGCCCGAGTTGTGAAAAATATTTAGCAAATGTGTTAACCGTGCATAATAAATATCGGTGCACTTATTTCATAATTAAAAGTGGATTCGCACCCTCGTGGATTCCCAACTCACCTTTCATTTAACGGCGCGCACCTATTCGCGTCCTCAAATTTTAGTTAAATTACCCCCATATATAAGGACAACCTAATTTGACATAGGCCCAGCCTACCCACGAGAATTACCTTCCTATCTTAACCCAAGAATCTGCCCCTTTTCTAATCATACTAGATTATGTTCACAAACAATTATGCCATAATAGGCTTAATGGATTCTGGTTTATAATTTAATTAATTATAATTCTTAATACGTTACCCATTTATATTTGGGTTGAATCATAAGATTTAATTTCTAATTAACATGCATACAAATTATTATTGACAAAACTTCTCTCCAATCTCAACATTGTACTAAGTTTCATGCGTGGGGTGTCTCGCAAAGCAAAATCCAAACAAGGAACCACCCCATTACACTATTCCTTGACAACGTTGATCCTAGAGATCCATCATGCCACACATAAATATTTGACAGAACTTTTCTCCAATCTCAACACTGCACTGCGTTTCATGCGTGGGGTGTCTCGCAAAGCGAAATCCAAACAAGGAACCACCCCGTTACACTACTCCTTGACAATGTCGATCCTAGAGATCCATAATGCCATACATACCATATTATACTACTACTAATACTAAATTTTAGACTACAATATGAAAACAACTAAAAATCTCCAATAATATCCTTGGGATGATGTAACCGAAATATTCCTTAAATGCGATACATCAACCCCCATCAATCTAGTACACCATAATCATCCAAGATGTACTCCACAACGATACCATATCCTTTTATCTATATGATATATAAATATATATATAGGCATTTTATTCTAACCATATATATATATACCATCATCATCCATACCCATCACCAAGAGTACATATCATATCTGATGTACAATGGCCATGCACAAATAATATACCCAGCTATATATATCGTCGATAAAACTGCATCATGACATCATCCTCCCAGTGCCCGGCTCACGTAGAAATACTGGGGCCACCATGGTGGGACTAAACGACACCCATATCGTGGTAAACTCACGCACACGACGTCCCGGGAAGCGGTCATAACTCCTAACCGGCAATGAGATGAAACATACCCACCACGTCTCATCCCAAAAATGTAAATCACATAATAACACATGGGACGACTATGACCTGGGGAATATCCACACCCTGCTTTTCTAGTCAGGATGCTCACACTCTGCGCGGAAACTTCCCAATGATAGCATGAGCGGGGTATGCTTAACCACATAAGTATATATATCATTCACATGCACAATATATACACATCCATATGATCCCATCGTATGATCAAATATTAAACCATCACATAAGGTTTAGATATTCACAACATAAATATATCCATACAGATATATATACATATATTCACATATCCATACATCTATATATATACAAACTAACTCTCATTCGTGTGTATAAGCTATCTATATACACTCGGCTATAAGTATACATAATCCTCGATATACAAGCCGTCACCACAATTTCCTTTAATTTACCTTGATATGTGAATACAATCTCTCACTTGAAACATATTCAATCATTTTTCCTATGATGAATAGTCTCCCAAAATCATATGTATATATATACATATATATTCAACATTAGGGTTATCACACAAAATTTGTGTAGGAAACCATCACAACGCATACCATATATATCCGAGAGCACATTAAAGAATCTAGTAATCATTTTGACTATTGGTATACACATAACTAATAGTCTATAAGCCTCAAGCTCAATCTTACCTTCATCAAATAATCCCATTTGTTAGGGAAAATACCCGTTGTAAATCACACACCGATAAACAACATCTACCCCGACTAGAATTTACACACTCTACTCTAGTTGGTAATATGATCCCATCGCTCTCGATTTCGACGACGGTTCAATCAGTTTTGTGAATCCCCTAGTCTAAGATCTCTCGGATTTATTTCTTAAATTTTATCATTACTAAGGGTATGCAACTATACTCTTCCATTTGGCCCCAAATCGTATCTTAATAATATCCTATCCTTATAAGGATTCGACATAAAGGTTGGACTAGAATTTCACAGCATACCCTCGCAACTCTCTCTAAGAGTTCTTAACCTCACATCACATCTATACTTACTTTTGATCTACAATTAGGATCCTCAATCCCAATAAGGTTTCCCCAAAATCTCTATATACACAGCTCCAAATACATACATGGATAAATTCTTCTCTAATAATTCCAAGAAGTCCCCACTATCATACTAAGTGAAAGATCCCCTATAAGTCTCAAAAATATATCTATTACTTCATAAGAGAAATCCCCAAATCAATAAACCCAACCAAAAAGGGTTTGAAATCACTATGGAGAAAATACCTCAAAATGCCCTGTTCCCGAATCGATTCGGCCCTATTCCGAATCGATTCGTCCTAGCGAATTGATTCGGCCTCCAAGGCGAATCGATTTGGGTACAAAGACCTGGGCTTCTGCCACAGGCTGAATCGATTCGGCTTGGGTCTGAATCGATTCGGTCAATGCAGACCTGCTAATTTCCCTAAACCGAATCGATTCGCTAAGGAGGCAAATCGATTCGGGCCTACAGATTTTGAAGGTTTCTTCTTCTTCATCAAAACCCACGAATTCTAAACCCTAAATTTTCATTTCTAACTCTTAAACCTTCATCAAATCATGATTCTAAGCCAATAAATCAACTCAAAGTTGATCCCAACCATTTATACACCTTTAAACCCATATTTAAACATTGATTTCAAGATTTAACCCAAAAATCTAGGTTTTGATATTAATACCTAAAAACCATTTCCTTAACCCACAAATTATGAAATCAAATACACAAATGACCTATTTAGAAAGATTAAACACTTGCCTCAGATTCATAGAGGTTGGATCATCCTCGATGTCGCGTTCACTACACCAAAACTGGCGATTGATCACGGCCAAAATCCCTGACCAAAACTGTGGGTCGCGGACTTCGGCCGTGACCATTTCTGGCGTGACCATTTCCGTGGGTCGCGGCCCAAGTCCGTAACCAAAAAATGGTCACCGCCAAGAGGGGTCACGGCAGATGGTCGCGGACTTTGGCCGTGACCCATGCCGTGATGGGTCGCGGCCCTAATCCGTGACCCATAACCGTGACAAATTGGTCGCGCCCAAAGTCCGCGACCCACGTCCGTGACAAAAAAAAAAAATTTGGTCGCGGCCCTTATCCGTGACCCAGAACCGTGACAAATTGGTTGCGGCCAAAGTCCGCGACCCACGCCCGTGACAAAAAAAATTAAAAAAAATTGGTCGCGGCCCTTGTCCGTGACCCACAACCGTGACAAATTGGTCGCGGCGAAAGTCCGCGACTCACGTGCGTGACCAAAAAAAATTAAAAAAATTGGTCGCGGCCATAGTCCGCGACCCATAACCGTGACAAAAAAATAAAAAAAATGGTCGCGGACTTTGGCCGCGACCATTTTTAAGCGCGACAAAAAAAAATAAAAATGGTCATGGACAAAGTCCATGACCATATTTATCTATAATTTAAAAAAAATGAATTTTTTTTTTGTCCAATCCTAAAATTGGGGGTCCTGTGAGTGCACCGTCGGTTGCTACGAGGTGTTACAAATATTTATTATAGGCAAAACAATAAAAAAAATCACAAATTGCGAATTGAGAATGTTGTTAATAAACAAATATATATACAAACTTAAAAATATTACACGTCTTAATAATTCACAAACCAATAAAAAATTGGGCAGAGTTTCCTCTATTTTCTTGACATTCCAAAACCTGTAAATGAAAAACCTGCTTATTATAAAGCCCGCACGGCTATAAAATTCAACAATTAAATTATAAAAGCCCGCACGGCCATAAAACCAAACAATAAAAGCCTGCACGACTATAACACATAAAAAACATTATCCTGAATGTCCACAACATATAAATAATCTTCATGTTGTAAACCATTGCCTCCTTCATTTGATCCACATGCAAAAATCCTACAAAAGATAGGATACAAAAAACAAAAATATCAGTAACCAAGTAATTTTACAAAAAATTTAATCAAGCTGAAAAATAGCATATATGAGTTAAAATTATCAGTAACCAAGTAGAAATATGAAAATTACCGTCGTTTTGATAGGTGTTGGTGGGAGGTGTTGGTGCCACCCACGGGGCCGTTTGGGGGCTGTTTCGAGTTTTCACCCTCTAACGCCATGTTTTGCTTAAGTGTAGAAATACGCAAATTACCCTCGTATTCTCAAACCGGGAGACCCGCGGCTGCGAGGTCAGTTCCTACGAGTTACGTTGGTCCCGAGGGAGGTGTTGGTGCCACCCACGGGGCCGTTCGGGGGCTGTATCGAGTTTTCACCCTCTAACGTCATGTTTTTAAGCTTAAGTCTAGAAATAAGAAAATTACCGTCGTACTCTCAAACCGGCAGACCCGCGGCTGCGGGGTCAGTTCCTACGAGTTACGTTGGTCCCGTGGGAGGTGTTGGTGCCACCCACGGGGACGTTCGGGGGCTGTTTCGAGTTTTCACCCTCTAACGTCATGTTTTTAAGCCTAAGTCTAGAAATAAGCAAATTACCGTCGTACTCTCAAACCGGGAGACCCGCAGCTGTGAGGTCAGTTCCTACGAGTTACGTTGGTCCCGTGGAAGGTGTTGGTGCCACCCACGGGGCCGTTCGGGTGCTGTTTTGAGTTTTCACCCTCTAACGTCATGTTTTGCTTAAGTGTAGAAATACGCAAATTACCGTCGTACTCTCAAACCGGGAGACCCGCGACTGCGGTGTCAGTTCCTACGAGTTACGTTGGTCCCGTGGGAGGTGTTGGTGCCACCCACGGGGCCTTTCGGAGGCTGTTTCGAGTTTTCACCCTCTAACGCCATGTTTTTAACCCTAAGTCTAGAAATAAGCAAATTACCGTCGTACTCTCAAACCGGGAGACCCGCGGCTGCGAGGTCAGTTCCTACGAGTTACGTTGGTCCCGTGGGAGGTGTTGGTGCCACCCACGGGGACGTTTGGGGGCTGTTTCGAGTTTTCACCCTCTAACGCCATGTTTTGCTTAAGTGTAGAAATACGCAAATTATCATCGTATACTCAAACCGGGAGACCCGCGACTGCGAGGTCAGTTCCTACGAGTTACGTTGGTCCCGTGGGAGGTGTTGGTGCCACCCACGGGGCCGTTCGGGGGCTGTTTCGAGTTTTCACCCTCTAACGTCATGTTTTGCTTAAGTGTAGAAATACGCAAATTACCATCGTACTCTCAAACCGGGAAACCCGCAGCTGCGGTGTCAGTTCCTACGAGTTACGTTGGTCCCGTGGGAGGTGTTGGTGCCACCCACGGGGACTTTCGGGGGCTGTTTTGAGTTCTCACCCTCTAACGCCCTGTTTTTAACCCTAAGTCTAGAAATAAGCAAATTATCATCGTAATCTCAAACCGGGAGACCCGCGGCGGCGAGGTCAGTTCCTACGAGTTACGTTGGTCCCGTGGGAGGTGTTGGTGCCACCCACGGGGCCGTTCGGGGTAAAAATACGCAAATTACCATCGTACTCTCAAACCGGGAGACCCACGGCTGTGGTGTCAGTTCCTACGAGTTACGTTGGTCCCGTGGGAGGTGTTGGTGCCACCCACGGGGACTTTCGGGGGCTGTTTCGAGTTTTCACCCTCTAACGCCATGTTTTTAACCCTAAGTCTAGAAATAAGCAAATTACCTTCGTACTCTCAAACCGGGAGACCCGCGGCTGCGAGATCAGTTCCTACGAGTTACGTTGGTCCCGTGGGAGGTGTTGGTGCCACCCACGGGGACGTTTGGGGGCTGTTTTGAGTTTTCACCCTCTAACGCCATGTTTTGCTTAAGTGTAGAAATACGTAAATTATCGTCGTATACTCAAACCGGGAGACCCGCGGCTGCGAGGTCAGTTCCTACTAGTTACGTTGGTCCCGTGGGAGGTGTTGGTGCTACCCACGGGGCCGTTCGGGGGCTGTTTCGAGTTTTCACCCTCTAACGTCATGTTTTTAAGCCTAAGTCTAGAAATAAGCAAATTATCGTCGTACTCTCTAACCGGGAGACCCGCGGCTGTGGGGTCAGTTCCTACGAGTTACGTTGGTCCCGTGGGAGGTGTTGGTGCCACCCACGGGGCCGTTCGGGGGTTGTTTCGAGTTTTCACCCTCTAACGTCATGTTTTTAAACCTAAGTCTAGAAATATGCAAATTACCGTCCTATTCTCAAACCGGGAGACCCGCGGCTGTGGGGTCAGTTCCTACGAGTTACATTGGTCCCGTGGGAGGTGTTGGTGCCACCCACGGGGCCGTTCGGGGGCTATTTTGAGTTTTCAACCTCTAACGTCATGTTTTTAAGCCTAAGTCTAAAAATAAGCAAATTACCGTCGTACTCTCAAACCGGGAGACCCGCGGCTGCGGGTTCAGTTCCTACGAGTTACGTTGGTCCCGTGGGAGGTGTTGGTGCCACCCACGGGGCCGTTCGGGGGCTGTTTCGAGTTTTCACCCTCTAACGTCATGTTTTGCTTAAGTGTAGAAATACGCAAATTACCGTCGTATACTCAAACCGGGAGACCCGCGGCTGCGAGGTCAGTTCCTACAAGTTACGTTGGTCCCGTGGGAGGTGTTGGTGCCACCCACGGGGCCGTTCGCGGTCTATTTCGAGTTTTCACCCTCTAACGTCATGTTTTTAAGCCTAAGTCTAGAAATAAGCAAATTACCGTCGTACTCTCTAACTGGGAGACCCGCGGCTGCGGGGTCAGTTCCTACGAGTTACGTTGGTCCCGTGGGAGGTGTTGGTGCCACCCACGGGGCCGTTCGGGGGCAGTTTTGAGTTTTCACCCTCTAACGTCATGTTTTTAAACCTAAGTCTAGAAATATGAAAATTACCATCGTATTCTCAAACCGGGAGACCCGCGGCTGTGGGGTCAGTTCCTACGAGTTACATTGGTCCCGTGGGAGGTGTTGGTGCCACCCACGGGGCCGTTCGGGTGCTGTTTCGAGTTTTCACTCTCTAACGTCATGTTTTTAAGCCTAAGTCTAGAAATATGCAAATTACCGTCGTATTCTCAAACCGGGAGACCCGCGGCTATGGGGTCAGTTCCTACGAGTTACATTGGTCCCGTGGGAGGTGTTGGTGCCACCCACGGGGCCGTTCGGGGGCTGTTTCTAGTTCTCACCCTCTAACGCCATGCTTTTAAGCCTAAGTCTAGAAATATGCAAATTATCGTCGTATTCTCAAACCGGGAGTCCCGCGGCTGCGGGGTCAGTTCTTGCAAGTTATATTTGTCCCGTGGGAGGTGTTGGTGCTACCCACGGGGCCGTTAGAGGGATGTTTCGAGTTTTCACCCTCTAACGCCATGTTTTTAAGCCTAAGTCTAAAAATATGCAAATTATCGTCGAATTCGTAAACCGGGAGTCCCGCGGCTCTGGGGTCAGTTCCTACGAGTAACATTGGTCCTGTGGGAGGTGTTGGTGCCACCCACGGGGTCGTTCGGGAGTTGTTTCGAGTTTTCACCCTCAAACGCCATATTTTGCTTAAACCATGTTTTGGCACCATTTCAATGCAAATCCTAGTAAAGCTAATTCTATTCATATTTCTAGTGACTGAATCAGCATAGATGGGGATTGCTATCGCACTAGAAATGTGATTGAGGCCTTTAACAGTCCAATATTCCATAGGGATGTTGGGGAAGAGCACCCAAACTGGAACTCTAATAGTATCCTCTTTAAAGAACTTGAAACCATGTTTCCATTTATTCAAAATGTTGGGGTTCCCCATGAAGTTCGAAGGGCAATTTTCCACCACCTCATCTCTCAAAGTGGGGCTGTGATATTTGAAGAAAAAGTATCCATCATCATGAGCAAACATTTTTCTCTTCATTCAACTCTTCTAGTCTTATCACATTGGTTACCAAGAAAAAGTATTCAATTCTGCTTTGTGTTGGGGATGTGAACTAAAGTTTGGTTACCAAGGAAGCTTTGGATATATTTAGTAGTTTATCAGGGCTTAGGCCTAATCGTTATAAAAGTCATATGTTCATTACTAGCTTAGATGAAGAGGAGACTCTTAGTGTGGTTATCAATCTCAACATTAAAAGCTGGACTAATATGCATGTATATATATGTATATATATAATTGTATATGCATGTTTATAACTGTATATATATGCATATATATATACCAGTATATATACTGCTCTGCATATATATGCAGTATATATACTGCATATATATGCATATATATACCAGTATATATATGCATATAATACTGCATATATATGCATATATATACCAGTATATATATGCATATATATGCAGAGCAGTATATATACTAGTATATATATGCAGTATATATACTTTATATATATATGCATATATATACCATATAATATACTCTATATATAGTATATATGCAGATTATATACTGCAGCGTATATATATGCAGTATATATATACTCTGCAGTATATATTATATAGTATATACAGTATATATATATATCGGATATGGGAATTCACTTCTGCCTGGTCTTCAATAACTGCTCCATCTTCATCTTGAATAGATTTATAAATTAATCCTCAATTTATGGTGTTTGGCCTTCACATACTGATGGGAAAACTTGTAATTGGAATCCCCTTATTGAATACATTAGGAGTTGATTTTTATCGCTAGTAGGTTTCTTCATTCTTGTAGGCAGTCAGCAAATCAGCTTTACCCTTGTTCATAGCTACTCTATTAACTTCACTGTTGTCTAACTCATAACAAAGCTCAAGTTGCATACTCAAATCCTATAGATTCTTCACAGATTGAAAAACATCCTTAAAAATTTCCTTATTCCACTATCTAAGATCCCCTTTTAATATTTTCAGCTTAGTAGCAAACTTTTTTAGTCCAAAACCTGTGGAGTCCTCATTCTAAGATTTGTGAACAATATCAAGGAATTTAAGGTGGTTACACCACATTTTCTGGAACTTAAAGGTTTAGGATGGCTTCCTTCAAAAGATTTGAGAGTTAAAATAAGGGGAGCATGATCAGATGCAGCTCAATTAAGGTGTTTTATCAATGAATTAAAAAACTCAGAAATAAATTGTTGGCTAACTAAGCATCTGTCTAACCTAGCCATGATTGAATCTTCATCATTTCTATGGTTACACCAAGTAAACTTAGTTTTAGAATACCCCAAGTCCATAAGCCCACTATCTTCAATTGCCTGAATAAAATCCTCTAAAGCTAGATGATCAATGTCATTCCCACTAAGTTTTTCATTTTGAGATACAACCACATTGAAATCCCCCATAGTTACCAGAGGATAAGCATGATATCTGTCTGTAATAAGTCTCAACTGATCCCATAGCTCCTTATCTCTTCTTTTGCACATTTTGCATAAACTACTGTTATAATAACAGATGCCTAGACTGAATGATGAGTAATTTTCAAGGTTAAGTGTTGAGGGTGATCTATGAGGCATTGAGTGGACATATTAAATCTCTAAAAAAACAAATTTTACCATTAGAATTCCTAGAGAAGCCTTTAAAGCCCCATTTAATCCTGAATTTATCAATTTTCTTGGAGTCAACCTTTGGTTCAAGAAGAGGAAGGATTGGCATCTAGTGAATTTTTTTGAGGAGTTTAAGTCTTCTACAAGAAGAGTTCTTAGATGCACCTCTAATGTTCCAAACAAGAGAGTTGATCATTGAGAAATTGAGGGGAGAAATTTAGTGGTACCTTTATCTACTGATCGAGTAAGCTTTTTAAATAGAAGATCTTGCATTTTTCTTTGTTTACCTTTGACTTTGATAGGCTCTTCTGAATGTTTTTCCATGACTAGTTCCTTAGTCAACTGCTGCTTCAAGGAGAGTTTCTTATCAATCAATCTTGAAAAAAGTTAGAGTTCCTCGATGAAAGGCAGGTGGTGAGCATATTCATCTTCTACATTTGTGAGATATAATGACTCAGTTGCTTGGTTCTTTTTATATTTTGGAATAACTGTTCCTTTAGGGGATAAAGAAAATTCTTCAACAACTTGCACATCTTCTCTATTCAGGACTTTATCTTGAATTTTATTTAGGTGGACTTGAATCTTGATGGATGTCTTCTACCATTTAGTGTTATTCCATTCCTCTTCTGGTAGGCTATTTGGGTTCTCTTTTTGACTCACCTTTTTACACAAAGCCTTGTTAATTATGGTTTCTTCCTCAATTTTGTCCTCAGTCTTGTCTTCTTCAAAGCCCTCTCCATTACTTTTCTCTGCTAAATCCTTCTCATTGGAAAGGGCAGTGTTCAGGTTGCATAGTTTCTCAATCTTGCCCTTTGTCTTCTCCTTTTCTAAATAACCATCATGTCTTGCTTCTTCCATGTTTTCCTCTATGCTAACTATTGCAGTATTTTGGGTAGGTTCTATGATTTTCTTTTCATACCACTGAATAACTTTCTTTGGCCTCACATTATGTCCATTCTTTGGGTTATAATCAAGATTCTGAATCAAAAAAATGCAAGTTTCCTCATCATGTCCTTTCCTAGAGCAATTATTACAATATTTCGATTTATTTTCTTCAATTACCTCATGCTATTACCCCTTATTACCACAACCAATCCAAACTCTATTTGGAATTTTTTTTTGTAAAGTCTACTTCAACACACACATGGGAAATGCTAGGTCTATTGATCTCCAGAGTTGAAGAGTGAAGGTTTAAGGGTTTACCTATAAGCTGAGCTATTGAAAAAAGGGATGATTTTGAAAAAAATGAATGGGAAGTTGTGAAAGGAAATCCAAATTGATGATATACTTATCTCTTTATCAGATCGGAATTCAAGAGTCCATTTGAAAATCCTCATTGGAAAGTGACCAACATACCAGGTATCACACAACCACATTCAAGAATTATCTTCATCAGAGTTTAATCGAATGAGGACGTGTTTGTTATCAATAAGTCCAATATTGAAAGAAGTTTTTGAGGTAGAAGGTCTGAAAAACCTATTGTATGACTTCCAACGATAACCTACCAGGAGAGAACTTTCCCACTAGAGCATGCTTGAAAGTTTTTGAGAGGATATCAATGTCTTTATTGAAGACCAGGCAGAAGTGAAGGCCAAACACCATAAATTGAGGATTAATTTATGTGGTTGTTTTACGTTTTCACCCCTCGATGGCATGTTTTTATGCTTAAGTCTAATTTTTTGCAAATTTACGTCGTACACTCAAATCGCGAGTCCCGTGACTACGCGGTCTGTTCCTATGAGTCGCATTGGTCCCGTGCGAGGTGTTTATGACTCTTACGGGACCGTTTGGTGTTTGTTTTAGGTTTTCATCCTTCGATGGCATGTTTTTATGCTTAAATCTAACTTTTTGCAAATTTTCGTCGTACACTCAAACCGGGAGCCCCGTGACTACACGGTCTGTTCCTACGATTTACATTGATTCCGCGAGAGGTGTTTGTGACTCTTACGGGACCGTTTTGTGGCTGTTTTACATTTTCACCATTTGATGGTATGTTTTTATGCTTAAGTCTAATTTTTTACAAATTTACGTCGCACACTCAAACCGGGAGCGCCGTGACTACACGGTCAGTTCCTACGATTCACATTGGTCCCGTGCGAGGTGTTCGTGACTCTTACGGGTACGTTTTGTGGCTGTTTTACGTTTTCGCCCTTCGATGGCATGTTTTTATGCTAAAGTCTAATTTTTTATAAATTTACGTCTTACACTCCAACCGGGAGCGCCGTGATTACGCGGTCGGTTCCTACTAGTTACATTGGTCCCGTGCGAGGTGTTCGTGACTCTTATGGGACCGTTTTAAGGTTGTTTTACATTTTCACCCTTCGATGGAATGCAAGTCTAACTTTTTGTAAATTTATGTCGTACACTCAAACCGGGAACCCCGTGACTACGTCGTCGGTTCCTACAAGTCACATTGGTCCCGTACGAGGTGTTCGTGACTCTTACCTGACCGTTTAGTGTCTATTTTAGATTTTCACCCTTCGATGGCATGTTTTTATGTCAAGTCTAATTTTTTGCAAATTTGCATCGTACACTCAACTCGGAAGCCCCGTTACTATGCGGTCGGTTCCTACGAGACACATTGGTCCCGTGCGAGGTGTACGTGACTCTTACGGAACCGTTTTGTGCTTGTTGTACGTTTTCACCCTTCGATGGCATTTTTTATGCTCAAGTTTAATTTTTTTGCAAATTTACGATGTACACTCTAACCGGGAGCACCGTGACTACGCGGTCAGTTCCTATGAGTTATATTAGTCCCGTGCGAGGTGTTCGTGACTCTTACGAGACCGTTTTAAGGATGTTTTACATTTTCACCCTTAGATGGCATGTTTTTTATGCTTAAGTCTAATTTTTTACAAATTTACGTCGTACACTCAAACCGGGAGCCCCGTGACTACGCGGTCGCTTCCTACGAGTCACATTGGTCCCGTGCGAGGGGTTCGTGACTCTTACGGGACCGTTTTGTGTTTGTTTTACGTTTTCACCCTTTGATGGCATGTTTTTATGCTTTAAGTCTAATTTTTTTTCAAATTTACGTCGTACAGTCCAACCGGGAGCCTCGCAACTACGCGGTCGGTTCCTACGAGTTATATTGATCCCGTGCGAGGTGTTTGTGACTCTTACCAGACCGTTTTAAGGCTGTTTTACATTTTCACCCTTCGATGGCATATTTTTATGCTTAAGTTTATTTTTTTGCAAATTTACACCGTACACTCACCCGGGAGCCCCGTGACTACGCGGTCGGTTCCTACGAGTCACATTGGTCCCGTGCGAGGTATTCGTGACTCTTACCAGACCATTTTGTGGTTGTTTTACATTTTCACCCCTCGATGGCATGTGCTTAAGTCTAATTTTTTGCAAATTTACGTCGTACACTCAAATTGCGAGTCCCGTGACTACGCGGTCTGTTCCTATGAGTCGCATTGGTCCCGTGCGAGGTGTTCGTGACTCTTACGGGACCGTTTGGTGTTTGTTTTAGGTTTTCATCCTTCGATGGCATGTTTTTATGCTTAAATCTAACTTTTTGCAAATTTACGTCGTACACTCAAACCGGGAGCCCCGTGACTACACGGTCTGTTCCTGCGATTTACATTGATTCCGCGCGAGGTGTTTGTGACTCTTACGGGACCGTTTTGTGGTTGTTTTACATTTTCACCATTTGATGGCATGTTTTTATGCTTAAGTCTAATTTTTTATAAATTTACGTCGCACACTCAAACCGGGAGAGCCGTGACTACACGGTCAGTTCCTACGAGTTACATTGGTCCCGTGCGAGGTGTTCGTGACTCTTACGGGACTGTTTTAAGGCTGTTTTACATTTTCACCCTTCGATGGCATGTTTTTTATTCTTAAGTCTAATTTTTTACAAATTTACATCGTACACTCAAACCGGAAGCCCCGTGACTACGCGGTCGGTTCCTACGAGTCACATTGGTCCCGTGCAAGGGGTTCGTGACTCTTACGGGACCATTTAAAGGTTGTTTTACGTTTTCACCCTTTGATGGCATGTTTTATGGTTAAGTCTATTTTTTATCAAATTTCCGTCATACACTCAAACCGGGAGCCCCGTGACTACGCGGTTGATTCCTATGAGTCACATTGGTCCCGTGCGAGGTGTTCGTGACTCTTACGGGATCGTTTTGTGTTTGTTTTATGTTTTCACTCTTTGATGGCATGTTTTTATGCTTTAAGTCTAATTTTTTTTCAAATTTACGTCGTACACTCCAACCGGGAGCCTCGTGACTATGCGGTCGGTTCCTACTAGTTACATTGGTCCCGTGCGAGGTGTTCGTGACTCTTACCAGACCGTTTTGTGGTTGTTTTACGTTTTCACCCGTCGATGGCATGTTTTTATGCTTAAATCTAATTTTTTGGAAATTTGCGTCGTATACTCAAACCGGGAGCCCGTGACTACGTGATTGGTTCCTATGAGTCACATTGGTCCTGCACGACAAGTGAATAAGATGAGCGGTCACAAATTGCAAACCCAAGAATAACTTTCGAACCATGACTAATTTTTATTCCCATTCTCACCTCTCTCCTATTCATCTCGGACTAATTTTTATTCCCATTTTCACATCTCTCCTATTCTCAAACCGGGAGTCCCGTGGCTGCGCGATCAGTTCCTATGAGTTACATTGGTCCCGTGAGAGGTGTTGGTGCCTCTCACAGGACCGTACGAGGGTTGTTCGGGAGTTGTTTTGGATTTTCACCCTCCAAAATATTTTCAACATATTATCCAACAATCAAACCAATAATTATCCCGTACTCCTTTAAATTATCATATATTCCTTCAAACATACTATCCAACAACAAGCCAACAACCAATAATTATCCCGTACTCCTTCTATCATCTAAAAGATTTAATAAATAATGCATATCAATTATATAACTACTTTAGTTAAAGTAAAGAGTACCTGGTGTGTAATGAAGAACTGGTATGTAATGAAGAAGTGGTATCTAATTGGTTAGGTCTGCAATACATAAACAATGTAGTTATGATTATTACGCCGCCATTTGAAGGTTTTAAAATACATATTCAATCAAGTTGATCATAAAAAATTTCAAACTAAAACAGAACTGTATAAAATCAACATAACTATAGCATACATGTCAAGTTAAAATATGAATGAACGGAATTAAGTTGTATTGTTCCATGTCAAGTTGTAGCCTCATAATATCTTGACGTAAACGTAAAAAAATGCACATTAATCGCAAGATATATGATATACTTTTTCATAGGCAAATCAAGAACACACCCAACAAATTTAATAACATGTACATTTATCGACACTAGTATAAATTCAATAAATACAACCTAGTATCCAACAACCAAGCCAACAATATCTCACTATAGTAATGTGCACACGTGTTTGCGACTCTTATGTCAAAAAAATTTCATTTAATTATATTTTGTCAAAAAAAAACAAGACAAGCATATTTTGTCAAAAAAATACACACACATACAATCTAGGGTTTATTGACATAATCTATACATACACACACATACAATCTAAGGTTTACTTAAACCCTAACTTTTTTTGACATGAATCTATGCATACATATAACCAACAATAAGGCGGTTGTAATTTTTTTTACTTATTATATAAACATTTAATTATATTTTGTCAAAAAAATATAATGTCTAGAGTTTTGAATAATATTTTGTCAAAAAAAATACACATATACAATCTAGGGTTTATTGACATAATCTATACATACACACATACATACACACACATAATGTCTAGAGTTTTGAATACTATTTTGTAAAAAAAATACACACATACAATCTAGGGTTTATTGTCGTAATCTATACACACACACATACAATCTAGGGTTTATTTTCGTAATCTATACACACACACATATACACACAAATAGCTGCCACAAATCATAACAAATCGAAAATCACACACACACATACACCCACATATACATACACACACACACATACACTCGCATACACACATAGCTGCCACAAATCAAAATAAATCAAAATGAACACACATATACACACATACCTTTCACGATTCTTAGATGAAATCAACAAAAAACCCAAATAGACGAAATCCCAAATCGCCCAAATCGTCCAAACTTAACCGCGAATGGCAGAAATTTGAGTAGCGTTGTAAGTAAATCATCTTTAAATATGTTGACCTGGTCACGGCCTACAGCCGTGACCCAACCTCCGTGACCAATTAGTTATCCCCTGACCACTGGTCATGGCCCTAGGCCGTGACCCACCATGCTCAACCAACAGTCCACCATGAGCGACCAAACCCCCTTCGAATGAGGTATGGTCACGGTCTCAAACCGTGACCCACTTCAAAAATTGGTTTCGGCCTCTAGCCCTGACCACCATGCGCGACTAACAACCCTTCAAATGAGGTATGGTCACGGCCCCAAGCCGTGACCCACTTCAAAATTTGGTTTCGGCCCCTAGCCGTGACCCCATTTGCGCGACCAATTTTTTTTTATGAGGTGGTCACGGTCCAAGTCCGTGACCCATCCACGACCAAGTTGGAGGAAATTTTGGCGGGGTTTTGGCGCCAACATGGTCACACCTTGGATCACGGCCAAAGTCCGTGATGCACAGTGGTCAGGGACTTGGGCCGTGACCACTTCCAAAGCATCCATGGCTCAGTGTAAAAATGGAAATGGTCACGCCAAAAATTGAGTTGGTCACGGCCCAAGTCCGCGACGAGCTGGTTGCGGACTTGGGCCGTGACCAACTGGGCGTGACCATTCACAGGATTTGGTATAGTGGTTAGGGCCGGAATCTCCAAGCTTTTCTCCCTCTCTCTCTTCCTTTCTTCTTCTTTCTCTCTTCTTCTCCTCTTTTCTTTCTATTTCTCTCTTTCTCTAAATGAGAAGACTTGTCCCGTAAGCCTCTTAAATCCCTAAAACACAAGTCCCAATTTTAATTGTTAATACACACTTTAAATGACTCGTTCACTCCAATTCGAGTCAAACTGACTTAAAACATTCTGGAGCCGAAATAAAACCCAATGACAGTCATTTTGACTATCTCGACCCTTTCGGGATCGATGGTACCCTCAAAATCATCATCCGGAATACTTTAAAATGTCGTCTATTTTTGGACTTCAATTCCCAATTTTAGAATTCTCCAATTTAATTAAATTTTATTTTCCCAAAAATTTAATTTCTCAGTCTCAAAAATCATGGGGTGTTGCACGTATTTGTTGAAATTGTGTTGGTTCCAACATCACGAACTTATCGTCAAGCAAAGGCCCTTCATCAAAGAACTCTTCATCGTCCTCTAAGATAATTCCAAACATTCTCTTGAAATGAAGGCAATATCACCTCTAGAAAATATATATATCATGTTTTAAAAAGAGGGAGTCGCAGAAAAAAAAACTTGACGACCATCTCACACCAGACTGGCAAAGTGTAGGTGCAAGTGGGAGAATATTTTAAGTACTATGCTCACATCTCAAGTTTTGAATATAAGATTCAACACTATCTCTACGCCTTATCCCAATTTCAATAATCCTGATTAAACTTTGTACATGGAATTGTCCAGCAATTTACTAAATCTGTGGGAGGTTTAGTCACTAAACCTGATTCAATCCACTAAACATTTCTTTAGTCGACTAAACATGAATAAAATATAAATATAATGGCTACTTCTTTGAGAAACTCAAAACCAATTGTTTTCCAAATAACCACTTGTTTTGTTTCCCAACCATCATGCTTCACACGCAAGAGTTGATAAATAATATCAAAGCTCCATTCAGTTACTTGAATCCTAAATTAGTTGAGATTTCAAAAGAAAGAAAGAAAGAGCAAAAATATCATAACACACACAATTTGAGTCATCAGATAATACGAGACAGGGGATATACGATACGAGACACGGGTGAGTGTTACCTCTCTTTGCGATCAGATTTAGGAGATGGACGTAGGAAGGGAACGGCGTCCTGAGATGGAGAAGGACGTTCTCAGATGGAGAAGGACGTTCGGAGTCTTATATAAGTTCCATTATCCATCATCAAATTCCCAAACTTGAGTTGGGTTGTAGAACCATGGCCATGAGCATCCAAAGGTTGTACTTTATGGCGTAACTATCAGTAACTAACAACCGCTCCATGATGGACTCCTAATAGTCGAAATCATGAGGACTGTACAAATTCCATTAATTTGTTGGAGACGAAGGGGATACTAGCTGTCGAGGTGAAGGAATCGATTGGAGACGAAGGGGAACAAGTGGGTGTAATAAACACGGGCCTTCAATGTTCAGCGTACGTGGATATAAGAATATCAATTTTCATCCTACGTGGATACCCTATATGAGTTGGACTTACACAGATTATAGACGATTAGTTCATGTACAATTTTATTTCGAGGATAAATCAAAGGTTACTTTAATAAATGAATCAAAACGTTTGCTCTTTCCCCTAAAACAAATTGGGCCCTATATATAATACAAGACAAGAGCTCAATATAATAAAAAGACAGAGGATTGTCTCCTTTCCACGGGTAACAACAATTTTTCTTATTTCTTGGTTTTGTTCCCTTTTCTCATTCAAAACATGTAAGTACATGTCAATTTCATGTACTGCATCTTCATTGTTCATCACATATTTGAATTTAAAAATTTTATTTTGTTTGCTTTTGGTCCTTTACTACATCTTAGAATGTTTCATGCTTGTTCTTCGTTGTAATTTATATGTATGAATGAACCACCTTAACTTCTTATTAGGTCTATCAAAATATAGGAATTATAGATTAATTATCAATTAATCAAAGGATCAAATACCAAAAAATCATTCAAACATTTTTTAATACACACTTCGCATGGTAAAACTTTTTTCGCATGGTGAAAGACTTTTTGGTGCAAAATAAAAAGGCTTGAACTAAACGTGTATTAAAAAAAGTTCAAGGGACTATTTGGTATATGCCCCATTATTAAACTACATCCTATGATATTATTTTTTCTTCTTGCTGCAATTTTAAGGTATTATTCTAGTTTGTTTTTTTCTCGTCAAGTTTGAAGTTATATGAAAATTTCATGCCTCAAAATTTGAAAAGAACTATATTTTTGTTTGGTCTTCTAAGCTTACAAATTTTATTGTTTAAATTTTGAGGTCGAAAATTCTCGTATACCCATTTTTAGTTGCAACCTGGAGTTACCAAATCATACAATATTAAGACCGACACAATAAGTATTCAACTTTGGAACTTGTACTTTTCTATGTTCTAATCTTAGTATTTTAAGTTTTTAAATTATTTGGACCTAAATTTCAAAGAAAATATATCACAATCAAACCTAGAGTTTTAATTGAGAGTGCATAAATCAAAAATTACACAATTTTGTATTAATTTACGATAGGAAGATCCATAATGATTATTGTGCTCAAATGTTCACAAATTATTAGTTGTAAATGGGATATAGTTGTCACAACCCGCCTAAAATAATAACGGGTGGCCAGCCCTATACTATATTAAATCAGAAGTTTCAGATGGTCCAGTCTCAACATCAACTGTCGGTACTATATAATATAGGACTAACTACCCGAAATCACATAAGCGGGATGTTAAAATTAAATAAAATGTGCAACAAACAACAAACTAACACTACTAATAAATAAAAGAAGGATGCATGAAAGAACTAAGACAATTGAAATGCTAGAAATAAAATTAAATAAATACTACAACAGGATGTACTATAAAAAGTAGACCCGAATAAGCTGTCGGGTCACAGCCAATACAATACTGAAATGGAATAAATATAAACATGTATATAAATATCCCTTGGGTATAAACCCGATATACAACCAGAATCCTACCTAGAATTTTAAAGAAGTAGGAAGCGGCTACATGAAACATCCCGCAACAGTCCGCACCTGTCACGGCTCCCAAGACTCTGGATAGAAAGTCATCCGGCATCCATGCGGTAGGATACCTGTGGTAATATATATATATATATATATATATATGAAGGAGAGAAAAGTAAACGGGTCAGAGCCCCGATTGTGAAAAATATTTAGCAAGTGTGTTAACCGTGTATAATAATTATCGGTGCACTTATTTCATAATTAAAGTGAGACCGCACTCTCGTGGAACCCCAACTCACCTCTCATCTAAAGGCGCACACCTATTCGCGTCCTCAAGTTTTAGTTAAATTACCCCCATATTATTAGGACAACCTAACTTGTCATAGGCCTAGCCTATACCCACGAGAGCTACTTTCCCGTCATAATCTAAGGATCCACCCTTTTTCTAATCCTAAAAGATTATGATTATAACAA
This sequence comes from Sambucus nigra, assembly GCA_949130495.1. Taxonomy (NCBI): domain Eukaryota; kingdom Viridiplantae; phylum Streptophyta; class Magnoliopsida; order Dipsacales; family Adoxaceae; genus Sambucus; species Sambucus nigra. The sequence goes on from OX422213.1 coordinate 36,076,254, forward strand.
TTATGCCATAATAGGCTTAATGGATTCCGATTTATAATTTCATGAATTATAATTCTTAATACGTTACCCCTATATATATATATATATATATATATATATATATATATATATATATGTATATATATATATATATATATATGTATATATATATATATAGGCTAAAATATAAGAATTTATTTCTAAATATCATGCACATGGATTATTGGCAAACTTCTCTCTAATCTAAAAATTGTACTACGTTTCGTGCGTGGGGAGTCTCGCAAAGCGAAATCCAAACAAGGAACCGCCCCGTTACACTACTCCTGACAAGGTCAAGACCAGAGATCCATTATGCCATATACGATTACTTCTCCCAAATCTCGACATTGCACTACGTTTCGTGCGTGAGGTGTCTCGCAAAGCGAAATCCAAACAAGGAACCACCTTGTTACACTACTCCTGGGCAATGTCGATCCTAGAGATCCATAATTCTTAACATAGAACTTAATACTACCATTACTACTAAACTTTTCAACTACAATATGAAAACAACTAGAAATCTCCAATAATATCCTTGGGATGATGTAACCGAAGTATTCCTTAAATGCGATACATCAACCCCCAAATAATCTGGTACACCATAATCATCCAAGATGTACCCCATAGAAATACCATATCCATTCATCTAGGATATATAAATATATATATATATAGGTATTTTATTCTCACCATATATATATGCATGCCATCATCCATATCCATGACCAAGTGTACATACCATATATGATGTACAATGGCCATGCACATATAATACCGGGCTATATATAGCGTCGATAAAACAGCATCAATGCTATCATCTTCCCAGAGTCCGGCTCACGTAACAACTGGGGAGCGCCTGGTGGGGATGAACGACACCCACCTCATGATAACTCACACACACGACGTCCCGGGAAGCGGTCATAGATCCAACCGATAATGAGACGAAACATACCCACCACGTCTCACCCCAAAATATATATCTATCGTATAATAACACACGGGACGACTATGACCTGGGGAATATCCACACCCTGCTCTATATGCCAGGATGCTCACCCTCTGCGCGGAAACTTCCCAATGATAGCATGAGCGGGGTATGCTTAACCAAATAAGTATACATATCGCTCACATGCGCAATATACATACATCCATATGATCCCATCATATGATCCAATATAGTAAACCATCATATACGGTTTAAATATCCATACCATGTATGTCCACAACATAAATATATCCATATATTCATTTTCATACATAGGTATATGTACATATATTCACACATCGCTATATCATTATATATACAAACTAATTCCCGTTCATATGTATAAGATATATAAACTTGGCTATAAGTATACATAATCCTCAATATACAAGCCGTCACCACAATTTCCATTAAATGTACCTCGATATGTGAATACAATCCCTCACTTGAAACATATTCGATCATTATTCCTATGATGAATAGTCTCCCAAAACCATATGTATATATCTATACATATATTTTCAACATTAGGGTTATCACCCAAGAGTATGTGTAGGAATCCATCACTACACATTTCATCCATATCCAAAAGTACATAATAACCTTTAGTACTATTTAACCATAGGTACATACATGACTTAATAGTCTAAAATCTTAAATTATTCCAACCTTATTTCAAGCATTGGAATCTCAATGATTATTTCCCCACAATTACGTGTAGACTACCCTAACTAGAATTTATGCTACCGCTTATTCTAGTCGATAGTACGATGCAAACCTTTCCCCATTTCACCTACGGTTACATCTATCTCATGAACCCCTTACTCCTATGGAGTTATCACTTGTTCCTTAGTCTAAACATTTCTAAGGATATAAGACCCCTCACTCTTAAAGAGTATGCAACCACTCTCTTCCATTTGACCCCAAATTGTATCTTAACAAAATCCTATCCTCACTAGGATATGACATAAATGTCGACCTAGAGATTTCGCAACATGCATGGATATTTCTTATCCAATTATTCCAAGAAGTACCCACTATCATATTCTAAGTGAGGGACCCCCTATAAGTCACCAAAAGGTATCTCTTACTTTATAAGAGAGAACCCCAAATCAACAAACCCAACCAAAAGGGCTACAAGTCCTCCTAGATAAACCCCCTAAAACAACCATTAAGGAAGCCCCTAAGAATAAACTCCAAAAGAAAAGGGAAAGGAAAACTCCAAATTTTGGGCTAAAAACAGGGGACCGGTCGACCGGTCCCAGACCCCCGGTCGACCGCGGGTCCAAAATTTGCCTACGAAGAAATGCAGTAGGCTTTTCCCTTAAGGCGCGATCGACCGGCCATACCAGTTGCCTTGGCCGATTTTCCATTTTCAGCAAACCCACAACCCTCAAACACCTAAATATCATCACCAAGCCCCCAAATCTTTAACCCAATAATATTATTAACAAGAAAACCCATCCTACATATCATCCCAGCCATTTATGTGTTATTAAACCATAGAATAACATTGATTTCAAGATTTAAACCCAAAAATCTAGGTTTTGGTATTTATACCCAAAAATCCATTTCTTTACCCCACAAATTATGAAATGAAATACACAAATAGCTATTTAGTAAGATTAAACACTTGCCTCAGATTTGTAGAGGTTGGATCGCCCTCGATGTCGCGGTTTTGGGCCGGAATCTCCAATCTTTCTTCCTCTCTCTCTGCTTTTCTTCTTCTTTCTCTCTTCTTTCTCCCTCTAGGGCTTTTTCTCTCTTTCTCTCAAATGAGAAATGGCTTCATCCGTAAGCCTCCAGATCCTTTAAAACAAAATCCCAATTTTAAATGTTAATACACACTTTAAATGACTCGTTTACTCCAATTCGAGCCAAACATACTTAAAAAAACATTCCAGAGCCGAAATAAAACCCAATGACAGTCATTTTGACTATTCGACCCTTCCGGGATCGGTGGTACCCTCAAAATCATCATCCAGAATACTTTAAAATATTCTCTATTTTTGGGCCTCAATTCCCAAATTTTGAAATTCTCCAATTTAATTAAATTTTATTTTCCCAAAATTTAATTTCTCAGTCTCTAAAAATGGAGGGTTGTTACATACTTCCCCCCTTACAAAAATTTTGTCCACGAAATTTAAGACATGCCTAGGACCTCAATATCATCTAGTCCTCACATCAATCCTTAGGATCACCATACCGATCCTTCCTGGTTCTCATGTCGAACCATATAGTTTTAAAGCAACTACTACCCAGGGCGCCCATACACCCCGTATCCGAGTTTCCACTCGTAAAATTATGATCAGGCTCCATTAGCCTCAAATCTTAATATAACCCTCAGCAATATGATCTATAACAACATACTAAATATATAAAAGTTTAAAATATTTCCCAATGGTAGAACTCTCTTCAATTCCTGACACTAGCCACCTTCGTGCGGGGGAGGTCTCGCAAGCGAAATCCAAACAAGGAACCCTCCCAATACACTACTATGTAGTTAGGTCGGGGATTGAGATTAGTTGAACCAGGGTTAAGGTTTTATAAAAAGAAGGATTTCCATATTTTAGATATTGCCCAAGGGCCTGAACAACAATACAATATAAATATATTCCGCGTCTTTCGACACACCAAACAAACACCTTATGCTTAGGACACAAGGTCTCAACAAATACAATGCTCTAGCCAATCCCTAGTTCTCAAAACTAGCACAACTATGAGCTAAACTATCCGCTCCTCAAAAATCTACCAAACTCTGAACCTCTCAGTTATGAAATTCCTATACATCATATCAACACTTTTATAAAAAAAAATTCCTCCCTACTATTTCGTTACGAAAAGGTGTATCATCTCCAAAGACGCCATACAAAGGCCACACTTGCTCAGTTCCTCCTCTAGGAAAATTTCATACACCCTAGCGGTGTAGTGGCTAGCTACTCATCACATCTCACCAGCGACGTTCCTAATATCGCACAAAGCGTAACTTAAACCCAAAGAAAGGTATTTTACCTTATATTTTCGTAACTCAATGGTTTCCCCTCATCCTAGAATCTCAACTCAGGGTCCTCAACTTCTTCCAGGACAATCATATTCCTAACCCTATTTCTCCACAAGAGAAACATCTTCCTCAAAATCCTTCCTAACCATATTGAAGGGCAAAGCACGATTGCGACTGCCGAAAACTCCCTCAGTTCTACACCACGAAACTGAGTCTCCAATTTCTTACCCCCTCTTCCCAAAAGGCAATACTCTTGATATTGGGACAACTCCACCTACCTCACCTCGGTAAGAGTCATCAATATTAGGTTTCCTATCGAAGGTTAACGGGTCTCTCAACCTAAACCTCCCAAGGACTATAATAACCTCTCCTCAAACTTTCCTTACTAGGCCTAAGATTCGCCATTCGAGTAAATTTCCTTTCTTACTCAACTGCCGATAAATCACCACACCACTGCTAGAAATCTCCTCAATATTTCCTCCGAAACCGGGGAAAACAAATACCCCCGATTAAAGCGTACCCAAAATATACTATGGGTATTGTACTTCTAATCCTATCCTTTCCTAGACTACAAAAATCTAGGCGACGTCTGAAACAAAACAAGAGCAATTATTATCAGAACGTCAATCAAGTGAATATACTTCACAGAAGAAAACAACGCAGTGAACACAACAGTCCTATTTGTAGGGCTTTATGTCAAGAACGTTAACGGAAGAATGCAGAAAACTCGCACAGATCCTAAAGATTCTAGAACCCGATGCTCTGATACCATCTGTCATAACCCGCCTAAAATAATAACGGGTGGCCAACCCTATACTATATTAAATCAGGAGTTTCAGATGGTCCAGTCTCAACATCAACTGTCGGTACTATATAATATAGGACTAACTACCCGAAATCACATAAGCGGGATGTTAAAATTAAATAAAATGCGCAACAAACAACAAACTAACACTACTAATAAAGAAAAGAAGAATGCATGAAAGAACTAAGACAATTGAAATGCTAGAAATAAAATTAAATAAATACTACAACAGGATGTACTATAAAAAGTAGACCCGAATAAGCTGTCGGGTCACAGCCAATACAATACTGAAATGGAATAAATATAAACATGTATATAAATATCCCTTGGGTACAAACCCGATATACAACCTGAATCCTACCTAGAATTTTAAAGAAGTAGGAAACGGCTACATGAAACATCCCGCAACAGTCCGCACCTGTCACGGCTCCCAAGACTCTGGATAGAAAGTCATCCGGCATCCATGCGGTAGGATACCTGTGGTAATATATATATATATACAGGCAGGAGAGAAAAGTAAACGGGTTAGAGCCCCGATTGTGAAAAATATTTAGCAAGTGTGTTAACCATGCATAATAATTATCGGTGCACTTATTTCATAATTAAAGTGAGACCGCACTCTCATGGAACCCCAACTCACCTCTCATCTAAAGGCGCGCACCTATTCGCGTCCTCAAGTTTTAGTTAAATTACCCCCATATTATTAGGACAACCTAACTTGTCATAGGCCTAGCCTATACCCACGAGAGATACTTTCTCGTCATAATCTAAGGATCCACCCTTTTTCTAATCCTAAAAGATTATGATTATAACAATTATGCCATAATAGGCTTAATGGATTCCGATTTATAATTTCATGAATTATAATTCTTAATACGTTACCCCTATATATATATATATATATATATATATATATATATATAACTAAAATATAAGAATTTATTTCTAAAAATCATGCACATGGATTATTGGCAAACTTCTCTCTAATCTCAAAATTGTACTACGTTTCGTGCGTGGGGAGTCTCGCAAAGCGAAATCCAAACAAGGAACCGCCCCGTTACACTACTCCTGACAAGGTCAAGACCAGAGATCCATTATGCCATATACGATTACTTCTCCCAAATCTCGACATTGCACTACGTTTCGTGCGTGAGGTGTCTCGCAAAGCGAAATCCAAATAAGGAACCACCTCGTTACACTACTCCTGGGCAATGTCGATCCTAGAGATCCATAATTCTTAACATAGAACTTAATACTACCATTACTACTAAACTTTTCAACTACAATATGAAAATAACTAGAAATCTCCAATAATATCCTTGGGATGATGTAACCGAAGTATTCCTTAAATGCGATACACCAACCCCCAAATAATCTGGTACACCATAATCATCCAAGATGTACCCCATAGAAATACCATATCCTTTCATCTAGGATATATAAATATATATATAGGTATTTTATTCTCACCATATATATATATACATGCCATCATCCATATCCATGACCAAGTGTACATACCATATATTATGTACAATGGCCATGCACGTATAATACCCGGCTATATATACGTCGATAAAACTGCATCAATGTTATCATCTTCCCAGAGTCCGGCTCACGTAACAACTGGGGACCGCCTGGTGGGGATCAACGACACCCACCTCGTGATAACTCACACACACGACGTCCTGGGAAGCGATCATAGATCCAACCAGCAATGAGACGAAACATACCCACCACGTCTCACCCCAAAATATATATCTATCGTATAATAACACACGGGACGACCATGACCTGGGGAATATCCACACACTGCTCTATATGCCAGGATGCTCACCCTCTGCGCGAAAACTTCCCAATGATAGCATGAGCGGGTTATGCTTAACCAAATAAGTATATATATCGCTCACATGCGCAATATACATACATCCATATGATCCCATCATATGATCCAATATAGTAAACCATCATATACGGTTTAAATATCCATACCATGTATGTCCACAACATAAATATATCCATATATTCATTTTCATACATAGGTATATGTACATATATTCACACATCGCTATATCATTATATATACAAACTAATTCCCGTTCATATGTATAAGATATATAAACTTGGCTATAAGTATACATAATCCTCAATATACAAGCCGTCACCACAATTTCCATTAAATGTACCTCGATATGTGAATACAATCCCTCACTTGAAACATATTCGATCATTATTCCTATGATGAATAGTCTCCCAAAACCATATGTATATATCTATACATATATTTTCAACATTAGGGTTATCACCCAAGAGTATGTGTAGGAATCCATCACTACACATTTCATCCATATCCAAAAGTACATAATAACCTTTAGTACTATTTAACCATAGGTACATACATGACTTAATAGTCTAAAATCTTAAATTATTCCAACCTTATTTCAATCATTGGAATCTCAATGATTATTTCCCCACAATTACGTGTAGACTACCCTAACTAGAATTTATGCTACCGCTTATTCTAGTCGATAGTACGATGCAAACCTTTCCCCATTTCACCTACGGTTACATCTATCTCATGAACCCCTTACTCCTATGGAGTTATCACTTGTTCCTTAGTCTAAACATTTCTAAGGATATAAGACCCCTCACTCTTAAAGAGTATGCAACCACTCTCTTCCATTTGGCCCCAAATTGTATCTTAACAAAATCCTATCCTCACTAGGATATGACATAAATGTCGACCTAGAGATTTCGCAACATGAATGGATATTTCTTATCCAATTATTCCAAGAAGTACCCACTATCATATTCTAAGTGAGGGACCCCCTATAAGTCACCAAAAGGTATCTCTTACTTTATAAGAGAGAATCCCAAATCAACAAACCCAACCAAAAGGGCTAGAAGTCCTCCTAGATAAACCCCCTAAAACAACCATTAAGGAAGCCCCTAAGAATAAACTCCAAAAGAAAAGGGAAAGGACAACTCCAAATTTTGGGCTAAAAACAGGGGACCGGTCGACCGGTACCAGACCCCCGGTCGACCGCAGGTCCAAAATTTGCCTACGAAGAAATGCAGTAGGCTTTTCCCTTAAGGCGCGGTCGACCGGCCATACCAGTTGCCTTGGTCGATTTTCCATTTTCAGCAAACCCACAACCCTCAAACACCTAAATATCATCACCAAGCCCCCAAATCTTTAACCCAATAATATTATTAACAAGAAAACCCATCCTACATATCATCCCAACCATTTATGTGTTATTAAACCATAGAATAACATTGATTTCAAGATTTAAACCCAAAAATCTACGTTTTGGTATTTATACCCAAAAATCCATTTCTTTACCCAACAAATTATGAAATGAAATACACAAATATCTATTTAGCAAGATTAAATACTTGCCTCAGATTTGTAGAGGTTGGATCGTCCTCGATGTCGTGGTTTTAGGCCGAAATCTCCAAGCTTTCTTCCTCTCTCTCTTCTTTTCTTCTTCTTTCTCTCTTCTTTCTCCCTCTAGGGCTTTTTCTCTCTTTCTCTCAAATGAGAAATGGCTTCATCCGTAAGCCTCCAAATCCTTTAAAACATAATCCCAATTTCAAATGTTAATACACACTTTAAATGACTCGTTTACTCCAATTCGAGCCAAACATACTTAAAAAAACATTCTGGAGCCGAAATAAAACCCAATGACAGTCATTTTGACTATTTCGACCCTTTCGGGATCGGTGGTACCCTCAAAATCATCATCCGGAATACTTTAAAATATTCTCTATTTTTGGGCCTCAATTCCCAAATTTTAAAATTCTCCAATTTAATTAAATTTTATTTACCCAAAATTTAATTTCTGAGTCTCCAAAAATCGAGGGTTGTTACAATAGTTTCTTATATGTACAATTGAAAATGCCCGAATCTCTCATGTTATTTAACTATATTTGGACTAGAATATCTAACAAAATACACCCAAAATTAAAATTAATTTTTTTTTATTTATGCAATAGGGTTTGGATATCAAAGAGGCCCAAAATAATTATTTATAATTTGAACTTGACAATTCAAATGTACTTTGTGGGACTTAGTTTTATAATAAACTGGATATTAAAAAATGACTTTTAACATCTAGTATTTTAAATTTATTTATTAAATGAAATATCTTTTTAAATATTCCTCTAAATTAATGGTCATTTTAACTGTCATATTGATAGTTTCGCCATTAAAACTTTGTATCTTGATGAGTATTAAATTATCTTTTATATGATGTTTAATTTGAACACTTTTCTCGTTCGTAATAATGTGCGGAGTGTGAAATATTAAACCCCTCATTTTAATTGAAAAAAAGTTAATACTATCAGTAAGAGTTGATATATATGCGTGTGTGCGCGCGCGCGCGTGTATTTGATATTAGATTTAATGTTCTCTAATATTTTAATCCCTTATCAAACGTTAAGTTTTGACATGTGTGTAACAAATATGATGGGAATATTTTTTAATATGACAAAAATTATAATATGACAATCCCTTGTTATATATATATATATATATATTTTTTAAGTTCAAGTCTTAGGGAGCGGGAGGGGGTGAGACTTGAACCCCCTACCTCTTGCAAAGCAAGGGTTGGTGGTAACCATTGGGGCAAGCCCCTTTGGTTATTCCCTTGTTATATAACGCTGCTTTAATATGACATTATGGATTTCACATTATTTGACAATAAATTTTAAGACCTCAACTACAAATTTGTGGGGATGATTATACATGTTCAATTTTTGGAGTTTATTACTATGTGCCCTTAATTAAATTAATGTTTGTAAATATGCCTTATACATAAACTTCTCACGTTGGTTACACGTGCAATGCGCGTGTGCGTCAACTAGTGGGTGAATAGTTGTTATTTATCTCACCTTTGTAATTTCTCCCTAGATATCTAGCATCCAAGATGTAATTCCCGTCTTAGTTGTCATTTTGTGAATGTTAAATACAATTAAACGTGCCACAATGTTTTGTAACTCCAAAGCTTATGAACAACCTTATCCAAACTTATATGTTGTTTCATCCCCTCTTTTCTTCATCCAATTCCTTTTTTTTCAAGAATGGATTATGACCAACTTACCTTTTCAGGCATGGACGAATCAGTATGACTTTGATTGGTTATATTTAGAAGAAAAGTCCCAAGGGTAATCTCATACTTACTAAAGTTCTTTAGTTTTGTCTCTATTCTATACAAACTAACCTTATATGTTGTGTACATTTTTTCTTTTATACAGAAAATTGGAGGAGTACTCAACAGTCACTAATAACTTCGATTATAGTCCTTTCGGGGATCCTTTCAACTCTGATCAATACCTATTTCCACAACAAAATAATCAAATTCCCTTTGATTATGATCAACATCAATTTTCACAACTAAATCATCAAATTCCTGTTGATTATGATCAATACAAATTTTGGAACAAAACAATCAAAATTAGTACCAATTTTCACAACAAGACAATTTCATTCCCCAATTGGAATTTACTGATTTTGAGAATATCAGCACGGGTGATTTGTGGAGCTTGTGGGATGGCAATTTTTCATCTATTAGTCAAGACCTTATTTTTTATACCAAGCAAGAACTGTTGATGGATACTGAAAATTTGGACTATTTCACTGATGAAGGAACTTATATGATTGATCCTAAAAAATTTATGATTTCAAACACAAACAGAAATCAAATTCGACAAAATAAAAGATCGAGAACGTCTCCATTAGAACTGCATGAGATCCAAAAGTATTTTAATGTTCCAATAACTGAAACAGCCAAAGAATTGAAGGTGGGATTGACCGAGTTGAAGAAAAGATGTAGAAAATTGAATATTATGAGGTGGCCTCAGAGGAAGCTCAAGAGTATGACGTCTCTCATTGATAATGTTAAGGTATTATCCTGCCTGCATGTTAAGATTCTTTCGAAAAGTCATTAGATACTTTATTATTTTTCATTCATTTCATTACTCTCTAATAAAAGTTTACCAAATATATGTTTTTGGAAGTCATCTTAATTTATTGTTTTTTTTAACTTTACCCCCCTGAGAAATGCAGCAATCAGACATAACCATCCGCTTTTTAAGAAAATAGACCTAAACCTCGTATGCATAAGGTATAAGAAAGTCAATAAAAAAAACTGAGGCAAGCTTGCTTCAAGGCCAGCTACAAAAAGAGAAGGCTCCTTGCTGACTATTGATACTACTTCTTCTCTAATGGCTTGGTAATTTGGGTCTATATTTGGTTTTGAACTTTGTAATGTTATCTCTAGTTTTATTTTGGCATTTGAATAAACTTTTGAAGTCTTGTTTTCTCAGATATTGTAGTGCCTAAAGCATTACAACCAAATATAAGTTTAAATAAAGTACGATTTTAATTTTATTTTCACGTGCCTTAAAGTGAATTTTTGTGCCTTGTCATGGAAGTTAATAATTAACATTGAATCGAGTTTCATTCTTACTGCAAAATCAATCCTTATGTAATGAGAAACATCGTTGCATTTGAGATTCTTATATATATATACACACACACAGTACTGCACTTGTGTGGACCAGTCCGCATTTTTAAAGTGCGGACCGAACATGTGTCACCTGACGGTGAGCCTAGAAAAGAGAAAGAGAGTGCCTATATGTGACACCCCGACTAATTAAATACCGGGTAGCTACTCCTTTATTCAAATTAATACAAAATGTCAAGTTGGTTCAGTTCATAGCATCACTGTCGAAAACGTTTTAATAATTTCTAACCACCTAATATTTAAAAAGTGAGATGTCAATTTCAATTAAATCCGATTAACATACAACCAATTTAGATTATGAAATGCCAATATACACACACACAGTACTGCACTTGTGTGGACCAGTTCGCATTTTTAAAGTGCGGACCGGACATGTGTCACCTCGCGGTGAGCCTAGAAAAGAGAAAGAGAGTGCCTATAATTTAGCCGATAATTTCTAGGTTCAGCGCCATGTGACACATGTCCGACCGCACTCTTAAAATGCGGACTGATCCTCATAAGAATAGTATTATATATATATATATATATATATATATATATATATATATATATATTTGACAAGATAAGAAAATAATTTAAAACATAAATTCTTTAAAAAAAATAAAACATAAATTTTGAATAATCTATATAAAGTAACATATATGTTAAATCATTACTTTAGCAAAACAGTGTAAATTCTAAATAAATCATTCAATATGTATTATATATAAAATACGGTACGCTGGATAATCCAAGATTACAGCTTCTCAGGCTTATATAACAGAATCATTACATTAGTAAAATATCTGTAAGTTATAAATAAACCATTCAATATGTATTATATCTATAGGTGACTGTAAAATACGTCTAGCTGGATTATCAAAGATTAAAACTTCTCTGGCTTATATAGAAATTGACATTAATGTTAGCCAATTAAAGACCATGCTGACACCGTGGGGAGAAAATGCTAAAAATAATAATAAGGAACATAACTGTTAAGGCCAAACAAAACACCCAAAAAATGCACTCTTACCATTTTTATACAATTTCTTTTACATATTGATGTAGTAAGTGATTAAAACTTTTTATTTTTAAAGTCTTAAGCACTTGGGCAAATTTTTTATTTTTATTTTTATTTTTTATTTTTTATTTCCATAGATTTGATGAAATTACAGCATTACTCTTTTTTTTAATGCATGAATATGACTTGCAAGATAAGAAATGTATTTATGTGTTTTTATGTATGTTAATATATACGTTTGTAACTCATTACAACATAATTAAAATTTAATTTTTTATATACATTTGTTCATTGTATATATAAATATATATACACTTGTGGTAGCATTAAAGACCATTGTAAAATGCATCCATCTATTCATCTCTCCTTAATTTATATTCTAACAATCTTTTGTACGAAATCCTATTCATCCCCCCATAAATTTATACCCTTTATTCCCTTTTCTCTCTCTCATATTTGTACAATATTTATGATACAAATAGTTTCTCTTGGCTTTTATAGCGTTGCTAAATATCGTATTTGTATATCTTCTTTTGTATTTGTTCACCAAAATTTCATGCAAAGTTTAACAAAAACTAAATAAATATTTGTAAATGGCAATTTGTCAAATTTATCACAAATAAGTGTATGAAATTTCAACCTCTATAAAATCATATAATAAAAACTTCAATGCATGTTCTTCTGTTACTCAAACAAAAACACAAAAATACATATTTTTAATTGAACAAAATATATAAATTGTTTGTATAAATCAATGTGATAAGTGACACAGCCATAAACCTTCTTTTGCCTTTTTTAGACCATACAAAAATAATTTTTTTGTTTATAAAATATGTATATAGGTGGATGTTCACTTTTATCTTGCATATGAATGAAAAAGTATTTCAAGATACCTGACTTCATACTATAAATAAAGAAAATACAAGTATGGATATACTAATTGAATGAAACATTTGCACTCTCTAAAAAAAATCCTTTATTTATCACAACATGTTATAACACAAGCACTTAATGTAATAAAAAGAAATAGGATTGCCTCCTCACCATGGGTAACAACAAGTGATGGTAATTTTTGGTTCTCTTCTTTTCTTCACTGAAGATAAGTAAGTACATGATTGTTACCTTTTCTACTGTCAATTTCATGGACTACATCTTCGTTGTCCCTCACATATTTGAATTTGAAAATTTAAAACTCAGCGTAGTTGATGCTTATTTTGTTCCTCTCTATTTATAAAGCATCAATTGTTTGCTTTTGGTCCTTTAATACATATTAGCAGGGTCGGTCCCGAGATTTTAGTGCCGAGGCAAATTCTTGAACTGGGATCCATATTAAACAAGAGGTTTTTAATTAATTTATAACTTATGGTTTTTTTATTCGAAAAGATGCCGACTTAATTTTCAGGAGTTTACAAGTTTAAATGATTGTCCCTTCAGTTTTTAACAAATTATTTGTGTGACAATTGAAAAATGACGCTATAAATATATATACACAGATAAAATTTTGGGGCGCCTAAAATGCGTTGAATATCGGGGCCCGAGGCAACCGCCTCCCTGGCCTCCCCTCAAAATCGGCTCTACATATTAGAAAGTTTTATGCTTCTTCTTCATTTTAGTTTATATATAAGAATAAATCAGCTTAGCTTCTGATCAGGTCTATAAAAATATGAGAATTATTTATTAGTAATCAATTATTAAACTACATCCTATAATATTACTTTTTCTTCTCGTCGTGTTTTAAGGTATTTTAGTTTGGTCCTATAAGCTTACAAATTATTTTAGTTTTTTTTCCTCCCTAAGTTTTAAGCTATATGGGAACTACTTGCCTCAAAATATAAAAATGGCTATATTTTAGTTTGATCTTATAAGCTTACAAATTATTACATTTAAATTTTGAGGCCTGTTCTCATATAACTATTTTTAGCTGCAACCTGAAGCTACCAAATCTTACGATATTAAGACCTACACCATAATTATTCAACTTTGGAACTTGTACTTTTCTATGTTCTAATTTTAGTATTTGAAGTGCCTAAATTATTTGGACCTAAAATTTCAAAGAAAATATATCACAATCAAACATGGAGTATTAATTGAAAGTGTATAAACAGAAAGTCATATAATTTATATTGATTTGTGATATGAAGATCCATAATGATTATTGTAATCAAATGTTCACAAATTATTACTTGTAAATGGGATACAGTTTCTTAGAAGTACTATTAAAAATTCCCGAATCACTCTTGTTATTTAACGATATTTAGATTAGAATATCCAAAAGTAACAACCCCCATTTTCTCACGTAAAGATTGTCCAGACATGATACGTCGAAGATGGGGCTTGCTTGTAAATTTATATCATTCTTAGCATCGATCGAGAATAAACATTTATATTTTAAACCACATTTTAATTTAAAACTGAATTGAATTAATAAACAAGAGATAATAGTAAATCCAACACCCACGTTCAACAAAATAAAATCTAACATTATTATAACATCTCGACTAATAAAACTAAATGACTTCGAGCTTATGCCCATAAAATAATCCAAAATAAATAAAGATAGGACGAAGTGGCAACCTAAACTAGAATCAATAAATCGATCTTCGAGAAAAAATACGTGACAACAAGTCTGATATTCCTTTAGTCCCGCTACCCTTGTCTTCACAAACCTTGTAACTTGGGTTAGCGCCCTAGAGTGTGTAAAAATTAACTTACTGAAATTGAAATACAAGATTATAGTAAATTTAAGTAGGTGTCTCCCATTGTCACTCGCATAGGATAATCTCCTCACCTATCACCTAGATGCAATATTAATCGTATCCTATCCCCAGAAACCAAATGCAATATAAATGATAAGATGATTGGGAAACATGTGATGCGTCTCTCATAAATCGTGTATTGGACATATCATTGTCTACACCCTTATACTTTTTTCGAGTTCTCTAGTCATATTACTTACAATAGTGACCCACCATTCCCTATGTATCCTACGTAGTATTGAATTTATAATCAATTGGATACATCCTTAGACTTAGATAACTAATTTCATTACATTCGCAGGGTTATATATGTATAAGTCTATACACACACACACACACACACATACACACACACACACACACACACACACACACATATATATATATATATATATATATATATATATATATATATATATATATATATATATATATATATATATATATATATATATATATATATATATATAGGGAGAGGTTCACAAGTGGACCAAAAGAATGGACTTTTTAATGGACCTTAACAAAAAACACATATTAACACATTAATTTTAATTTCTATAGTGTAATTGGTCCGCGCCAGCGGCACCCGAGACCACACCTTCACCCCACTACCCCCCCACCCCACCCCACCCCCCACCGCCCCCCACCCACCCCCACTGCCCCCCACCCACCCCAACCACCACCATCACCAAAGCAGCCCTTGTGGCATCCCTTATGACAGCAGGGCTGCCATGGGGGTGGGGGGGTGGGGGGCGTGTGGGGGGGTGGGGGATCGATCGACAAGCGTATTTAGTGCCGCTGGCACGGACCAATTACACTATAGGAATTAAAAGTAATGTGTTATTATGTGTTTTTTGTTAAGGTCCATTAAAAAGTCCATTCTTTTGGTCCACTTGTGAACCTCTCCCTATATATATATATATATATATATATATATATATATATATATATATATATATATATATATATATCGATAAGTCCGGAGGAATCCCTTATCCAAATCGGACATCCCAAAATGCGCAAGTTGGGCAGTCCCTATGCAATATACCGTTGCACCGCCCATACCCAGAGGTGACAAAGGATTCCAGCATCTACGCCTATCTCTCTTAAGCGGTGCTCCTATGTAGTACCTAAATTATGACCTAAACAATGCCCAACTCACTTGTGCCGACGTGTGTTATAGTTTCGAACACGCGTAACCCCAACCAATAGGATCATCCATGAACGTAGGTATGTCCACACAAATACTTAATTACATATTTCTTTATCACATTATATGTATTGATTTGCCTCCCAATAATTCCCGAGTCAATTAACCATCTCGTTAATTATTAGTTACTCTATTTAAATCATAATCCATGTAGCGCTTACCAACTTTCTCATTAATTATAAATTCATCTATTTTAAATAATCATTCAGCATTACTGAATATTTACAAATTATTTATGTAGTCACCAGCCTTCCCGATTCATGTCATAACTGTCATGTTCCCATATCTCGAATTATATTCCCGGCTAACCCAATGGATATATAATTTTACAATTTTTTCCAAAATTTCTGACTAAACGAAATGGATACATTATGACTATCCTAAAATACAAACTAACCAACCTGGGGTGAATAGGGTATCTGAACCAGTTCAGCCCCAACGTCGAATCGGTTCGCCCCTGGGTTTGGGTGAATTCGAGGTTGTTATTATTTGGGAAGATTTTTCACAACTTACTTAATAAATTACCCCTTGTTCCTCTCTCATAAGTTACCCTAACACTTTACATGATCATTGATTGGTTTTATATTATCTACTAACAATTTTTTTACATGAGAATGACATCAAAACCAAAATCAATTCATAAGAATACAAATTCCTCCAAAATTATAAAGGGAGTAGTTTTTTAATTTTCAAGATCCATTTTTTTCATGAATTTTTGCCAAGAAACACTCTTTTTTCATGGGGTATACATCAGATCTACACTATCACCCTACAATATCACAAGAGCTATCTCTAAATCCACATTATTATTATTTTCTGGATTTTCTAATCAATTTCTCGATTTCATAATTTTCTAATCATCAAAGTGATATCCTCTACATGCATACTGTGAAACCTATTCCATAACATTAATTACAAATTTAATCCAAAAATCTATATGAGTGCCTACACACTTAAATTAAGAAATAACTTGGAAATCAATTTGAGCAAGAAAATTCTTGCCTTAGGATGAAGGTGGAAGTACCTCTTCTTGAATCTCCAAACTTCCTCTTTCTTTTGACCTTAATATCTCCTCTCTAGGGGTGGAGCTGCTGGGGTTTTCTTATATTGGTGAAAATGAATTTATTAATCTTTTTAATTAGCATATAAACTACTTAATCCCGAGTTAGGTTTTGACCCACACTTTTGGGCCTCCAAATGAGCCCGAATCCTTAACAAGAATGGCCCAATAGCCTCCCAACTAATATACCTATACCCCGGGACCATTTTAAAAGGTCTAAAACACCTAAAAGAGTTTCCAAACATCCTGAAATGCGCCCAAATTCTTTTTACTTGACATACCCATTTTTATTATGTTTAGACAACACGAAATCATAAGTAACTTACTATATGATTTATTTTCTACGAGTGAACTCCTTATGCCCAATTGAGTCCAATAATTATGTAATCATGAATAAATATTCATTCTCAATCTAAATTTTACCCATTTAATTTAAATCCCATCGATTTAATTTATTCTCAAATTTATTCCAAATTATTAAATTAATTTCTATCACAATATTTTATTCTGAAAGCACAGGGTATTACATTTTTTCCCCCTAACAACGAAATTTCATCCTCGGGATTCACTGAAACTTAACCTCGCATTTTGATCCGCACAATTATCATAAGTTTTATACTCCATCAGTCCATTTTAATCCGCACAATTATCATATGTTTCAACAATGATGCTAAGAATGAAACCATTAATGATTCTTGTTTAATTAATAATGGACTGATCACCCCGGATTAGAATAGGCGGGGTGTCACAGATGGTATCAGAGCATCAGGTTCTAGTGTCCTTAGGATCTGTACGGACTTGTCACGTTTTCAGCGTAGCGTTCTCTGATATAGAGCCCTACTATTAGGATTGTTGCATTCATGATTACACATTTACGTCTTCAGCTAGTTTGAGATATATTGAACTATGGGCTAATCAAAATTTTATTTCATTTTAGATGCCACCCAGACGTGCACCACGAGCCACTAGAGAGGTACAACTCGAGTTACAGCTAGCTCGGGCACAGGGGACTATGAACACTATTGAGTGCGCCGTTATTGTTGCACATGCCATTAACGTGGACCACAATTGCTCAGAAGGCACCACAGGTGCCACCTCAGCCGTAGGTTATGACTCCAGACCATACACACTCGTTTCCTTATGCCTGGGAGCAAGTCAGAGATGCTTTTTAGAAGTCTCATCCTCCCGAGTTTCAGAGAAGATCAAATGCCGTTGCTTCTTGCCAATGGAAGAAGGACATCCAGCGGCATTTATGGATGTACGAGTGAACTGATATGCAAAGACAAATACTAGCTACTTTTAAGATAGTGGGGGAAGCCTCACAGTGGTGGGAGTCTATTACCACCACACAGGAGATGGATAACATACCTATTTAGGAATTCTTTGAGCAGTTCGACTATAAGTACTTTCCATCTACCATTCAGGCAGAGATGAGGCGTAAGTTCTTAGAGATCGCCCAAGAAAGAAGGACAATAACTAAATATGAGGAGGAATTTACTCAGTTGGAAAATTTCGTACCAGAGGAGGTGAGCACAGAGGAGACGAGGGTACAACTCTTTGTTGATGATTTTAGCTGGAGCATCCAACAACATTTATTAGGTAATCCCGCTCTAAAGACGTATACGGATGTTGTGAATGTCTTTTTACTGCATTGTCAAAATCACCGCTTCTATGAGAAATAAAGAAAGTAAGCAAGAGAGTCCGACCAACAAGGCAGGACAGAGGGTGGCAGTGCCAGTGGGATACAATTGACTCGAACTCATACGATACAGGGTGAGCAGGGTTCTTGATAGGGGGATTATGTTAAGCATTTTTTATCAGGAGATTTCAGGCAGGGGCAGGGTGGATTTAGGCATGGCCATCAGGGTCAACAGGGCCAACAACGTTTTTAGCAGGACTAGTAGGGTCAAAGGAGAGTTAGTAACGGATAGCAGTACGAGAGAGGGAGAAGTTTCACTGGTAGATGCTTCATATGTGGCAAGAATGGCCATAAATGTCAGGATTGCCCTTATAGGGGAAGGGTTCCGCAGCATCAGGGCAGTCGTCAGGAGCCCCAGAGGCCTATTTTTCTCACCGCCCTTCCAGCACCAGCACCATCACTACCTACCTTACCAATCATCCCAGCAATCCCACCATAGCAGGGGCAATTACAGTATGGACGTGTGCACAACATCCACCAGGACGCAGTTCCATAGGCGCCACTCTCAATTGAGGGTACGTTTCTTATACGTAGAACTTCGGGGCCTATCATATTTGATATTGGAGCTTCATATTCGTTTATATCCAATAAATTTGGATGAGCCACGGGGCTGCTAGACACGATAGATAGTACAGTCACATGCGTAGACTCACCGTTGGGTAGCAAAACACTTATCTTCTTTATTTTTCGGGGTGTGAGTATAGACATTGGGAGACTTATTTTACCCATTGATATTCTCATGTTAGATATGTCAAAGTATGATGCCATTATTGGCATGAATTGGCTAGCAGCGTATAGAACCATAATTGATTATCACAGTAGGAGCATAGTATTTGCGATTTCGAGCCAGGAGATGTTCTCAGTGGTGATACCCCATCTCGAAGGAGGATCGTCAACTCACTTATACTATATAAAGGAGGAGACCTCTAAGTGGGTAGTGATCTCCCTAGATTCGATTCCGATTGTGTGTGAGTTCGCCGACATATTTTAGGAGATATCGAGATTACTTCCTAGCTGAGAGATAGAGTTTGTCATTGATTTAGCATCGGTCACTTGGCCGATAGCTCATACGCCTTATCTTATGGTCCCTAAGGAAATAAGGGAGCTACGGGATCAGATTGATCATCTTTTGTGACAGGTTTTTATTCATAGGAATAGTTCACCTTGGGGTGCCCCAGTGCTATTTGTGAAGAAGAGAAATGGATCTCTATGCCTATGTGTGGATTATCGGGAGTTAAATAAAGTCACAATATTGAATAAATATCCGTTGCCCCGAATCGATGACTTATTGGACCAGTTAAGAGGAGCCGCCTCCTTCTCTAAGATAAATTTGAGATCAGGGTACCACCAATTGCGCATCCGGGAGAAGGACGTATCTAAGACTGCCTTTCTGACGAGATATGGGTCTTATAAGTTTTGGGTTATGACATTGGGCTAATCAATGTGCCAACGGTGTTTATGGACTTGATAAATAGGGTGTTTAGAGAGTTATTGGATCAATTTTTCATTGTCTTTATTGATGACATCCTGATTTATTTCCGGACTGAGGAGGAGCATGCAGATTATCTGCATCGTATTTTACAAGCCGAAGTATCCTGGATTAACTCTAGTTCGATAAGCTTGTTGTCCCACACCTATAACCAATAAGCGGGAGAACAACAAGGTCTATCATACAATGCCTTAAATAATTCCATGTTAATCGTAAACTGATAGGAGTTATTATACGCAAACTCCACAAGTGGAAGATATCGTTCTCAATCGCCGCTAAAGTCAAGGATGCACATCCATAGCATATCTTCTATCATCTAATTCATCCTTTCTATCTGCCCATTTGTCTGTGGGTGATAGGTCATACTCAATCGCAACTCTGTACCCATGGCCTCCTAAAAAATCTACCAAAAATGAGATACGAAGATCTTTCCCTTTCGGACGCAATATGAAGCTACAATCCATGTAGTCTCACTATCTCAGCGATAAAAATCTGGGCATACTACCCCGTGGTATAATCTGTCTAGACTGACAGAAAATCGTCCACCTTAGTTAATCCTGGGTGATTAGTCCATTATTAAAATTAAACAGGAATCATTAATGGTTTCATTCTTAGCATCGACGTCGAAACATATAATTATAATAAGAATACTTTAATGGCCCGGTGTCAAAATTTTAATATTTTTATTGACAGGAAATAATTTAAACTATTAAACCACATTCACCATTACAGTGAATAATGAAATAAATGATTAAACAACTCAATAAATAAATGTGTTTGGACTAAACACTCCAAACTAAAATCCACATACAATAGTCCCTAATTAAAACCAAATCCAAAAACTGGAAATAAAAATAGAAATGCAGTATCTCTGAAATAATCACTAACTAAAGATGGACGACATGCCTAACTGAGATAACTGAATGATGGACATGAACTGATAAAAGTGGAAGCGTCTACTACCTAGGTCCTACAACATCCACAATAGCTGCAGCACGTCAAATAAGAATGGACTCCAAAGCTTGGCATCCATGTGACTGGACACCTAAAAAGGTTTTTACAAAAATAGATTTGAAGCGGGTTAGAGCCTAAGAACATTTGAAAAATATTTGCAAGTATTTAAAATGCAGTAAGAGCAGATATTGTATACATGTTAACTTCACGTGTCCTCACTTGAGATCCTCACCTCTCAACTACTTTGCACGCCTAAAGTATTCTCTTAAACCATCCTAGTTACACTACCTCGTCTGACTAGTTAAACTAAGTCTCTCCCAGCATACTAACTCGTTGGGCTGACCCGTATTGCCCATACAATACGTTACTGAATTTACAAACCCTTTAGCTAGTTAAAATTACCAAGTAAGTATTAAGTTTTTAGATAGTTTGGTTACTTTAGATATCACTATTTATCTTATCTACTAATGCACACATATTAGAATAAATCACACGTATATATATGTACCACCCTTGTCATATATACGAATAAGGCATCCCTAGGTAAAGACTTGCGATGCGTGTATACCTTGCTATCGAGTTCTGGTACATCACGTACTATGTAAAGGACTTTCGGTTCGAATTTACTCCCGAACCATAAATTTATGATTCACACAATTCGGAGGCGAATATAGTTTTAAGCCTTTGAACTACGCACACACCTAACGCACCCAAATTATCGATCACACTATCATACACACAAGTAGTGCTCAACCATAAGTTCTATGTTTTGAGGCACAAGTCGAAAATACCCCTAATGTGCTCATCAGGATAAGACTGCCCACGATGCGAAACTTCCTGTGATAGAAGGCAATATAGGTATGTTGACACATATAAGGAGTCACACAATAAGTATTCACAAAACCTATATATACATCATTAGTATAGGTATACACACAACCTATAATATATATCTCGTATGTAGTATATAAACCTTGAATGTCCTACGTATTATTAATTTACAATTATACTTGTCGTTGTATATACCCAAGTAATCCTCACTTCTCGAAGGGCCCTAATTACCCCTTACATTATTCCAGTAGTTATATTATATGCCTAACCTACTGGTATTATCCTTAGGTTAACATTTACTCCTCTCGTGTAACCCATTTTATAAATCTCCAATACGTGACTCAGCCTATAAAGTCTCGTCGATCTCAATCCAAACCTTTCCCTTATTATGATTTATCGGACCTCAACTATATGCCCACTGACCTCCTCTAAGTCCTTATATAGTTAATAAAAGGTTCCTTGAAAATCGGGGTAAAGCAAACCTTAAAATAAATCAAGTTCCTCATTTCAGCATTAGTTGATCGATGGACAGATTGATCAATTTATCAATCCATCGATCGATCGACATTCATGGGTCGATCGATCCTGCGTTTGGCAGTTTTGTCCCAGTTACGTTTTTTACCATTTTTATCCCCATAAATCCTTTATAACACTCCCAAACTCACAGTCACGCATGCCAGGGTCTGAGTAAAAGCAATTCACCCATTTAACTCGAGGGTAATCTATAACTATAAATATAGCTTTCATTATTCATTCAAGGCATAGTTCATTCTTCAATCTCTCAATTCTCTCTCTCCCTCTCTCAAAATTCTTTCAGTTTTCAATTATCATGCTTGTAAACATTCAATTATGCTTTCAAGTTCATCCAATTCAACCGATTATATTAATCAGTAATATTTTGTAAGTTTACTTTACTTTGTGTTATTATAATTTTAATATTAATTTTAGTTATTGTAGTTTCAATCTTTTATTTGCTCTTCATACGTTCTATGGATTGCAGTCATTAATTCAAGGCAGAGTTCATTTTGTAATCTCTCAATTTCTTTCTCTCTCTCTTAAAATTCTCCCAGTTTTCAATTATCATACTTGTAAACATTCAATTATGCTTTCATGTTGAGCTGATTTTGGGACACAAAAGAGTTTGATTTTAGGGAGCATATTAGAGATTGGGGGTCTATCTATGTTGATATGGATTGTGATGGTAATTGAGCCTAGTAGAATGCCTTTATGAGATTTTGTGCACCTAAGAGAGGAAACACCGAATTACTACATTTTAGCAAGATAAGAGGATTATGATGATATGTGTTATTACTTCCCATGAGAAAGGAATTGTATTTCGCCCATATATAAGCAAGGTTCATATATATGGTTAACCCCGTATGTGATTAACGGTGATGAAAATGTGAGAACTTTTGACCTAAAAGTAGGGTCACCGCGTGGTTTCAGAGTATTTTCGGAGTATGAATTGGATCTAGCTAGAAATGATTTGTTAGTAGGTGGAAACTGTAAATGAGAGGATTGAAGTTCATGATGTTATGTTTCGATGAATCAATGAGAGGTTATTGTGAGAATGGGTTTGTATACATATTGTGAGCGTGTATTGTGGATGCAAAAGTTATGCAGAAGGTTAAGGAATGAGTAAGTTCCAAAAGGCTTGAGGGAAGAACATATTTTGATTAAGGATCGTAATTATGAGTTTAAAACCGAAAGTACCACTATTGGAAATAGTGAAGGAAAATGGAAGAGGATATTATGAAATAACGACATGAGCCCCGAGAGAGTGCTCTTAAGGTAATTTATGATAAGCATTTTATTACGTTTCATGTATGGCCATGTAGTTATCAGGTGCCCAAATATGAATTCTAGGTATTGTAGACAAACGTCAAAGATGGTTCGATTGAGGCCAACAAATTTTATGTAGTTGGCGTTACTATTGGCACTTGGTTGATAGCTGTGGGTTTCACAAGATTTGGGAAGTGCCATATTGATTTAGAGTTGGTGCAACGATGCAGAGATTTAAATGCATATGATTTACAATTACATACCCTTAATCCTGTAGGCCCATACGATACCTAATTTTGAGCCTCCATATGAGTCTAAGACGCTACCTAGACCGACCCAAAACATAGCCTAAAGGTACATTTCCCAGGTACTAAAAATACATTTTCTGACCTCTATACCTCCGTAGAGTCTTGTCCAAACGATAATGTCTCACAACATAAAATAAAATATATAACTTACATACTTTATGAGTAATCATACATAATTAATTTCACCGATAAATTAATTTATAACATGTGATTCCAAAGTTACATAAACGTCACATAAATGGTGCATTTATTATTACCATTTCACATAAGTAATAATTAATTCCGCAATTAATAATAAATAAATAGCAAATAAAATACGAGGTATTACATTGAATCAAATGATTGTCTTTTTTGTGCCATTTTATTTATTTTTATTTACTTTTGAAATTTTTATGTTGTTAGTTAAGGATAAAATGTAAAAGAGAAAATTAAAGATGCCCTAAAACTTTAGGAATAATTTTGCATTTTGTTCCAAAACAAAGTTATTCATAAATTAAAATTTAGGGTTATTTGTGGTTTGACCCCAATTAATTATTTGACATTGTCTTTGACCCTCAACATTTTCACTTCTTTAGGTTTAACCACAAAATGACTTCTAGCGATGAAAAAAGTATTGTAAGAAATATTTGGTGGGATTTATTGCGACACTTTTTATGTAGCTAAAAGTAGCCTGACAAAATGAGTCACGACAAGATAACACGACATGGAGTTATAAGTTAATGGGTGAACCCTTAATGGGTTCGGGTCATATCAGTGCCAACCCGATAAAACACGATAGTTAACGGGTCAGGTTATGGCTGACTCCCTTCACTCGTTAATACCTGATAAAACCCGTTATGACCCATTAATTTAAGTAAATAAGATATACTTTTGGAACTTATAAACAATTTATGTAGCATAATGTTAATTTAATCATAATGAATTTTACTAAATGAGAGATTTAGTAATGTCAATGAATTAATGGGTCTATTTGGATTCAAAAATGAGATAATATGTCAAGTTGTATACAATTCAAAATAATTCATTATCTTAATGTGTATTAACGAGTGAACCCGACACGACACGATAACATAACGAGCGGGTTTGGATATGATTTTTTCAAACGATAAAAAAGTCATCCGTTTAAACACGAGCCCAATAAGACCCAAACATGATAAAAAACGACATGAACACGACTCGACACGACCCATTAACAGATCTAGCTAAAAGTAATTTTGGGAGTCAAACCCTAAGAAATAAAAATTAGGGGTATATATCGAATAATCCCACGAATATTTTTTAATACATGTTTAATCCAAGTGTTTTTATTGTGTTTCAAAAAGTTCCTCACCACATAAAAACACTCAAAATAATGACACACAAATCCATTTACCCACCTCCCTCCACCCCATCCCTCGATAATGGTGGTGGGGAGAGGGTGCCGCTAGCGCGAATCTTTAAAAATAAGAGCATATTGAGTAAATAAATGTTTGAGGAATTAAATAAGTTAAATTAAAAATATGTGTTTTTATGTGAAGAAGAAATTTTTTGAAACAAAATAAAAAGATTTTGAGTAAACATGTGGTTGGAATTTTTGATAATTGATTTAAAAAATGAAGGGGTTTGGCCGGTTCGGATTGCGAGGGTGCTTCCTTTCCTACCCACTTCCTCCGGTTTAAAAAGTATATGAATGCATTGATTCTTGGGGGCTTGTTTTAGGGAGATCTTGCTTCAATATGCAGCTGACGCGCAAGATGATCTTTCTCTCACGCCGCTAACGAGATCCCTCACCCTCTCACGTCGCCGCTGCTCATCCTCATACCCTCATCTGCGTCTGCCTCGTCGTCCCATTGTCCCCTCATCTGCGTCTGCCTCGTCATCGTCATACCCTCATCTGCATCTGATTCTTGTAAGTTAACATACTGTTATTCGATTTTTACCATTGATTTCCCTCACTATATTGTTACCATTAATAGTTAAAATTCTTGCAAGGTAAACGATTTTTATTATCCCTCACTATACTGTTACCATTGATTCTTATAAGATTGTCACCATTGTCCATTGATTTTTATTATCCCTCATCTGCGTATGAAAGCTTCAAGGGTTTGTGTGTGGTATTAGACTAAAGATTGGTTATGATAATAAAATTAACTGTAATTTTCAGTTGATATGATAACCTGTTGAAGATGTTTTTTGATAATATTTTGAAGATGCTTTTTTTTTTTTTAGATAACCTGTTACCCTTGTCTATTTTTTTTTTGAGACTTAACAGATAATTTAAAACGGGTTCCCCGCGGGGAACCCGATACCCGTTTTAAACGGGGACGGGGATCCCCGAATCCGTTATAACGGGGAACGGGGCGGGGAATGGTTTTTCTAACGGGGACGGGGATGGGGAGTTAAAACCCGACCCCGAACCGACCCGTTGCCATCCCTATCCACCTCACCCCCCATAACCTCTAGATCTCATTCTATCTCCATATGTAACACCTCCTTAACTCATTTCCTTGCTAGATTTCCCTTCGTTTTCTAATTCTACTTCCAATTCACACAGAATTGGCTTCAAAATCATGAATTTGCGTGGCTTTTCTTCTCACCTTGTCATCCTCGTCCTTGTATTATTCCTGGCTGTCTCTTGCGTTTCTGCTCAGGTATAACTCAAGACCTAAAATTTAAATTCTCTTTACCTATCTATATATTCAACACTAACACGACTATATGTGTCCATGTTTTGGTTTCAGATCCAAACTGATAAGGAGGAATCAAATGGATCACTTACAGATCTCGGCCGCCGTAGCAAAGTCAGTCCTATTCACTTTCTTTTGATTTTTAAACCTTTCAATGATTAAAAATCTCTACCAATTATTTTATAGGAATGCATGAAAAGTCTGTAAACTTATTTGTTTATTCCAATTATTTACTATTGGCATAATGCTATCTGCACAAAAAAATACACATATACGTTACTTGATTTGTTACACTATCATATTAGTTTGTTACTTTTTGTGTACTTTCTTTGTGAACATAGCATTTACCTTATTATTAGTGTCCTTGGTAAAATATTTAAAAAAATAGAGAATTGTTCTAAAGCTCCTTGGTTGCATGGTGGATGTTTGTGCGTGATACCTGTGGTTGCTAATATAATATGACTCTGGCGATAATATATATATATATATATACACACGGAGCCATTCAGGAGCGGACTAAAAGAACGGGTCTACTAACGGACCACCCCCAAACGACGTAGTTTTTGGGGTGAAATTACAAGAAAACCCTCACTTCACTCGGTTTTTATGTAATTTCACCCCCAAAACTACGTCGTTTGGGGGTGGTCCGTTAGTAAACCCGTTGTTTAGGTCCGCTCCTGATCCGCTCTGTATATATATATATATATATATATATATATAAATTTCGTAATATCATAATCTCATATTGTAATATTCCCAACCTTATGTTGTTGGACCTCAAACGAGAATTGGTTACAGTGAGTGATATAAGACTGAAGGCTCCTTAAAATATCAGCTTTAAGCATTCATTGGTGGACTGAATTTTAATTCTCTTTCGACATTAAGAGGTAGAAAGCAGAAAGGTAATATTATCTCTAAATGATGAATACTCCTCAATTTAGCATTAAGTGGTAAAAGCAAACATTTGGTGTTAGTTTGCAAATGAATCGAGCCGAGCTTTTTTAAACTTGATTATTAAATGAGCTTAAGATCATGTTCGAACTTGGTTCATTTTTATAAACGAACAAGCAGAATTCCAGCTTTAAACGAGCCGAACTCGAGCGGTCCAATTGAGCTCGTTTATGCCATAAAAGACGAGTTCGTGCCGAGCCCAACAATCGCAAACTTCTAAACGAGTTCAAAATCGTGACCAAACTCGGTTCGTTTGCTTAACAAATGAGCCGAGCTTGAGCAGTTCACGAACAGTTCGGTTCGTTCGCAGCCTTAGTTGTTAGAAAATTGGTTGAGAAAGTGTGTGTGTGTTATAAAACTTTTGTCATTGAGCTATCATAACCATTTTACCTAGATAATTATTACGAAAACCAAATGGAACATATTATAAACAGGATACCTAAAGGCTAGAGACTTCTAGCACAAACCAACTTCATAAACCTAACACAAACAGTTATCTAAGTCACTTGGGGGAGTCCTTTTATGGAGAACTCAATAAACACCTTCATGAGCTAACATTTTTAAACTCTTGAAAACGGCAGCATTACTCTAAAACTCACATTGTTCAAAGCTATGGTCAAAACAGCTGTGATGGAAACTGTTCCGATTTTATCAAGTTGACTTGGGTTTGGGTGCTAAACGTGTACACTCCCATATTTTATTTTAGCAAGATTAATTAGGCTCGACATGACTCACCTAGTTGTCTAAGGAAATTGTCCAAATATCGGCGAGTCACCATTTGACCAGCCAAATCTTGTCGTTCTTTTCAGAATGTATTGATCCTCTGAATAATATATCGTTTGAATCACTGTAAGGTATTTATGTAGAATATTCACACCACCTATATAGACTGATACAATATGAAGTACTTAAATGGAGATGACACTAGAAATTGAAGTAGAATGTACTCTTCAACAACGTTTTCTTAACACATAAATATTGTTTATGCTCTTTAGAGACGCCGCGAGATGGGATGATTTGTATAATATGTGCTAACCTATTTTGTACTTTCTTTCTGCCAAACACGGAGTGGGTTTCTCGAACATTGAAATCTAGCTATTTTTTTTACTTGGGTACCTTTGCTAACGGTCTCTTTTTGACTTTGTTTGGTGTTTCCTCCGTGTCAGTTAGCAGTTAAACATAACGGTCACATTTAAAAAAATAAAATAACTAAAAAATCTAAGATTAAAGTAAATCTGAAAAATAGAAAAATATTTTTAAAATATCAAAACTCAAAATTGGCTCTCTCTCCTATCCCTCACGATCCCTCTCTCTCACACACACATACGAATAAAAACACACATACGTAGAACATGGTTCAAAGTCAAGGCCGATACCGCAACGATACGGCCGAGTTGACTAGGTATCGGTGCCCACCTATCCGATTCTGAGTTACGAGTTGAGTTTTCAATTATTGATGTGAATCGACCCTATATCGGTGATATATCGGTCGGGATGGTATAAGTTACTAAGCATCTCTCTCTCTCTCTCTCTCTCTCTCTCTCTCTCTCTCTCCACAGTGTTGTGTTGGTTTTTTTGGGGGGTTACGAAAGGCTAACTATTTTTTTAATTTAGTGTGATCTGTGTGTGGGTTATTTGATCATTGTGTGGGTTTAATTTAGTGCGTTGTATGCGTGCTAGTTTTTTTTTTAAAGAATGCAAATGATCCAAATGTTATTTGTTATTATTTTTTATAATAATGTTCCCACTGTTATTTTTTAATATGTTATTATTTATTAAAAAACGTAAATGTTTTTCTTTTACAAACAAATATACAACAGTAATTATTGTAAAAATAATATTTGTATACTCTAAACATTTGTAAAAATAATATTTGCATCCTTTATGTAAAAATAACATTTGCAACACAACTAAAAAAATATATGTATTTTCATCCTCTTTGTAAAAAAATAACATTTGCATCAATTTGAAAAAAAACATTTGTAACCCAACAAAAAAAAAAAAATAACATTTACATTCTTTTTATAAAAAAAATAACATTTGCATCACTTTTTGTAAGAAAATAACATTTGCATCCTTTTTTGTAAAAAACGATTGTAAAAAAAAAATGTAGTCTTTTGTCAAAATCACTATTTGTATCCTCTTTGTAAAAAAATAACAATACTAAAAAAGAAACATTTCTATCCTTTTTAGAAAAATATTACATACTTAAAAAACACATTTGTATCCTCTTACTAAAAATAATACTAAAAATATAATAGTTGTATCCTCTTTTTAAAAAAAAAATACCCTCTTACTAAAAATGTAACATTTGTTTTTCTTTATAATAACATAATATTTGTATCCTCCGTGAAAAAAACCATTGATTTATTATGGAACATTGAATCTGGCAAGTTCGCAGCACGTCAGTATAATCAATTGTACAATGTTATGCAAATTAAAGGATAGTTTTAAACTTATCTAATTGGTTCACATTGTTAATCGTATTTTTTTAAAATTTTATAGATTTTTTTCGGAATTTTTTGCACTCTCTAAATAGTGTATCTTTGCGTATCGCCCGATATCGGGTTGTCGATACCGGGATCGATACCGAGACTTTGAACCATGACGTAGAAAGACGCCCTGCCACTTCATCACATCACCAATAGGTACAACATTATCCCATCCCCATTGCATAACTATGAAATCGAGTTTATTCCCTTAGAAACTCTCAGAGATGGGATGGGGAAGGTCATATAATTTATGCTAACCCAATTAACACTTTCTTCTTAACATAAGATTATGAGGAATAGATATGGAATGCAATATGAACTAACCTGTATCAGTATTCCTTTATTGGGCCTTGAACCACAATTCACCATTCCTTTAAACCAAAAGTGATGTGTGTATGTTGTTCTTTGCCCTCGCGGGTTGAATACAGTGGGTAGGAATCTATGTCTCAAAGTGACAGCTCTCGACTCTTTGTGACGTAAACTACATGTCAATGGCCAGGAAAATAAACAAATCCTAACTTTAGAGAGAATCAAGAGATTTCTTATATTTCAAAATGGAGGAGTGTCTTCAAATGAAGACTACATAGGTATTGAAAGGGAGGAGTAGCTTAGGCTCCAAGCTAAGGCACTAATTACAAAAATGCCATTACTACTCCTTCCTTTAAATAACAAAGCAAGTAAAGGAAAATACAAATAACAAAAATAAAGAAAATAATAAAGAAAATAGAAATGACAAAAATAACCTTAGAATAGGGCCCATTTCCATCACTCTCTCCCTCTTAAGACCAAGTTCGTCCGCGAGCGCTAAAAAAAAACAGGATTCGTGAGGAAATTCCAAAAATAGGTACCCAGGCGAGCTCACAGCCACCCACGGAGTCGCCCTCCAAAACAGTGATCAGTGCATGGTGGGGAAGCTCCTCGCACGCGTCCAAATAGTCAGGTGGATGCTCCATATACAATAGGGCACGGCGTCGTGGAAGAGACCAGTCAGAAGCTCGGTGTCCAACATTGCCACAATTGTAGCACCTGAATGTAGGATGACTCGGAGAAGGCGCAGCAGTAGTGGTGGTAGTAGAGACTACAGCCGATACCGAGGGAAAAGCAGAGCGAAGGCCAGTGCAGGAGGGGCTCTTGAGGTCGGAAGAGCTGATGATGATGTGTGGTAGGTCTCTACCTTGGTCCCATACTCGACTGCCTTAAAAAAGGTCGGTATCTCCCTCAAGCCTAGATCATGCTGAATGTATGGTTGAAGTCCTAGAATATAGCGGTTGATCCGTTGGTCCTCAGTCTCCGGGAGGCGAGCCCGGGTGCAAAGGCGCTGGAACTGCTCAGTGTACTCCACCACCGTAGATGTAGCCTGGCGGAGGGACTGGACGTGGGCAAAAAGGTCACGCTCATAGGTCGGCAGTATGAATGAAGCCTGTAACGCGGCCTTCAGCTCTGGCCATGTCTGGATAGGAGACAACCCAGTCGCTGTCCGGGGATAGCAAAGATTGTTCCACCAAACCCGGACGAATCCTTGAAATTTGGCGGCCACTAGGAGAACACAAGAGCAGCCTTGAACCCACTTGTAATAAAAAATCGCCTCCATCGATGCCAACCAATCAATCATAGCATATGAGGAGAATCGTCCATCAAACATGGGGACGTCAATTCTTATATCTCCCTGATGATTCCGAGAAAACAACTGAAGTGCCGTAGACATGTGGTATCCCCCCTAATGAGCCTCAAGACCCATCACATCACCTGGCACAGGTGCAACATAAGCAACAGGGATAGGTGGTACCTGGGCAGGTGGTGGATGGTGAGGATGAACATGTGGGACCCGGGAGGATACTAGAGGCCCACGATGAGGACACGTGCCATTCAAGTGGCTATACTCTCCACAATAAGAGCATTGGCGGTCCCGAAGCGGCATGAAGGGATGAGGGTTAGGTGGGGGAGGGGGAATCCACTCCAAGACACTACGGTGGGTATCCCCAGCGTCAGAGGATGATGAGGAGTTAGTGTAGAGTCGGGAAAGATCATGATGGGAAGGGGTGTGATGTGACGGTGGAGGTGGTGGGATGTACGGTGGCAGGCAAGGGTGTATAAGTGGGGGTGGGAATTGAGTTGAGTTGGGCACGGGAGGGCCTCCGAGTAAGGTGGAGGGTTCGATTGGTAAAAATGGGTCGGGGCAGCGGGAAGATGGGTTGGGTATCACGTGGAATTGGGGGGGGGGGTACTTCTAGGGTTTTATTTGTGGTCGACAAGGAGGGAAGGGGCTCGGGAAGGTTGGGGTAGGGGTTGGGGTTGGGTGAAACAGGTTGACCCGGGTCGGAATAGGGGCGGGTTGGGGTCTGTTCAGGGTCAACAGGGCTTTGGGGATCTAGGGAGGAGTTTTCGACAGCTAAAGGGTGTGAGGGGTGGTCGGAAATGAGGTGGAAAGGCAGGGGGTGAGTTGCGAACAGGGCAGCTGAGTTGGAGGCGTAGTAAGGGTTGGGATTAAGGAAAAAGGTAGTGGGACTGGTGATTAGGGTTTTGGGTGGGCTAGGGTTACGGTTAGGGTTAGGGTTAGGGTTAGGGTTTTGCAACTTAGTAAGTTGTTGCATTATGGCATTAAATTTCATGTTGAAATCTAGGGTTTGTTGCTCCATTTTGTCTCTCAACTCTTGAATTTCTTGTTGTTGTTGTTTGGATCTTCTTGGAGCCATCGAAGTAGTGTACGATTTTGAATACCTACACACCAATACACCACTTGGGGAACGACACCTCACTCTGATACCAATTTGACGTAAACTACATGTCAATGGCCAAGAAAATAAAAAACCCTAACTTTAGAGAGAGAATCAAGAGATTTCTTATATTTCAAAATGGAGGAGTGTCTTCAAATGAAGACTACATGGGTATTTAAAGGGAGGAGTAGCTTACGTTCCAAGCTAAGGCACTAATTACAAAAATGCCATTACTACTCCTTCCTTTAAATAACAAAGCAAGTAAAGGAAAATACAAATAACAAAAATAAAGAAAATAAAAAAGACAAAAATAACCCTAGAATATGGCCCATTTCCATCACTTTGATTTAAAAAATACACTTTCGGATCTTGTATAGTGAAAAACAAAGGAAGTCAAACAGGACCATCATTCCGTGTAATATAATTAGGAATTTTGTTCATCACTCGATCCTCACCATCACAAAACTATGAGGTGGAAAAGAGAGTAGATTATTTGCGAGAAGGCACTCTCTAACACCGTATGGTAAATTTTTTGTTTCCACAATTTTTCTCAACCCTACCCTGACTGCACCACAAAAATTATCTTTAAGAAATGATGTTTCTTTTGGGACACTTGACTTTTGGCCCCCCAATTTATGCTCAAACTAATTTTGGTCCCAAGAGTTTTTGAGAATCGGTCTTTGGTCCCCCCCAATGTGTTGTAAATTCTCAAAAAGTTTCATTAAAGGTCCGCATTAGTTGTCATAAAAAGTGTATTTACGTCGCTCTTGGGAGCCAAAGTACAATTTTCTGAAACTTTGAGGGCCAACATCATTTTGAGCATACATTGAGGGGGGATAAAACTCAAAATGTTCCTTCTTTTACCCCTTCAAATGCCATTTCAAAATGTCTATTCGTAATCTTGTAATTAAAAAGATATAATAAAATCTTTGAAAAAGGAAAAATATAGATCATATTCTTGATTGTCTGAAGACACAACCTAATAATAACTTAACTGTCAATACTAAGAAGACCTAGAACCCTAATCTTACATATTATAACACTATATTTATGATCTACTCAACAACAAGCATATGAATAGACATGGGCATGGGGTGGGGTACGTATCCCACTCAAAATTTTAAAATATATTTCCATTTAGTGTTCTAAAAGGCTCTAAGTTCTGTGTTCTTTTTATTTTTGTTTCTATAAATACAATACAACAAGAAATTACTTCACATCTTAAAAAGTGCACAGGAGCTTTGATCTCGCCATCCAAACATCTTCCATAAATAAACACAAACAACATACTTTCAAATAAAAACTTCAATAAATCAAGTTTTCTTCTTGAAAACGCACAAGTGTTCTCCAACCAAATATTTTCCATAATTTAAGCACAAACATAGATTCATGAAAACAAAAATAGAAAAATATTATTTAGTATCCCTCCAAGACTCCCTTTCCTTCAAACTCAACTCATTCCTCTTCTGTATTCGATACAAAATTTTCTTCATGAAGTTCTCTTATTTCAACATATCTAGCATTTTTCCTGGATTATTATGAAGTTTGTACTTTTTTAATTTCCCACCTATAAAACAAAGTCTTTTCGTAGGTGGCTTACTTAGAGAAAAGGAGAAATGCCCCCCCACCCCACATAACCCGACTACATCCCGACTATATTTGCCTAATTTTCCTAATTAGCCAGGCCAATTTATGCCACCGATTAGTGTCTAAGTGAGGCGCCAACGTACCACATAGTCCTATATGTGGAACACTGCTATATTTAGTGTATATTTAAATATTTTTAGATCTACCCTACCTTTTTGTTAGAGAAGTAGACTAAAACCATGTTTTATGTAATAGTTTTAGTTATGGATTTATTGTTAAAATAAAATCAGATGTATGGAGATAATGTTTGCATTATTTTATATATTGCCGATGCCTTTTATTCTGCTGAGTAGGTGTTCTGGTGTGTAGAGTACGACTTACACACAGAGGATAAGATCACCAGTTCTTGTAGAACATAGTTTTATCGTTCAGAGTCTTAGATGGAACTGGATACACCATCAGTAGGGTTGTAGCACAATATTTTAGAAGGTCTATCTTGATTACGGAAACTGTATAGTTTCAACTTATTGTACTAGTGCACTTTGTGTATTGAATGGGACCACCTTGACGTCATTGTCTTTATACTGATTTTATAAGAAAATGTAAACCTCGTGATTATTAGGTTTACGCAAGGCTCTTAATCTAAATATGATTGATGGACACATGCACTACTTTTTTTTTATTGATTTGACCTATCGGGTGAGATTTATTATTGGATCAATAATCTTGATAGATTGTGTAATGGTGATTAGTGTATGGTGAAAGTTTTTTTATGGATGGAATACACGTTTCGTTATAGAGGCTGGTGATACCCCTTTGAGATGCTTATAGATTTTGTATATGTCAAACCCTGCAGGTGGATTATATTAATCCGATATTACAAATAAGTTAAGTTGGATCGCTCAAGGACTTAAAGAAGTTAATCAAATAAATTATCAGTAATTTTTTTTATTAACGGGTATTTTCAACCTTAACGTGGGGAGAATTTATTAATTAGTAATGAGGAGCTCGAAATATAATTTTGAGTTAAGAAGTGAAGTTGCAATTATAATTATTTAGTGGTATTAATTATAATTAAGGGACTGAGAATAGGATCCAGGAAGGATTAGGTTTTCTCAGGCCCATTAGGAGCCACATCCTTATCTCTCCTTAGGGTCCCTACTGTAGCCTTTATATATGCACCTAAAGCTCGTTTTTCTTAAGCTAGCCGTTATTCTTTGATACTCAAAAACTCAACTTCGGATTTGTGAGAAAGAGAGACAACAGAGAGGAAAAGTGAGAAGAGTAGGTGGTCACGGAGATAGAGCCCACACTCTGCTCGTGACTGTGCATATCAGGAATACAGTAGAAGATCGTGAGGTGTATTGGGCCTGCGTTCTTGATCAATTGTCATCACATATGGTTTGTGCAGACACGAAATCAAATCAAACAGATCTCGAAAGGTAAATCCTAATTCTGCCTTGTAGGATATCACGTATGTGTATTTTTTTTTTGTTTTTGTAATTCAATCTATACGCGTATTAAACAGAGCCTTGGACTGCCGCTCCAACACTTTTAACCCGGCTAGTCTTTCTCTTTCACAATGCTAGATTCATACTTAATATGCTTTTAAGGCTGTTGAAATTTGAAAATTTTACGAATACTAATCTTATTAGATCTCTCAATGTTTTTCCTTCAAATGGTGATTCTTCCATTCAACAAATTATGAAGCCTTGTAGGAATTTAGCGGAAATTTTTTTTTGAAAATTATACAAATTTGTTATGCTTATAAGGGTTTTAAATACATGCATACACAAACATTGAAATTTTAGGTTTTCTACTTGTTAAAGAATTTTGTAATCATTTTTCAAATTGAACTGGATGCTAGAAAAAAAGTTGTAATTTCTCTTAGTGTTCTGCTCCAAAAAATTTCTTGGCTGCACCCCTGCATTATATACCTTCCCTTGCTCTATATTTGTTGTAAATTGTCTTGCGTAATGTGGTTTCCTTACTAATCTAGATTAGAAGACTAACTTTGTTGGACTTTTGTGATTATTTATTATTTTGGCCAGATTTTTATCGGAAAAACTGGTAATGATGCTACAAGTGACAAGAATGACGCCAAATCCAATGATTTTGATCTGAATTTGGATGCTGGTCTTGGAGTTTTTGATGCATTCTTTGCGAGTTTTTCAATGATTATTGTCAGTGAGGTTTGTGCAGTTTCTAAAGCATGTTATTAACTACCATCCATAAACTTGTGGCGGACTGATAAGATTGTCATATAATACATACACACCAATTTTATGTTCTCTTTGAATGACCTATTTTCATAATCTTCTATAGTCAGCGACTTCCACTATGAATTGTATGCTTAGCGTTGACTATTTCAAGTAATTCTTTTTGCATCTTCAATCAAAAGTTGTTGTCTTTGTTGATGCCTTTATGATCTGTCGGAATACTTGGATCAAATTAATGTTTATCACTCATGGCTTTGCTACTAGATTGGAGATGAAACTTTTATAATAGCAGCTCTTATGGCAATGCGTCACCCCAAGTCAATTGTTTTATCTGGTGCTCTAAGTGCCTTGTTTGTAATGACGGTATGTTGCCTACTCTGTTCTGTTTCGTGATATGTTGTGTTCTCTACTTTATGTTTAGAGTAGTGCTAGGTACACAAAATGGGTGGAAAAAAGTTGTTTACAAAAATGGTGTGGCAGCAATTGTGATTGGTAAGGTTGTTTGTGGGCTTCACCATCTAACCATTCACAACTGCCGTCTTATTCTATGAGCAACCTAATGTGCAAATTTTGTGTGGCTATTTGTAAATTATGTTTTTGCCTTTTTTTTTGTGATTACAGGTGGGCCATATATCTTGCAATTATAAAGTACGATCTCTTAGTACTAACTACTATTAAGATTAATTTTGTTGTACATGTGAATTAGGTACTTTCAACTGGACTTGGTAGAATTGTGCCAAATTTGATATCCAGGAAGCACACAAACAGTGCCGCTACAGGCATGTATTGGCAATTTTGTTTACCAAGCTACTGATTACACATTTGTTTTCATACATATAGTGGTATTCACAAGGACCGTTATGTTCAAATCTTTTTTTGTCTTTTGTGGATGCGTACAATTTGCAGCCCTATAGTTGCTTTTGCCTATTTATAATATATTAATATTTTTCTATTGTACAAGGGCATATGAAGATTGAAATTGGATTTGTTATCTTCTATGAATTAAATTGTTTGACATTCTCCACGTCTACATGCATGCGTATAGGCAATACTCTGTTTGCTCATCTCTTGGATGTTGTAGTTCAGATCTCTCTCCCTTTCTCTCTCTCTCTCTCTCTCACACACACACACACACACGCACACACACCCACTCGGGCGCTCGGTGTCCCAGCTAGATATGACATTGTTGAATAGCATAAGTTTTAACTTAATTGCATGTTTACCTAATGCTAGAACTTATCCCTTATTAAAAGGAGAATGCTTCAAGTAATATGCATCCTAAAGTATTGAATGCTCTGATACTCAAATTTGTTACTTACATTCCGTTGATTCGATGGCTTTCAAATTCAAGTTTTCAACGTAGATCTCATGATTCAGTTGGCATTTAAATTGTTATTCCTATGAATGCAGTTCTTTATGCCTTTTTTGGACTACGATTACTCTATATTGCATGGAGATCAGATTCAAAGGCATCGCAGAAAAAGGAGATGGAAGAAGTATGTCTTTTTCTTACCGAACGAGGCACATTTAATTCTTTATTGTGCTGATGTAGCAAAACTATATTACTCTTCTTTCGTGACTTTACCTTTCTTTGTGCGTTGGAAATTTTTGGTATATATATCCACTTATCTCATTATTTTGGAAAGGTTGAAGTATCATCCTTGCCCACTGAGGAATTAACCGTAATTGTTAGAAGAAGAGTGAATAGTAATTGGTGAATGGACTAAAAAGACCAAAATATCTTGAGGGGTAGATTGTACCTAATAATAGCAAATATAATATTAAGGGTGTGAGGTGGTGGTGGTGGTGGTGGGGGGGGTAGGGGGGGAGGGGGGAGACCACTAGTACTGATAATATATACAAATACCATGTTCATCACACTCCCAAACTTCTTTATTTACATTGTAATACCCCTCCTTATAAAGCGTTCGCCCATGAAGTCAAAGGGGGATGCCTTCGTGTCTGGATGTACAATACGAGTAATGATCACATTATGTGCTTGGGTCTCCTCTAGAGCCTCTTGGTCGCCATCGGTAGTCACTGACACCTGCCTTTTCTCCTCCTCTTTTCAGTGCATTCTCGAATTGAACTCGTTCCACCAAACCTTGGGTAGCTTCGTAGCCACTAACATAACGCACTTGGCGCTTCAAACACCTTCACATTCTTGAGACAATCAATGAAATCATTGGGGTCCATTTGCTCACATAGCCACATACCCCTCGTCATCATTTGAGGATACGTCAATTGCACTTACCACACAAGAATTCCTGTATTTAGAGATAGTCATACGCGGCTACCCACGCTCAGTCGGAGGAATAAGCATGTCTTTTCTCTTCATGGGCTGCTTCTTCAGCAAATGCCTGTAGCAAACAAATAAAGAAAGTACGCCGCTTAAAAGAGACGCAGGGAGTTACCTTCAGTCTCATAACGTCACAGGGAGAAGAATCAGAAAGCTACTTGTCGAACTCGTGTCATCTTAGAGGCACATACTCTAAACGAGGTCTAATTGGATCGCTCGTGTTAAACAGTCCCACCGTTTCGTTGTACTCCTTGTGCTGTGTCAAAAAATCCCCAAGCCCCAATGAGTCTTGTGAGGGTGGTGATCATTGTATTCACTCTGAATTCGTCACCAATGGTCCTTGTCAAACCATCTCGAGTCATAGGTGTGTGAAAATTGTCAAGCGGGTAATGGGCCGTCGTGGTAGCTTCAATGGGGCTCGACCTTCCACCATACAAATTACCCCAGTTACTGTAACAGGAGTGGGGATGGTTTTTGGTAAGTAACGGTGGGGTTATGGATGGCTGACGGATTTGAGTTAATAAAGAACTGCAAGGGTTGGGGTTTAATTGGTGAGGTGGGGGAGGGTTGCGAGTTTGGCTGATGTCCAACGTGGATCGAGGCCATTTGGAGGAGCTGAAGGCCGCTATGGTGGATAATGAATAGATGGGAGAAACAGCTGGGGCTCTCGTGATGTTGGAGGCGTGCGGCGGCTGATGAGCTGCTATGAATTCTCCCATGTTGCCCCCAAGGGCTCCCATGGTTTCCTCTTAAGGGTGAAGTTTGACTTTCCAACCTAAATTGAACCTTCTTTGGTGCCGTTGTTGTATGTTACGATTTCTTGAAGCTACGTGCCTATGATACCAATTGAAGTAATGAAGTCAATGCCACAACTTAAAAGCACTCAAAACCAAGATAAATTCTCAAAATATATTAATGATCCCTTGAAGGAGGTTGATTACATCATATATAGATGGAAAAGAATCCATGACCACTGAGGTAACTCTAATTGGCAAAACGACTAAAAATGACTGAAGTATATAAAAAGATATCTCCTTATAGAATAATAGCAAATATAGTTTTAAGGGGAGGGGATTCCTACGAGACAGTGTACAATAATTACAAAATCACCCTACATTATTTAAATATAGTTATAAGGGGAGGGGACCCCTACGAGACAGTGTACAATAATTACAAAATCACCCCATATTCTTTATTTAAATAAGTTTTATATGGGTTGTCTTTTTGTCAAAGTATTGGGTTTCAAGTTTCAATAAAATATTTTCCGTATCAAAGAAAATAAAAGTTTTAATAAAATCTGATGGAGAATTAATCGACCTTTTACCTACCAGAGCGTGACACGTGACGTTGATTCCACTTTTATCCTTATGATCGTTCACCGACTTAAGTGACGGGATCGCCTCGTCAGCACCGAGCTTGATCAGCCCTAAATAATTGGCGAATATCTAGTAATAAGCCTTGAATGAAGGAGCCAAGATGGAAAGACTCAACTGCTTTAAAGGATACCAGCTGGCATACAACCTAAAAATAGGGAGAAGATAACTCATTTGTAACCTCAACGGCTTGGCTCTGGGTTAACATTCTAGCACTCAACTCTTAATATACTAACTCTCCCCTCTTCTCTCATGATCGCAGGCAAGGATGACTTGCTGAAACATGTAATTAGTATGTCAATTTATTATTGTCATCGTGCATTCAAGGCCAGATCAATCAACACATTGATGTGGAATATATTCCCCTACTGAAAGAGAAGTGAAAAATGAAGTTGCCCAAATTACCAGTCCATAATTCTCCTAACTTTTTATTTACTTGCAAAAACTCAAATTTAAATTTGTGTTTACTTAGTAGTGTATATTGATGATGTAAAATTTTTATCTCGTTCAATGATAGCTTCCAGACCATTACCGAGATTTTTGAAATTCTTTGTGCATTGTATCTAGTCAGTGTTTGGAAGTTGTTGCATCAGTTATTATATAGAAGT
The DNA here is from genome assembly GCA_949130495.1 of Sambucus nigra. NCBI lineage: Eukaryota > Viridiplantae > Streptophyta > Magnoliopsida > Dipsacales > Adoxaceae > Sambucus > Sambucus nigra. Next base: position 36,117,591 of record OX422213.1, read on the forward strand.
TGTAAGTTTTTCCCTCTCTGTCTAAAAATTGTTCCAATTTAATTTAATGCCAATCATCTCTTATATGCAGGTAGAAGAGAAACTTGAGTCTGGACAAGGGAAAACTTCAGTACGCCGTTTTTTCTCTAGGTTTTGTACACCAATATTCTTAGAGGTATGCCTACTGCCGAGGGTTCGAGGTTCTTGAAAGACATATTGGTTACAGGAAATTAAATTCTTTTGTTGCGAGGTTATTTGCATTTTAGCTACTGGAAGAATCTAACATGATGCTCCTAAAAAACATTTTATTTTTTCTAATATTATGATTGAGTTATGAAAGGATGATATTCATTACATTCTTTGAGAAATTATAATGTTTGTACTTTAAATCTTATTTTTATAACACTCGAATCACAATGCATATCTATTATGTTGTGTTCGATAGGAAACATTTGCCATAATTCCAGATTTATCAACTTTGGTGTGTTTAATTGCACAAAATTACCTTGGAGAATAATTGTACCCACCCAAAATGTTGTTAAAGCATGAAAAATTGCATTTTCCAGCTTTTGTTTTCTTACCTATCCCAATCTTCATTGATTTAGTCTAAATAAGTTCTTTATGTTCCATATTTTTACACAACTGTAATCAAACATAAAAGAACAAATTTTAACTTGGCAAATTTTACTTGGAACCTTTTTCATCATTTTAAATTATTCCTGGTAAACGAATTATGCACTGATGGATACTTAACAAAATGACTGATTGATGGTGCCTGTACTTTATCTGCAGTCATTTATTCTAACATTTCTAGCAGAGTGGGGGGATCGTAGTCAAATAGCAACAATTGCCGTAAGCTTTCTCTCTCTCTCTCTCTCTCTCTCTCTCTATATATATATATATAAGTTTACCAGGTATTTTTGTTTTCTTTACTGAATATGACTAGTTGTTTTTCTAATTGTGATGGGGAGGGCCTCCATGTTATCAGCCTATAAGAATTGTCACTGAATTTTATTATTTTTTTATAATTATTTTTTTGTTGAGATCCCTTATTTCGTACTTTCCATTTAAGCTCTCTTATTATGTAAAATCTTCCTTTACTGACCTTGACCTTGTGAGAAAAGGTTTAATCTTACCTGGGTAGTCAATCATATACATACAAGTTACTCGTGGAAACAACGTTACCTGATACTCTCTCCCCTATTGAGTACCATGTTCTTGTTCTCGCGTACCCTTTTAGGGTACTTTAAAGTACTATAACTTCAAATCTCGCGCCCCGCTTTTTTGAAGAGCATAAGCAAATTACAAAGAAAAGCGGCAAATTAATCATTTATGTTTACAAAATGCTCTTGATTGCTCCATTTGGAGCATATAAACATAAACTTACGTACTCTGATATTTTTACTGTTGTCATGAGGTGTTCATAGTACGTAATATAACTGGTCTCATCCTAAAGCAAAAATCATTTGACTGTAACAAAAAATTTGAACCCGAGGGACCAGCACTTTTAAGGCTCTATCTATTGAGGGTGTCTCGTGGATAATTAACTGTTCTACAAATTGAATTGCTTATCAAATATTTATTTTCTTTGGATAAATGTGCAGTTGGCTACGCACAAAAATGCAGTGGGAGTCGCGGTGGGAGCTTGTCTAGGGCACACCATCTGTACGTCGGTCGCTGTAGTAGGGGGAAGTATGTTGGCATCTCGGATTTCCCAAGGCACGGTTGCTACGGTCGGGGGCCTTCTTTTCCTCGGGTTTTCTCTCTCCTCTTACTTCTATCCTCCATTATAACTATGAAAATGTAGGGTAAGCTGAGCTTTGGTGCTCCTATCTTTCAAGTTTTCCTCAGTTTATTTTCTTTTTTATCTTTTGAATTTCGTTTTTTTTTGTATTGATATTTTCCACAGAAGAAAGTGTATCTGTATTGATTCAACATTATGTCTTTGTGGTTATTCTTTTGTATAATATTTTAGCATATGGAAATGTGTATGCTTTCCTTTAGTTGGGTGGTGGAAGTCTTAAAAGAAAATTGAAGCGGCCAAACTTTTAAGAATTTTATTTTTTGTAATTCTTTTTTATATCTAATAGTATTTTTTTTTAAAGTTTTGTAAAATTTGCAAGTGATCTTTGGGGTGGGCGAGTGTGTGTGTGATGGTCTCGTGAACAAACTCGAACGACATTTTCTCACATAAATTTTACTGGTAAATTCAAATGAATATACAAAGCTGGAACTTCAAGATATGTATCCCCAACTTTTTAAAACGTTTTGGTAAAAAAAAAATAACTTTTTAAAAACGTTCTGTATTAACTAAACCCTGGTATAAATAAGTATTTGGAGGGAAATTTGGGCAATCATAAGCTAAGATGACTATAAAGTTACTTAAATTACCAAATGTAATGTATTATTTAAAGAGGTTTTTATCTTAACTTTTTAAAACGTTCTACATGGCCTAAACCATGATAGGAATAGGTTTTTCTATAGAAATTTTGTCAAGACGCGAGAGCATTTCGTCCAACTAATATGAAGGCCCAATATTGAATGTTGATGTAAAAAAATTAGATTTGATCTAATTATTTTAATCACAGATAAAAATGAATAAAGAAATAATAGACAATAGATTTTTAAAGTGGTTTAGCCTTGCAAGAATGGCTTACATTCACTGTTTTTGTTATTGTTGATTGTTTGTTTGGAATTCTCGACAAGAAATTTCGAGTCCCCTTCTAATGAGGAGGCTACAATGTATTTATAGCCTTGAGGCTGTACAAATGAAAGGACAATGCGCTGTTATCTAGTAGATATGTACATCTGTATGATAATAATAAGCATTTAATGCGCAGTTGTCTCCTTGATTATCTTGATTGGAGTGTTATGTAGCTCGGACCGCCTAAGTTGCTCGGTATAATGAAGTTCCTCGGATAACATAGGTTGCTCGGGATGCCTGAGTTGGTTGGGGAGTTTAACTTCCTCGGAGTCGGTGTATTGTTCATTGAAAGTGTTTGTAGGTGACATGTAAGTCGACGCGTGTCTCCACATAATTGATCCACGTCAGCGGACTAAATTTGATACCAACAGAAGCTCCCAATGTTTCATAGTTTGATGTCGAAGAAAAGTATGGGACATTATTCTTGAAAATTGCATAGATTATCAGTTTGTATGATTTTTAGGGAAACATTGTATATAACTTCTTTTTGAATGCATAGTATCGGGCCTCATAAATATTTTAAATGTTCATGACCGCTTCGATTTTTGTGCCCCTTTTCTTCTTTTTAGCCGCCGGATACGCAAACGTCTGCCCTGGTAATCATTGTTTTTCTCTATTCCCGAGGTAAAGTATTTAAACGTGGCAGAAATCCTATCGTCTTTCACTTTTCAAATCTGTGTCTTCGAACTTTTCATTTCTTCTTTATCTTGTGCGTTCGTTTCTTCCATTGTTCGTTGTCAACGGGCTCACTCTTTTCCTGTAAGATTTTCTTCCTTCTCTTTTATTTATCTTGTTCATCATGGTTTACCTTATTGAATCTCTTGACAAATTTCGTTCTGAATTTTCAATTCCTTCATGGGTCATATTGGAAGAACTTTCTGAACCTTCTGACTATTTTTCTTTGGCTGAGGGACATTGGTTCTCAAGTCTCTTTGTGGCCGAATGTGGCTTTTCTTTTCCTCGAAATCCTTTATGTTTGGAGTTCTGTCAATATTTTGATGTTGTACCTGGAAAAATAGCGCCAAATACCTGGAGAATAGTTAATGGAGTTCATAGGTTGAACCAACTTCATGGAACCCGTTTAGGGATTCCAGAGATTATGTATTGCCACAGATGGGTTGTCAGCGATAGTACTTTTTATTTAAAAACTAGGTTTTTGAATAGGGCGTTAGTTGTCAATCTTCCTGATGCCAACAGGGATTATTTTGAACATGGAGTGGTAATGAAAAATTGGCAACACCCTCCATTAAATGGAGATGATGTATACCGAGGTCCTAGATGTCCTCCTTATGGCAATGGGATAGGTTGTTTTTATTTTTTGAAATCTTGTTTTCTTTGTGTTTGATAAAATGTATCACTGACATTTAATTTTTGATTATTTGCAGCTGACAGCAAAAGAAAATCTCCCAAGGAAACTGACGTTAATTTAAAGCATTTGAAACTTATCTGGAGTTTGCACCAATTTGTGGTAGAGGAACACATTAGATCTGCTTCTTATTTGTTGCAGTACAAGAGCTATACTTCATCTTTTACTGCTCGTCCAGTGGTGGTTGACATTGACCAAGTACCAGCTTCTGAAACTGGTGTGGAAGGTCCCTCCTCTGAATCGAATATTCCCATCAGTAACCTAATGAAGAGAAGAAGAGCTCCTGCCTTCTTTGACAAATCAGACTATGCTAATGTGGAGGTAAAGAAAAATAAACAAAATGTCCCAGAAGAAGGGACAAAAATTATTGATGCACCTCCTCCTGCTGCTACCGAGAAAGTTGTTGAGAAGCCCCCTGTGGCTCCGAGCAAGATTGTTGCTATTACTCCTCCTAGTGAGGTTATTGTCATATCACCAGCTAAGACAACGCCCTTAGTTGAGAATGCTCCTGTTCCTCCAAGGAGGTTAAAGAAAAATTCTTCTGAGCGACTTGCTGAACTAATCTCTCAACCATCAACTGTTGAAGGTGGTGTTTCAACCTTTATTCCCCCGAGCTCCGCTGTGGGCTTAGTAAAATCTTGGACTATCCCAGAGGTCCATGACATTGAAAATACTCTCACTCGTGAGAGAGTTACTGCTCTAGCTGCTCAACACATTGCCTCAGTAAGTATTATTGATCTGAGTCTTTTACTTTTTAATACTATGTTCGTACATTGACTTAAAGTTATTTCTTTTCTCAGCTGGTAACGTGTTTCAACAGCATTGTAAAAAGGGATGAAGCCATCAGGGCCTCCAGTTCCTCGGATGGAGTAGAAAAGGCTTTTACTGGATTAACCTAGTCTTTGAGAGACTCTCATCAGAAGTATGAGGAAAATAAACTTGCTTGGGAGAAGTAGATTAAGTCCGTTGAACAAGAGAGAGATCGAGCTGTGGATGCCTCCAAGGATTTGGATGAGAAATTGAAAGAGTTTGAGAAGAACAATAAAGAGCTCGAGGATAAGCTCAAGAATACTAAAGAGCTTGAGAATAAGCTCAAAAATGCTGAAGAGGAAATTGTTAGACTTCATGATGTTGATCGCCAGAAACAGGAGGTGGAGGAGAAATTGAAGACTGCCGAAGAACTCCTTATGGAAAGGATCTCCTCAGAGAAGGCAAAGAGGAAGAAGGCAGTCAAAAAGTCTTTTAGCGCTGGTTGGGATAAAGGCTGGAATAAAGGCCTGGCCGCCATGTCTTCACAAATGGAGTATGCCAGCCTTAAATATTTTAGGGACGGATGGGTTGCAGCCTTGCAAGAGCTAAAAATTGCTGAGAATTCTAAGTTATCCAGCAACACACTCATGGCCCTCCTCCCTCTCCTGGAGAAGAAGAAGAGGACGAAGCTGCCTCAGATGAGTCTTCCATGATGACTGGAGATCAGGATCCTTCTGCTCTAGTTGTTCAAACTTTCTCCGAGCAACTCCACCCCACCAGCACTTCTGTCGAGCAGCTACCTTCATCCTCCGAGCAACCAGCCATTTCCTCCAAACTTTCTGAGGAAGTCGTAGGGAACAAGGAGAAGGTGTAGAGTTGTTCGGGTGTTTGTTTTGTTATTTTTGAATGTAACCTCAGACTTTGTATTTTCTTCTTTGATGAAATAAAAATTCAAACTTTGGTGGCTCACCTTGAATTTCTCTTTTACTTGCTCTGTATGCATCCTTATTGATTCTCTTTATTTTTCTTTGCTAGTTTTTGGCTAGGATGGAGCTCTTATCAGCTCATGACACAGAGTTGATGAAGAAATGCAATAACTATTTTAAAGCTGGTCATGCAGACCTAAACGAGGCTTAAATCATTGACATCCTTGGTCCAGATACTTCTGAACGAGCAGTCGAAGCTTACCAATATCTGAAGTGCTTGCTCGACCGAGCTGTTGCCAATAATGTGGCTTATTATAAGATGATTGAGGATCTCCAAGGAACTATAGAGGAACTCCAGAAGCAATACAAAGAGTCCTCTACACTTTTACACCAAGGGTACGAGAAGAAATATCAACAATTAAGTGCTGAAAAAGGATATGATAAATTCATCTCTGCTTACGAGAAGAAAGAGAGCGTTTTAAAGCTTGAAGTTGAAGAGTATAGGCATATCGCCAAGTTGTTGGAGCAAGAGAACATTTCCTTGTAAGAGGAAGTAAAACAACTCAAGTCTGCTGCGTCTTCCTCGGGAGCCTTGGTCCCTATCAATGATGAAGGTTTTTCTTTTTTGGAGGTAGAAAATGCCAACTTACGAGATGAGTTGGAAACTTTGAAAAGAGCTGGACCCTCCACTTCTACTCGTGGACGAGCAAGATCTTCTTCTCGGGGACGAGCAAGGGCTAGTCAGATTTCTATTGAAGAAGCCCTTGCTCAAGATCTTCTTCTTGGAGATCTTCTTGAAATATCAGAGTTCTTGCTTGGACGAGCAAGATCTTCTTGAAATATCAGAGCTCGTCCAAGAAGAAGATCTTGCTCGCAAGAACTCAAGCGGCCTTGGAGAATCAGGCCTTTCAGTTGATAGCGAAGAACCAAGCCTTAGCAGAGATGTCCAAGAAGATTCTGAACCTCAGCGAGCAACTTTTTACACAAAGCTCTGCCTTGGAAAATAAAGAACTTCTGGTGAAGAATCCTCACGAGCAACTGGAGAGGTTAACTTACCAATTCCATAAACAACCCAGAGAGTTTTGGATGGCTGGTTACAATGAAGCACTTTGTCATCTTGATGCTCGTTTAGAACAGTCGAACAATGAAGGGTATAAACAGGGCTGGTTGAATGCTCTTTGTGTTTTAAAATTGGAGAGAGGTCATTTCTTGTGGGATTACTATAATCCTGGAGTTCTTGATTTACCCGTGCCTCCTTTCAAGCTTGACTTTAGTTGGATTCCAGCCCAGGCCATTCCTCGCGTTCTGATCTCTAAGTATCTTGATGATTATAGTCTTCATTCAGATTTTGAAATATCTCGCCTAGAACACCTGCTTGATCGTCCATCTATAATGAACGTCAGAATGCTGCAAGATCTGAACTTCATAAATTCCCCTTATAGTCTTGATGATCCTCCAGCTGGGGTAGACCCTGTATCAAAGGCAGAGGGAAAGAAACCCATAGAGTAGAATTTGTTCAATTGATATCACATGCGATCTGTAATTTATATCATATGTAATTTGTTCTGGTTTTAATGAAGAAATTTTTAGTTTTTTTTGCAATTTAATTGTCATTGGTTTGGAAATATTTTATAGAATATCTCTTTTATTTACTGATGAGCATGTGTGTATATCTGTAGAAAGAAAAAAATGTCTTGTTTGGTTTTTAAATTGTCGACCAACCGGAGTTGGTGGTAATTAAATGCCGACTAACTTGAGTTGGTGGTAATTGTTTCCCGACCAACCTGGGTTGGTGGTAATTTGCTTCCCGACCAACCGGAGTTGGTGGTAATTGAATTGCCGATCAACCAGAGTTGGTCGTGTTTGTTTCCCGACCAACTTGGGTTGGTGGTAATTTGCTTCCCGACCAACCGGAGTTGGTGGTAATTGAATTGCCGATTGATTAGGCATAAATTCTTCACATTTATTCCCTTAATTTCGATATTTTTATGATCCCGTGCGATGTAAATAACTTGGATTTGTCTCATATTTATGCTACTAACCCTTTTTGGCAAGTATTTCGTATTTTGTATATCTCTTATGTGTTTTACAGGTATTTCATGCAAGAAAGATGGAAAAGAGAACTCAAAATAGTGAAAGAAACCAAGAATCGGGGAGTTGAAGGGCATTTTCATAATTTTACAGGCTTAGTCCGAAGGTGAGGCCAACTGGAAAGTTGAAGAGATTTCAATTACAAGAACTCTGGAAAAAACGACACCTCAATCGGAGCTACGGTGAAGAAGTTATGCCAATTTGAAATTGAGAAGAAATCCAAGAAAAAAACTGTCAGACCCAAACCGAACCGAAGCTGAGGAAAAAGAACCGGCCCGCCCATTTGTCACGCACTAGATCCGTTACGAAATTAGTCATGCTCCAGATTCGTTACAAAATTAGTCACGCTTTCCAAGTGTGACAAATTGGCAGATACGAGATTTTTATTTTGTGCTTATCTTTTAGCCGAAAGAGTTTTATGTTTTGGGGACTCTTCTTAACGACCTCTAGCCTATATATTTAGTCATTAGGACTCTTTTTATTCAGATTTCATTTATGTAAAAGCTCCATAACAAGTAGGAACATCTAGGAGAAAGATTCACATATTTTGCACCATTAATTAAAGAGCTTTTCAAGTTTTTCTTCAACCTTTGATTTCTTCTTGCATGTTCTTGTTCTTCAATCTTGGTAACTTTTAATTTCAGCACTTTTATTATTATTTCTCATATTAGGCTAGGTTTTTAAAGGTCGGGATACATGAACTCAGCCTGATGTGTTAATTGCATGTGTATAACATTAATCCTCTGAATTTAGTGATTGATTACGACCGTATTGCGTAGGAACACAACAATTGTAGATCTTTATATCTCGTTTGCCTCTGGGTAACCGGGATGATTTAGAATGCAATTCGAGTGTCACTATCGCGATACCGATTTACTCGTCCTCAGATTAAGTATGACGCGGGCTTTAACCTCGTATACGTGACGGGAGTACTAAATTCTGGATCAAATTAATCGATTAAATTTACGATTAATATTATAACTGCAATACACTAGGGTTGGGGGATTGTGTCTCTACCTTAATTTTTCCAATTAGTTTTAGTTAACTTCTTTATTTTTCCCTTTTTCCTTTCTCACTCAATCATAATCTTTTACACTTTATTTTTTGAAGTAATAAATCAATTAAAATCTATCAAACATTCACCGTGGATTCGATACACAGACTCGCCACTATACTCTGCAAGAGTGTAGTTAAAGTTTAGTTTTTTTTTTGTATTGTGGTCGGAAACCGATAACAACGACTAGCGTATTTACACGAATGCTCGGTTTTCAACACGATCACTGATCAACCGGAGTTGGTCGTGTTTGTTTTCCGAACAACCTGGGTTGGTGGTAATTTGCTTCCCGACCAACCGGAGTTGGTGGTAATTGAATTGCCGATCAATCGGAGTTGGTCGTGTTTGTTTCCCGACCAACCGGAGTTGGTGGTAATTTGCTTCCCGATTTGTTTTTTGACCAATCTGGGTTGGTGGTAATTTGCTTCCCGAACAAACGGAGTTGGTGGTAATTGAATTGCCGATCAACCGGAGTTGGTCGTGTTTGTTTCCCGACCAATCTGAGTTGGTGGTAATTTGCTTCCCAACCAACCGGAGTTGGTGATAATTTACTTCCCGACCAACCGGAGTTGGTGGTAATTGGATTGTATAGTGTGTAGCACTAATATTCCGAAAAAAATTTAACGGATAAAGAGAAATGGGGGAAATATCACTTTATTCATATTGAATTAATTGTATTACATAGAGATTTCAACTACTGATAATACTTTCGTAGATGCTCTACATTCCATGCATTCTTGAATTCTTCTCCTTCCAAGGTTTCAATCCTGTATGTCCCTGGACGAATAATTTCTGTTACTCTGTAGGGTCCGTGCCGGTTTTCTTCCAGCTTATTATGTTTTTGGATCACTTTTTTCAGCACATAATCCCCTTCTTTCAGATCACACTTCTTCACTCTTTTGTTATAGAACAAAGCTGTTCGTTGTTGATAAGCTACATTCCTGATTGCTGCTTCTTCCCTGACTTCCTCGAGCATATCCAGGTCTAATCTTCTCATCAAATCGCTGATAGGGGAGTTGAAATTAAGTACCCTGTGCGTAGGTAGACCCAATTCAGCAGGTATCACAACCTCACTCCCAAATGCCAGCATGTACAAAGACTCTCCAGTTGCTGTTCGCGGTGTGGTGCGATAATCCCACAATACAGAGTGTAGTTCATTAATCCAATTTACTTTTGCACTATCTAGTCGTTTATTCAATCCATTTAGTAACGTTCTATTTGTCACCTCAGTTTTCCCATTGCTTTGTGGGTGACCCGGTGCAGAATGAGTTTTCAAAATATTGGATTGATGACAGTATGCAGCGAACTCCTCATTGTCAAACTGGGTTCCATGGTCAGAAATGAATGCACATGGGAGACCATATCTGCAAATAATGTTTTTCCAAATGAATTGATAGACTTTGTCATATGTCATATCAATAAGGGGTTCAGCTTCCACCCATTTGGTAAAGTAATTCACAACGACTACGAGGTACTTGAATCTTCGTTTGGTCGTTGGGAGTGGCCCGACCAAGTCTATTACCCACATGGCAAATGTCCAAGGGGACGTTATGGGTGTTAGCAATGCCTGAGGTGTTCTTCGGATGGACGAGAAGCGTTGGCATTTGTCGTACTTCTTAGCATAGGCTGCGCAATCAGCTCTCATCGTTGGTCAGTAGTACCCCTGTGTGGTTATTCTTCGTAAGAGTGTCCGACCCGCTACATCTGCTCCACAAGACCTTTCATGAACCTGTTCGATCAAATATTTCACTTCAGAGGGATGGACGCATCTTTGTATCCCTGCTATCACTCCTCGTCTGTACAAAATGCCATTGGTCAACACATAACGAGCAACTTTAAACTTTAGTTTCTTGGCTGCAAGTTTATCAGTTGGTAAAGTCCCATCTTCAATATAGGCTCTGATTGGATCCATCCAGGATGGTCCTAAGTTAAGAGCAATGAAATTTATCATTAGATCTTCATCTATGCTCCGACCAGCTAGAATCTCTATTGGGATTGTTCTTTGTAGCTCAGTGCGGGTGACTGATGCTAGTCGGGCTAGGGCATCTGCTCTTGCATTCTCCAATCTCGGTATTCTAACCAGCTGAATAGCAATAAAAATTGATATCAACTCCATTGCTTTTGCATGGTACTTGATCATTAACTCTCCCTTTGCTGCATATATTCCAAGAATCTGATTTACGATTAACTGCGAATCGCTGAATACAACAATCTGCTCTGCCTTCATAGTTTTGGCTAGACTTAAACCTACAATCATTGCTTCATATTCGGCCTCATTATTAGAAGCTTTAAATTGAAAGCGCAGAGCATACTCCACATCAATCTCATCTATACTTTTCAAAACAATCCCTGCTCCACTGCCTGCAGTGCACGAAGAGCCATCCACATACAAATTCCATATGGGTAACTTATTATTGAAATTTTGATCAAAGAGAGTTCCTCGGTGCAATATCTGGTACTTCCTCTTCTCCTCTTTCAGTACTTCTCGCTGCTTGTCAGTCATCTTTTCTTGCTCGACCGACATTTCTTGCCGCTTGCCTACTGACATAAGTTGGTCGGGGTTTGCATTTGATGATCCTGTAACATCCACAGGTTGATCAGTTTTCAAATCCTCTTCTTCGGAGGTGTTTTCTTGAGTAAACTCCGCGATAAAGTCTGCTACTGCTTTCCCTTTGAGTGACGACCTAGGCTCATAGATTATGTCATATTCACCGAGCTCTACTGCCCAGTACATCAATCTTCCCGATTTCTCCGGTTTATGCAAAGCTTGCCTTAATGGCATATCAGTGTACACAACTATAGTATGGGCTTGGAAGTATGGTCTCATTCTTCTGCTGGCTTCAATTAACGCTAATGCTAACTTCTCCAACCTTGGATATCTGATTTCTGCTCCTTGAAAAGCTTTGCTAGTGTAGTAGACTGGTTTCTGCACTCCACCTTCCATTCTTATCAACACCGAGCTAACTGCGTTCTCTGAAATTGCCAGATATAAGTACAATCTCTCTCCCATCACTGGTCTAGATAATAAGGGAGGTATTCCTAAGTACTTCTTCAGTTCTTGGAAGGCCTCCTCACATTCATCATTCCATATTAGATGATATTTCTCTAGTTGATCAAAGGTCTGATCTAGGTCAATTAGATGATCAACAACTTTCTTGCTCTTTGTCAGCATATCGTCAACATACACCTCCATATTATGACTTATCTGTTCAGCAAACACCTTGTTCACCAGCCTCTGATACGTCGCACCTGCATTTTTAAGATCGAAAGGCATAACATTATAGCAATAAGTTCCCCTTGGGGTGATAAAAGAGGTACTCTCCCTGTCTTCAGGTTCATTTTGATCTGGTTGTAACCAGAATAAGCATCCATGAAACTCAACAATTCGTGTCCCAAGGTAGCATCCACCAACTGATCGATTCGAGGTAAAGGAAAATGATCCTTTGGGCAGGCTTTATTAAGATCAGTGAAATCCACACACATCCTCCACTTGTTATTTTTCTTCTTCACCATTACCACGTTTGCTATCCAATCAGGATATTTGACATCTTCAATACAAAAGGCTTTTTACAGTTTCTCTACTTCTTCTTGTATGGCTTGGTTCTTCTCGAGACTGAATACCCTTCGTCGTTGCTTCACCGGCTTGATTTCCTTGTTCACATTGAGCTCGTGACACAAGAAATTTGGGTCTATCCCTGGAATATCTTCGTGACTCCATGCAAAAGTCTGCTTTTCGCGTCTTAGAAATGTTATTAGCTCTTGCTTTATTGACACATCTAGTGACGCACCGATTTGAGTTGTTCGTTCTGGATGCTCGTTGTCCAGAATGATATTTTCAGTAGCCTCCATGACCTGGACCTTAACGAGCTGAGACTCATCTCTTGGGTCTAAAGTCTCAACCTCTGCATCCTCTATCTCATCTACCTGATAAGTAGTAGTCTTCTTCCTGGATTCTTCACGCCCTTCTTGCTCGGCAGATGAATAGTAGCATTCTTGAGCTACTTTTTGGTTTCCCTTCACCACTCCTACTCCAAAGTTGGTTGGGAATTTTAAACATTGATGTACAGTAGATGGTATTGCTTCGAACTTTTTTAATCCTACCCTTCCCATGATGATATTGTAAGCTGATTGGACATTTTTATCCATCACGAAAAAGCGTACTCTTTCTGTTCGACAAGCAGGCCATGTACTGATGAACATATCCAACTTGATCGTCCCAAGTGGAAAAACTTTCTCGCCAGTAAAACCAAGGAGGGGCCTATGATATGGTTCCAACTGTGATAACTTTAGATTCAAACTATCAAAACATGGATAGAGCATGATATCTGCCGAGCTACCATTATCCACTAATACTCGTGAAATCATTACTTCCTTCATTCTCATTTTGATCACCAATGGGTCATCATGAGGATATAACAGTCCTGCGAGGTCGTTCTTAGAGAAACCGATGACCAGTTTGTCCTTGTTCACCTTCCTCGGATGATCATCTTCAGCCAAATTTATATACTGTATGTATAAGCAAGCTTGAGCCTCATTAAGGTAAGCTTTCCTTTCTGCGGTAAGATCTCCTCCTCCCGCATCACCACCTGTAATGACATTACACTCAAATGATCCAAAGTGGATTGAAAATACCTCACGTTCTGGTTGTCTTGTCCTTTTGGGGAGATCGGGGTCATCTTCTGGATCATCTTCATGATCTCTTTTCTTGTCATCTTTTGTTCGAAGAGGAGATTTAACCTTTGCCTTCCTTGTTCGCTGGTTCGATCACCGCTTTGACGATCAACATACTTGGTCAATTGTCCTCGTCTAATGAGTGCTTCAATTTCATTCTGAAGAGCTATGCAATGCTTGGTCGTATGACCGTGATCTTTGTGGAATTCACAATATTTGGACTTGTCTCTCTTATCAGGATCTGCCTTCATTTTTGTTGGCCAGGCTAGTTCCTCGCTGCTCTTGATGTCTTCCAGAATGTGATTTATATCCACCTTCAAGGGAGTATAATTTTCATATTTCTTCATCTGTTCCAATGCTTGCTTACCCTTTGATTGCGTGTTACCACCATTGTTCTTTTGATCCTTATTTCCGGTTTTTCCATCTTCCATCTTGGTCTCCTTAGTGTCTGCGTTCTTCTTTGCAGCCATGGCTTCCTCGGCATTCATGATTTTGGCTGCTTTTGCCATCAATTCTGCCATGGTCCTGGGCGGATCTTTGGCTAGAGTGTAGTACAATTTATTGGGTAACAATTACTTCCAATTTCTCATTATTGAAACGAGTAATATAATCTCTGGTACTTTCACCTGTCTTTTGTCTAACACTTAGCAAATGCGCTACTCGTTTGACTGGCTTTGCTCTAAAACAGAAATTTCCAATAAAGAGTTCTGCTAGCTGAAAGAAGGTCGCAATTTTTCCCTGAGGAAGGTTATTGTACCACATCTGAGCAGATCCGGTAAGAGTTCCTGAAAATGCCCTACATCGCATCTCGTCTGGAACAACATAGATATCAGCAGCTGCTTGGTATTGTTCTATATGGAGAACATGATCTGTTTTTCCATCGTATTTTGGTGGTACTACTGGGGCTTTGAATTTTGACGGTGTGAGAAAGTCCACAATCTCCTGTATGAATGGTGTTCCTCGGACAAAAGTCCTTTGTAGAGGATTATTAGTTTTAGCCATCTCCCCTAATCTATCCTCCAACCTTTGAATTGATCCCTTCCATGCATCATTTCCTTCTTCGATCCTATTGGTTCGAGCAACTGATCGTGTTGAATTTGCCTCTTGGGATCTTTCATGACGAGCAGTTAGTCGTGATTGGGCAGAGCCTTCCTTTAAATCAGATGGTCGTTGAGAGTTCCTCGACATAATCCTAGGGGGACTTCTATTCCTCCTAGGACCCAAATGATCAAAAGGAGAAACTCTACTCAATCTTTCAAGAGCACTTGTCCTTTCTGGAGATAGAGTGATGTTTTGTTGAGTGTCGGTAGTTCGTACCGAGGAAGTCCATCCAGGATGATAAGAAGGATCATTAGATCTCTTAGTACGATACGAATCGGTGTGTCTGGACTGAGATTCCTTTGGGAATAACGTTCGCCTAGTTCGCGAAGAGAGTAAACGAGTATTTCTCTGAACGCTTCGTTGTCCTGATTGGGCTGACACTCCGCCCTGAACGGGTTGTATGAGTTGACGCATGGTTTCTTGCATACCCGTTTGCCCTTGGGCCAAATTAGCCATTATACCAGCCAGATCTGAAAATTTTTGGGGAGTAGAAGGATTCGGGGGAATCCCGATGTTTCGATTACTGGATTCCGGATTATCAGCCATTGATGATGAGTTGTTTTGGTGAAAAACGCTAATTACAATGGTTTCCCACGAACGACGCTAATCTGTTGATGTAAAAAATTAGATTTGATCTAATTATTTTAATCACAGATAAAAATGAATAAAGAAATAATAGACAATAGATTTTTAAAGTGGTTCAGCCTTGCAAGAATGGCCTACGTCCACTATTTTTGTTATTGCTGACTGTTTGCTTGGAATTCTCGATAATGGATTTACCAAGAAATTTCGAGTCCCCTTCTAATGAGGAGGTTACAATGTATTTATAACCTTGAGCTGTACAAATGAAAGGACAATGCACTGTTATCTAGTAGACATGTACATCTGTATGATAATAATGAGCATTTAATGCGCAGTCGTCTCCTTGAATATCGTGATTGGAGTGTTATGTAGCTCGGACCGCTTAAGTTGCTCGGACCGCTTAAGTTGCTCGGTATAATGAAGTTCCTCGGATAACATGGGTTGGTCGGGACGCCTGAGTTGGTCGGGGAGTTTAACTTCCTCGGAGTCAGTGTATTGTTCATTGAAAGTGTTTGTAGGTGACATGTAAGTCGATGCGTGTCTCCACATAATTGATCCACGTCAGCAGACTAAATTTGATACCAACATTGAACTTTTCCAAAAAATTAAAATTACAAAAAATTATTTCAAAATCTGGGAATTATGGTGAACTATTTAAAAAAAAACTAGAAATCATATGAAAACTAATTAAAAAATCTGAACAATACTAAAAAAAACATATAGAAAATTTGGATAATACAGAAATTTCATTTTAGAGAACTGAAATTGCAGGAAAAAGCATATGATAAATCTAAAAATTATTGAAAAAATATATTAAATATCTGAAAATAACAAAGAAACATTGCAAAATACTGCAACGTACTGGGAAAAAAAGCATTTAGAAAATCTAAAATTTGCTGAAAAGAACGTTAAGAAAATTTGGAAATTACAAAGAATTCATTTAACAAATCTGGAAATTGCAAAAAAATACTTTAAATAAATTAGAATTTGCATAAAGAACATTTTATATATTTGGAAGGAAGTCATTGAGCATTTAAAAAAGGATCAAATACTAAAAAGTCCCTCAAATATTTTTTAATACACATTTAGTCCAAGCCTTTTATTTTGTACCAAAAAGTCTCTTATTCTCTTACTTGTAAAGGTCCGCGCCAGCGGTATGGTAAAGGACTTTTTGGAGGCTTGGACTAAACGTGTATTAAACAATGTTTGAGAGACTATTTGGTATATGCCCCTTTAAAAAAATTTAGAAATTACATAAAAACATTTGAAAAATCTGGCATCGGAGAAAAACATTTCAAAAATCTGGAACTAAAAAAAACATTTAGAAAATCTGAAAATTACAAAAAATATATGTAGAAAATCTTATAACAAAGCAGCTAATTAAATATGCAAACGAATTGGAAACCACTTAAAAAATATGGGAACAAAGCAACCAATCATATGACAAAGGGAGGTGGGGAGATTTCATTTGTTGGTGGAGAGGAAGGCTTCCAAAGACCTAAATGGAAGATTTCTTCTCTTTGTTGTAGATTTAACTTATGGGTTTTAGTGTGTGCTGTAGTGGTATTTCATGGTAGTTTTATCTAATGGTTGTGGCATTTGTGGTGGTGTGAGGGACATTGTTGACAATGAGGGATCGAGCGGGTGAAAGAGAGTCGGGAAGACGTTCTCATCATTGGGATGGTTGATATGGAGCCGTTGACACTAGGAGGGTTTGTGTGCGTGCATGTGTGTGTGTGTGTGTGTGTGTGTGTGTTTGTGTTTGTGTTTGTGTGTGTGTGTGAGAGAGAGAGAGAGAGAGAGAGAGAGAGAGAGGTGAAAATGATGCTCGGACTTTGAGGGAGATCGAGAGGGTGAGAGGGGAGGGCAAAGGAGAGTTAGGTATGGGTAATGGATTTAGTTTGGTTTGGTTTCGGGCTAGGTAAATTGATTAAGTTGTCAAAAATGTCCTTATGTGCTGTGAACATGGTTAATTCTCTCTCCAAAAATTTAACACCTCGATGGGGTAATGTAAAATGTCTTAAAAAGTTAGGGGGACAGCCTAGAAAATTAAATTTAGGATGGTGATGGATTGATAAGGGTAAAGTCATTGAGGAAAAGTATAGTCAATAAGGATTCTAATTTTTGACGGAGGAATAATTTATGTAAATTTACGTGATTTTCCCTTTAAATTTTAAACACGTAAATCAAACATAGCAACCAGAATGGAAAATTGAATAAAACCACACTTACATTAATAACGCCATTAACAATCCTAAAACCACTCTCATCCCTATCTATGCCCCATGAATTGCCTAAACCTAAGATTTTACCACTTTTTGATATTCAACCAATCGACAAGATCCAAATAAGAATATGGTTATGGAAGCAAGCTCTGTAGGGACATGGAGAGAGAAAAACTATCATTAATAGACAAACTTCTGAATAAAACAAACCATATCCTAGGATAATAAGCTCATGAGATTCGTCTTACTTCACCGTCAATAAACGAAAGAAGACTTATATCTCCAAGTTTCACTCGGGCGTAACTCCCTTCTTTTGGGGTGTGAAGCAGTGTTAAACCAAAATGAAAAAAAAAATATAAAATAAAAGAATAAAATAAGATAAAGGATAATATTCTAAAGACAATAAACCCATTGTTACGTTTTCATATCTTCTTCTTGGATTGGTTCGAAAAACTGGGAAGTTATGTAATGGAAAGAGGAAATAAAAATTGATGAACCTTCTTATAGTTCCATTTTCGTGGTGGGAATATCAAAGGGGGAGTTGAATGTGATTAGGAAGCCATAAAGGAAAACTCTTATAGTAGCTTATTAGACAATATTATCCTGTTAAAAATTTGCAATTTAGGCTTCAAAATCTATGGAAACTTAAGGATAAATTTAAGTTACTGATTTGGGGTCAATTTTTTCATATACTAATATGAAACCATGGATGGTTATGTTCTTTCCTAAGATTTACAAACAACATTAGGCCAATTTGATATTATATCCAAAATATATGCATATGACTGCAACTTCATTTTCTCCTCGTATGCAACTTAGATTAAGCATAGGATATAGTTGAGGCTTTAGGTGCCCCAATAGGATATTTACCACCTACAATTGACTTCGTTTATGGGGAATAATTTTTTTTCCCCAGCCAAGAAATCTAACGAGCATCAATGTCTCACTCACATAGCCAATGCTTGCCATCTCATGGCATCCTGCAAAATGGTCAGAACGATATTGAGGCCCCTAGAGTCAGGTTTGAGGTCCACCCAAATAGGAGTCGCCACAACCTGATCTCACTCTATCGTCAACGGGAAGACCAAATTATGGACAATAATGAGTCGACACTGTTAAATCAGATCTCACGTCTTGTAGATGCCTATGAACGATGACTCCGTCAACAGGAGGACACCATGTGCCTTTAATAAGAGAAGAACGTTCGCCTACAACGTCACCTGAAAATAATAGAGCGGGAGATTTAAGGAGGAAAATGAAAACACCACGCCCGTACCCCTAACCCTCGGGCGATTAAAAGTCATAGTCGAGGAGGAAGGAGTCAATGACATGATCAGGGTCACTCTAGGCATAACTCTCCAGACAGAAGGGACCATGAAGGCAGTCGTCACCATAAAAAAGACCTCCGTAATATCATCCGACGAGAGATGGATAAGCATCCTGCTCATCGAGGAGTCATATCCACTAAGGAACTGGACAGAGGATCCCTCATTAGATAGATGAAGTCTCCTTTATATAAATCCACTGAAGATCTTGCACCTCCCAAGAAGCTCACTGTACCTCGGTTCAAGATCTATGATGGGAAGATTGATCCCATCGATCATGTTCGCTATTATCGGCAAGCCACGACTCTATAGAGCAACAATGAGGTCCTTATGTGCAGAATTTTACCCTCTAGTTTGGGAGACATTACGTAAAAGTGGTTTGAAAAATTACCTCATCGATCGATCACCAGTTTCAAGCAGCTCGTAGGGGCCTTTATCGCCAAAATCATTACAGGCAGCTCCCTTACAAAAAAGATGGACTCCTTCCTAACGAAGAAACCCATGAGACCTTGTGCGAGTATGCTCGACGATGTTGTAAAATCTACAACAAAGTGTAGGATTGATCCGTGCAAGTGTCTGTGGCCTCATTTAAAATGGTCTATCGAGCAGATCCACATTGCACCAGTCCCTCACTAAGAAGGAGGTCAACATTATAGATGACCTCATGTCCAGAATTGAGAATAATGCCAAACTGAAAGATGTGTTGGTCATTACTCAGTAGGATAATGGTCTGCCGAAGATGGGAAAAAATGAGGACAAAAAGAGTTCTCCCTAAAAGGTGGGTAGGAAACATAATGGAGGATCTAAGGTCGACGGTAAGGCATATCAACAAGGCCCCACCACACGATTAACACCATTTTTGTAAGGCCCTAAAACGTGATTAGGAATGTTAATTATATGATTAAGTATAAGTTGTAAGTTATAAGTTGGTGAGGGGTGTTAAACATGTTAATTATCATATTTGGGGGATGCATACTAATATGATATATGTGTTGGTTGCATTAGATGTTAATCAAGCTTATGATCGGGGATAACTTGTTTAGATCATATGATTAGTTATGTGGTTAAATGCATCATGAAAATATGTTTCTAATGCATCATTATGTTTATAAAATTAAACCAAGGTGTTGGTCCGAAATTGGCAATGTTAGGTAGCCAAATGTGAAAGTTTTGAGATTTTCGATAAATTGATACCCTTCTGTTCGGGCCCAAATTAGGCATACTAGTTTCATGATTCGTGGAAAACACAAAATATCAAAGTTGTAGATATATGAGTTAAGTTTATAACACAATAAACTTTTCATCAAACGGACATTCGAGTGAGAAGATATTATCTTTTTACGAACAGGGGGTAAAGTGGTCATTTAGCTTTAAATGATATTTTGTCTTATATGGCGCCACATGTCATATTTCGATTGGATCAAGAGGAGGTGACCTTATGCCGACTTTAAACCTTTAATATGACCTCCTCCTCCAGCCAAAATCATTCATGAGAAGTTTGGCCCGAGGAGAGAGAACCGGGGAGCTTAGGAAGGGAAAAGTGAGGAGAAGTTCGAGAAAAAATCAGTAGAAAATTACGAAAAAGTCCTTAAGGTAATTCGATCCCTAAATCTTGTTATATTTTTTTAGTATTACTAATTAAAATAGTAGAAATCATAAATTGGTTGTTGAACTTGCAAGCCTTGGTGGTTATGTACGGATGGATGCAAGTTCAAGCAAAGTTAAACGTGTAAACCCTCAAAATCGCTTTGTTTTAAAAACTTGTGTATTCAAACTTCTATATCTTTTTGTGTACTTACTGGAATTGAGAATTACAATTGAAAATTAAAGTCGACTCATATGTGTATATCATATCCTAAAATTATGTTAAAATACCAAGACATGAATCGTGGGTGATAGTTTGAAGTTCAGATATAAAATTTTCCCCAAAAGTGTAAGTACGCACATTAGGTGTTCGATGTTTTTCTTGACTTAGTAAATGAACTCTAAAAATTATGCAACTTCAATTTTATATTATTAAATATGCAAAATATATGTTTCCATGATTTATAACCGAGGGGGACGTTATATATGCTTGAAAAATGTTAAGTTATGCTTTGATGGTCCACTCAGACCTAGATGTGTTAAAAGTAGCATAAATCATTGAATACTTGTTGAAATCAGGAAATTCCAATTGGAAATGTTATAGACCATATATAAGTATGATATAATTGAAGAGTAGAATAAAATATCTTCTAGTTTGTCTTGGGAGTTGTGTTGAAGTTGAAGTTTTGTTGTTGTTTTTCTCAAGAAATGATTTGGAAAAGGTTGTAATAAAACGGGAAAAACTTTGCCTAGAGAATTCGTAGTTTAATTCTGTAAATTATGTTAGAACCCTAATGAATAAGATGTTATAGAAATGTGAAGTATCATATCCAATTAATTTCCAGTTATGTTAGATTGACCGACTAATGTGATGTATTACTGAGTTTAATGTGATTTGGTATATTCAAATACTAATGATGTCGAATTGTTAGGTGGGGAATCGACTAACACTACCGTACCAATTAAATAGTTTTGGTTTTAATCTTAGTACCAAATTAAAGGTTAGTGACATGTCATATGAAATATAGATGCTTATATTTTCATATGGAATTGTGTAGTTAAATACACGTGTGGTGATGCTTATGGAGTGATGTGGTGTTATGAAACATATGCGTATGATTACAAATGTTAAATGATGTTATTTAATGTTATGGACTGAGGTGGGAGCTCTATCTAATGTTAAGAACCGTGGATTAAAATGTTAAATGATGTTATTTAATGTTATGGACTGAGGTGGGACCTCTATCTAATGTTAAGGACTGTGGTGGGTCCTACGGGATGCAGCGACCTCATTAATCCAACTTAAAGATTTGTTGTACCCGGGCCTAATTATGGGATGTGGTATCCCCATTAACTGGGAGTTAATTGGAATGGGGGGTCCAAGCTTGCGAGAGTTACACAATTCCTGTTGGGTTATAACATTAGAAAATAAAAATGGTTATTTAAAATTGGTTATATGTGTGGTATATGGTCATTCACTAAGCTTGTATTCCTTGCACTCCTATAATGTTATGTTTCAGGTATGCCTATTGTTTGGAGTTCACTGCCAAGTTAGGACCTTAAATGGGGGGAGTGTCGGATATCTAATGAGGGTTGAATATCAACAAAACTTTTTGGGTAAGTATTAAATTAAAGAACTTTTGTATGTAAAGTTGTTTAGTACTTGTATATTACACGTTAAGGTAGTTATGTCTTCATACAAACATACTTTTGAAAGTAAAAGGAAAGAAAAAAAAACAAATCTGGTGTTATTTTCAAAGAGAATTAAAGCAAAGTATTGTTTAAGGGAATTTATCTCTAAATTAAAGGATGATTTTAAGTTAATTAAGTCGGGGCGGCAATTTTCAAGGAGTCGATATATAATTTTTTAAATAAGATTAAAGATCAATAATATTTCAAGTGGCCAAAGAATCGTAGGGGACCTATTAAGGAGGAACATCGCTCTGATATGTTCCTATCACAGGGAATATGGGCATAAAATATAAAATTTCAAGACACTGAAGTCACACACGGAAGACCTTACCTAGGAAGGTCATCTGGATGACCATGTGGAGAAGAAAAATGGGAAGTTCCCTACAGAACGCAATTAAAATCCAGATAATGTCCTGGATGATGAAGAAATGGGACATGAGTTCACAGTCATCCATAGTGCCTTAAGTCCAAATCAAATTCAGGGAAATGTTGTTTGGATGGAATTGAAGAAGCTCACTACAGTCATGGAAGCTTTCCAAAATGTGAACATATCCAGGCTGATAGAGTTTCTAGTGGCTGAGGTTAAATGTCCCTACAATGACATCATAGGACGAGGAGGGATCCATGCCATGAAAGTTGTTCCTTCCACCTACCACTAAAAGCTAAAACGCATCACCAATCGAGGGATAATGGAGATACAGGGAAATTATGCTATTGCTCGACAATGCTTCATCATTGCCACTAAACGCAAACAAGAAAAGAAAAAGGGAAAGGTGGAGAACACAAAGGGAACCACTCCCCTTAAATAGAAACTAACATATAGAACGTCGGGGTGGAAGAAACAAGGGTGACCCCTGCAGATAGAATTATGGAACCATTGCAAGAAGTCATGTTCGACGACTCCCACCCAGAGAAGAAATGTAATACCCCGTATTTTTATGACTTATAAATTTGAGGATTTATTAAATTTAATTTGAGATATTAATCTAATATGAATCCGAAAATCATTTAAATATTTACTAGTGTGATGAAAGTTAGTAATTATTGGAATTTTGCTGTAAATTACATTATGAGTAAAGTAATATGTGTAATTAAATTTAGTAAAATTTTCACGAGAATCTAATTTGATAATTTTGGAAATTTTATCGGGACGCGCCTGTGTTGTGTCGGGATTAAATTCGCATTATTAAAAGTGAATAAATTATAAGTCACCCGTATGGTTATTTTGAGTGAGTCAATGTGTCTGGAAGGGTCGAGATAGTCAAAATAATGTACTCGGGGGTTTAGTTTGGGTCTCGGGGGGTTTTTAGGCCTAATTAATATCCCGGGAGGGCGTTTTAGACATTTTGTATTTTTGGGCATGGAAACCCACGAAATTTCTACGGTTATATCAGATGTTAGGGGTTGTCTTCTAGGGTTATAATAATAAAAAAAAATAATGGCCATTGGAGAGGAAGGGTAGAAGCTTTTCAAGGAGTTCTAGGCCAAAAACTCTGTCATTCGCGCCGCCGTCACCGCCAAATTGTAGATTGCACGACGAGGAACACAACCACACCAATTTCTTCCACAAATCAGAAACAAAGATTTCCAGGCAAGTATCTATCTTTCTTTATTTTAGTTGATGCTTCAATTATGTTAGTCTAGGGTTGATTAGAACTAGTTTCATGAAAGAAAACATATATTAAAGACTAGAATTCGCATATTATAGAGGTAATAATCATATTCTAGAAATCTAATTCCCATGTAGAGGATATACCAAGAATTTTCTTTGAGTTAAGAGTAGAAAACATGGAAAAAGAACTGGAAGAATTAAGTTAAAGAAAATATTAGGGTTCTTGAGGTTTATATAGATTTTGGCATTTTAATTTGTAATACTTGATGAAAACTCACATGTTTTACGTAGAAAATTAATTATTTGGGTGTATCACACTTGTAGTATCATTTGTTGGGAGTTTAGGAGTTAAGTATGATGATTTGGTTGAGTTTGGAGAAGGATTTTTGTAGCTGGGTTTTCTGCAGTTTCGCCATAACTACTTGATCGATCGATCGATCGAACCCCTTACATCGATCGATCGAACCCTCTTGGAAAACTCATAGTCCTCTTTTAAATAGTTTATTTTGATTAAAATGAGTAGCAAACTTTGAACATTATTGTTAGAACATTTTGGGACATAAAGAGGACCAGTAGGACTTTGTAAAAATGGGGCATTTAATATAAGACGAATTTAGGGTTAACGAGGAGTGATTTACACTTAAGAAATAATGGGAACGTATGACTAAAGGAGTAAGACGCGTAAGAAAGTTACGTTAAAAAATAAGAGAGTACCTACTGAAATTATACATTTGGGAAATAGAATATTACGAGTGAAATGAGGTAAGTATGGAATAACCTATAATTAAGAATAATAGAGACGAGCCGTTATACGGGATAATCTAGTAATGTGTACTAATGACGAGTATCATAAGTATGGGTCGTGGGCGTACCTAATTTAGAAATGGGAATGGTATTATACATATATATATGACTGTGTTTGTGTATATACTATGTATGTGTAAAAATCATGCCCGCTCTACTTGCTATCACCGAGGTTACCACATCGGGACAGTCTTATCTCGATGGGACCTTTATGGGGGATATTGACTTGTACCCTAGAACATAGGAATCCTTGGTATAGGCTATCTGATCGATAGTCAGACTGTCCTAAGAGACATGAGGGTATGTGCTGACCTCTTAGTGACTTGGAACTATGCTTCGCCTCAATTTGTATGTGTTTTGTGTTAATATAGTTCGAGAGTGATTCCGAACTAGTATTTCCCTTAGTACGAGTGATACGGGTATTTGATAGCAGAGTATGACCGCACCATAAATTTTATGTGGGGTGCCGATCGAATATATATATATATATATGAGTGATTATTATATATAGACTTGAAATTGGGAACTTTCTACTGTGACTAAAAGTAGTTAAGTAATGAATAGATATTTCGAATTTATAAGTGTTTGCAATGTTTGAGGCAATACTGAAAGATTTATAATAAAATGAGATTCATGAGAAAACTTTACTTTCAGAAATTAATTATCTTAGCCCTAGTAATTGTCGGCATGAAACCTTATGAGAAGTTTAAGATAATCTAAACTTGTGGGGATTAATAGTGCGGTAGGTGTGCACATTAGAAGAGAGGTGAGAAATTTCTCAAAAGAGTGTCGCATACTAATATGATTGTTGCATTAGCCGGTAAGCATTTTAAATACTTGCCAAACTAACTTTTTAAACTGTTTTATAATCATGCTCTGACCCGTTTCCTGTTATCTCTTCTCTCTTGTACATATATATATATATATATATATATATATATATATATATATATATATATATATATATATATATATATATATATATATATATATTACAGGTGCCCAGCCACAAGGGTGTCATGCTTAGGATTCTTTGGAAGGAACGTGCTGCAGCTTAGGTGGGAGTTGCAGGACTTTTGCTTAGACGACCTCATTAATGACTCCAGTCTTAGTTCTGTTTTATCCAGTTGGGCACGTGTCGCCCTTTTTCCTTATTCAGTGGGTTTTGTCAGAGATTGTGATTCATTTACTTTTAGTATTTTTACTTTGGGATTTGTTACTGTCAGTATGTTTTTTCCTTCGTGGTTTTAAAGTTAGAATTAGTAAATTGAATGCTTAAATTGCTTGGATGAACTTTTCCAGTTTAGTCATTTGTGTGACTCTTAAACTGTGAATTATGAAAGATTTTTATTATTGAACTTAAATTAAAAATAGAAATAATGTTTTAAATGGTTTTGACACTTAGCTTAAATATTTAGGGTGTTTAAATTGGAAAGTTTATTTTGTGACAGTGATGCTAAGAATGAACCAACCGTTCACCTTGGTTATAATTTAATAAAGGAGTGATCACCCGGTATTTAATTAGGCGGGGTGTCAAGAAATTCCTGATCGGTAACTAACTCACCAATTATGAGAAGAAAGCGCTAATCTCTTTTCTCAAAGAAAATAAGGATATGTTTGCCTGGAATCCGTATGATATGCATGGGATCGATCCAGAGGTGACGTGCCATTGACTTCATATGGACCCATCCTTTCAATCGACCACACAGACGACACGGTGAATAACTTCGGAGAATACAAAGGCAGTGAAAGAGGAAGTCAAAAAACTGTTGGAGGTAAGGTCCGTCAAGGAATTTAAATTCCATAAGTGTCTCGCAAATTCGATAGGTGTCAAAAAGACTAATGGGAAGTGGAGAGTTTGTCTAGATTTCACCGATCTGAACAAAGCCTATCCCAAGGACAGTTTTTCTTTGCCGAAGATTGACTAGTAGGTTGACGCTGCAACTATCTATGAATGGATGAGTTTCTTAGATGCTTATTTAGAGTATCATCAAATCATCATGAAATCCATTTGTCCATGCCCGACCAAGATAAGGCCTTTGTTATCACTCCCCTTGGCCTATATTGTTACACGATCATGCCATTTGCACTAAAAATTTAGGAGAAGCCTATTAATGGCTAGTCACCAAAATGTTTAAGAATTAGTTGGGTGATACCATGGAGGTCTACATAGATAACATGCTCGTCAAGAGTAAAACAAAGGGGACCACCCGGCAAACCAGACAAAGACATTTGAGGTCCTTAAATATTACAAAATAAAGCTTAACATGACCAAGTTTCTAGGCTACATGGTCAGCCAAAGGGGAATTGAAACAAATCCCGACTAGGTCGAGGTGATAAATAATATCCAGCCACCTAATTAGATAGTTAGGGACGTACAAAAGCCGATCGAAATGTTGGCAGCACTGAATCACAAAAGTGCCGACCTTTTTTTAAGCTTTTGAAGAAGAAGAAGGGACACATATGAAATGAAGAATGTTCAAAGGCACTTGAATAAATCAAGATCTATTTCAGTCCACCTCTAATACTCGCGATCCCAAATTCGAGTGATCCAGTCTACATGTATCTCTTGGTCTCTAACTACGCAGTCAACTCGGCCTTGGTATGCAGGAAGGAGGGCCACTAGTCCCCAATATTTTTTGTCAGCAAGACATTGCTGGATGCCGAGAAATTCTACCTTCCTCTGGAGAAATTGGCTTACTTGTTAGTAATCAACTCACGAAAGTTAAAGCACTACTTGGAAGCACGCTCAGGATTCATCATCATCTCTTATCTTTTAAAGGCAGTCCTCAGGATGTCCGACCTCTTTGGATGAATGTCAAAGTGGTCAGTGGAGTTAGGGAGGTTCGATATTCATTATCAACCTAGAACTTATGTCAAAGGACAAGTATTGGAAGATTTCACTATTGAGTTCACTGGAGGGAATGAGCCCAACGAAAGATAACTTATGGACTAAGTAACCCCCAAAGAGACCAACCAACTAAATAGATAGACTCTCTATGTTGATGGGGCATCCAACTCAAAAGGGATAGGGGAAGGAATCAATATACCAAAATGCGCCTTTAGTAATAGTATGTTATTGTCACAAAAAATATTAGTAACAATAATTTATCGTTAGAAAAAAGACGCGGGGAACAAAATTAATAACGGGTTTTTACCATTACTATTAGTAACGGTAAAATTCCATTACTATATCTTTATTTACCAACGGTATTTTACCATTACTAAATCAGAATTAATAACAATATTTTACCGTTACTAAATCCCGAATTAGTAACGATAAAATACCGTTACTAATTCGGATTTAGTAACGGACTATTTTGTTACTATTTTTGCCTTATTACACACATTTTATAACGCTTTTTTCTGATTTTGTGACAGTAAAGGTCCGTTATATATATATATATATATTTTTTTTTTTTCAAGATCTGATATCCTGTCCTGAATTTAAATAAATACAATTACGCTCACCACACTATTCAAATCCCAAGAACATATACAAAAATTGTCCACATAAATAATGACACTATATTCAACATTTACATTTTATATAAGCAACCATTATTTATTTATAAATGATACTTACATACCAAGATAGAAATCTCTTTTTAAAAATAATAGAGAAATATATGTAGGAGGTGAGTTC
This sequence comes from Sambucus nigra, assembly GCA_949130495.1. Lineage (NCBI taxonomy): Eukaryota > Viridiplantae > Streptophyta > Magnoliopsida > Dipsacales > Adoxaceae > Sambucus > Sambucus nigra. The sequence goes on from OX422213.1 coordinate 36,145,703, forward strand.
TTGAAATGATATTAATGTCAAGGGAGGCATAACCCATTATCAAGATGGTAATTGTGGCCTTAGAACAATCAATGACAACAATAAATGCAAGTCTCATGTCGGTACATTCAATATATAAAACTCCTATATTAAATGTGATCTTTCAACATAAATGCTATAGCAAACCAATAAATGAGGGATATCCCACAGTTGACTTGGTCGGAGGGAGTGGGCACAAGCACCTTTAGGCCATAAAGGCAAGACAATAACCTTAAACACAAATGGAGTAAATGGGGTTGGTCTCTAAATAAATGTTCTCACGATAAACTCCCTTGTATGGGAGTATTTTGGTAGCAATTCTACACTAGAAAAGTGCGATCCCTACATAATGTAATGTCATATAGGAGGGGAAAATAATTTGAGTGACTATCCTGTAATTAATGCGTTTGACCCTTGTTGACGTCAACAGTTCTGTCTATTTAATGCCAAAGATATTGCATTAAATGAGCTAGATATAATATTTTGGCGGGAACATTGTTTGGACTCCTAGAGTTATGAATGCATTAAATAGGACGTGATGTGTAAGCTATGGACTTACCATACTATGAATATCTTCACTTGAGTGCTATTTTATCGAGTTCGTGATTATCAGACGTGCTGACGTCAAAGAGTTGGTAAACAGTGAGGTGCGATGGATGTGCAGTCACATCACTCAAAAGGTAGTTCATCAAACTGGAGGTTGCTCGATTAATAACTGTTCGAACAACTTGTGGTGTGTGTAAACCTTAGAGGTTAATCTTTTGGACAACTGTTTAGGACTGAGGACCCTCCAATGGGTTCCCAGAGATGGTATCTCGAGATACTACTGGGCCATGTTGTGTATAAACCAAAGTTTTGCCTAAGTACCCTAAAGGGGTTGGTCTCTTCCAACGTTGGCTTCACTGAATCCTTCAAACCAAATCCCTGCGAGATACCCAGAACGAGGTTGTTCCATAGAGCATGTAATCTCTCCCATGTACTTCCAAACATGGTCCTTAGAGGATATCAAGCAACCTCAAAAGCTTTTACAAAGTAAACTTTATATTTATAGAGAGAGTTAAATATAAGTACATCAAAGTTCCTATTATAATTTGTGTTTTTCGAGTTTATCTCCTGGGCTTGATCTTTGTGAGAGGTCTTTCGAGCATCCTCAGCTTTGTGCATGCAACCATCTTTATATAGATCCTTCGAGCAGCTTTATCTTTGTGCGAGCAACCATCTTTATAGGAGATCCTTCGAGAAGCTTCATCTTTGTGCGAGAAACCATCCCTAATCCTTCTTGTGAAGTGTTAGCATTGTTTTAATCAATTTTAAACCAGGACCTCCCTTTCAAAAATCCAAATCTATACAAACCAAAATTATCCAAATATATAAATTGTGATGACCACTAAACATTTGTGTTTCACGTGCAACATTGACACACTAACCCCGCACATAACATGACCAACAACCAATGTTTAGCAACACCATTCCTGAAATATCTAACAATAATAACACTTTTTAGATCTATTAGGTCAATAATCGTTACGATAGTCTCTAAATCGTGCATATCTAACCTATTATAGAACTAAAACAAAAGGACAATGAATTTTTAGGTGATATAAATAATATCACAAAAATAAGAATCTGAGAAAAATCAACTCATCAAAAGTCTGAGAAACATAATTGTAGAGATTTGATAATCCATGTGAAGTCGTTTGGATCCTCAAGACATGCATATAATGAATGAAAATGTGACCATAAATAGAAAACAAAAAAAACTCAACACTAATATAAGGTAAACATACAGTAAAGAATGATTCATTATTTAAAGCCAAACTTTAAAAAGGAAGCATACATCTGCCATCAAAAGTTGCCCAACTATGTAGATACCCAACGATTACTATGTGCAAATATCACATCACCCTTAAGACCAATTAGCAATCAATGAACTAACATACTAATGAATAAAAATAATTTCATATGACTCAATCTTTACTACAAGCCAGCGTAACTTAAGATCACCTGGTGAAATACTTCATTTTTTGTTACCAATATAAACAGTTCAAGCCGCACACAAATAGAGATTCAAAAGTAAAAAAAAATAGGACTTGTAAATGACAAAAAGATTCAACATAAAATGAATTTATACCAAAATACATATTTGAAAGAAACTGCTTAACTGGTGTTAATTAATCCTGCCGTTTACATGACTATTACTAATGTCAATAAATCAAGTTTGGGTGTATACACACACACACACGCACACACACACACACACACACACACACACACACACACATACACACACACACACACACACACACACACACACACGTGCACATGCACATATAAGAACTTGGAAGAATTTAGAACACAATTAAGGAAAAAATGAATAGGTACCCGTGAACAATGTCGAAGTTAGGTAAGTGAGAGAGATTATTTAGAGTCACGAAGCTTCATCGTAAAAGAAAGGGTTAAAGTTCCGTCATTGCACATCTCTTTCATCAAAACAGATTCTGATCCCTCACTGAATGAATAATGCTTGAAATGATCCCTTGATAATCGTGGCCAAACAGATCCGATTGTTAGATCTTTCGAATTTTAAAGACAAACATTTAGGTGTTTTAGAGAAAGGGAACCATCACAAAACAAATTTATCCAACGTGGATAGTAGACCTACACACTGAAAACTAACCTACACTCTGACAATAGACCTTCATCGCTGAATATTGGCCTCGCCAAGTGATTTCCAAATCTAGCTGCTACATGATTGTCCTCGTAATGTACGCTAATCATGCCAACCTGAAATTTTTGCAACATTCATGAGAAAATGAGTTGCATTTTCAAAATGGTGAGATAATCATTAAGCATTAGAAAATGATTGAACAAAGATACAGTTCCAGTAGCTCGATTGAGATACACCTTAAGAACATTTCTAATCTCACCAAGTGTCGTAAAAACCTTCAAAAGGTGACACATTGTGAGTTTTAGCAACATTTTGGGGGGTGTATCCAATTCCTCTTTCACGGGGAAGGAACACAACCGTTAGAACAAAAGTGGGAGTAAAAGTCAAAATGATCCCAAAAATGAATTCCAAAAGAGTAGAGAGCACACAGAAGGAAACATGAACCTGTTATTTGGTAAAGTTTTCAATGCATTGGGCACAAGTCTCCTGTATAATCATACTAAACCATCATGAGCTACAATACCTGACTAATCATTCCAAGCAGACAATTAGAATTCATTTGATTTCAAATTTACTAAAAATATTTTCATGATGCAAGAAACTTTAAAAATCCATTGAATATTGTTTGCAGATAGTTACTTACAAATCTTTCTAGTTACTAACTAGATATTCACAAATCTTTTTCGTTATAAACTATTGGAAGAATTTCAGTTCGAGGAGCTTTGATCAAGAACTTTATCAATATAACACTATTAATTATAATAATTAATTAACATCAGTTACCTGGAATAATACCAAAAAATGACTTGTAAGGTGTACCCCTCATTTTCATTTGCCTTATGACCGTGTCTAAAGGATAACACATGAGAGTGGAAATATTTGCTGATACCACTATTATTGCTAGGGATGTTTCGGTCTGCTTTTGATACTTCTATGGCTAAGAGAAAGAGCAATTCTATTTTTTCATAATGATTAGAAGACCAAGACATATTTTGGAAACTGAATATGAATTTAGGTTAGGCTCACTATGATGAAAACATGCATGATTGTAAGAGGAAACATACATGGATATGAATAGAAATGTCATTGGTTATAAAAATACTTCGGCATATTCCATAAATAGATCAGTGTGTCAAGTGAAAACTAGTTAGTTTCGCAAGTATATAAATACGGGTAACGATTTTGTAACAAGAAATATTATTTTGCATAGATGCAGGAAAAAGACGACATATAAGAAAAACTCAAAAAAGTGAGCGAAAATAGTTATTTTGCAATGATACTAACATAATTAACAGATTGGTTTTATGAATTTGCGGATTTTTTGCATACAATTACACACTAAACCTTTTTTGAGAGAGCACCAAGAATTCGAAGGAACAAAAATGTACGCTTGAGCCTAGGCCTCAGACATCTGCTACTTATCGATTCCATCATTACAGAAATTGACAATCGAGTGCATATGTTTCATACCGCATCGCGATAAAGATCCATAATGAATCTCAAATGTCCTCACCTGCGTAGAGGATTAAGATCATTCAATATTTCTCAAATAAGGGCTCTAATAAAACAATTTAATTAATAGTGGTATATATTTGTTTGACTATGGACTAAAATGATAAAGGTGAAAAAGAAGAGACTGATAGCTTTGATCATAAGGGTTAACATACTATTTGGTTCGAGCTGATATAATTCTAAATCTCACCTAGGTAGGTGAAAGGAATTTTCACTCATTTCACACTTGGATTTTCTTCACTAGTATTGAGAAAAACACATCACCTTAGTGTATATATATATATGTATACAAGGGAGCCATGTATTAAAACAATTGAAATCTTCTTGATTTTCTTTTTCCACCTTTTGTCTTAAAGCATTAATTTTAATGAGTTATACACTATTTTTACTTGCACAACTTCATTCTTTTCATAGCAATTGAAATGAAGTGGACACGAATATACACACATAGAGATATGCACCTACAAAGATGACGCCGCAATTAGAGTACTGAACTTAGGCCACTGGATTTATCCTATGACTCTTAATCACTTCACCAGAAATAACTTCGATAGAAGTATGACTAGATGTATCATAATATGGTTCATTAATTTCATAAGCATCAGTATAAATTGGAAACAAAGTAGTATATGGGCTTATGTACTATGTCGAATCTGGACTAGATAGAAAGATGTAACCAAAATTTAAACACACTCAGCTAACCAATTTTAAAACTAGGAATATCGAGAGGAGGCTTAACTTTAGAACTGGGAAAACCTCAAACACAACAACCAATTACGTGTTGAGCCTTTTGTTGAGAGAGCTCCAAGAATTCAAAGGAACCAAAATGCATGCTTGAGCCGAGGCCTCAAACATCTACTGCTTATTGATTCCAGCGTTGTAGAATTTGGAAATCGAGTGCGTGTGTTTCATAACTTATTGCGATAAATATCCACAATGCATCTTAAATGTCCTCACCTGCATAGAGGATTAAGAGCATTCAATATTTCTTAAACAAGGGTTGTAACAATACAATTTAATTAACACTGGTATAGATTTGTTTAACTACGGGCTAAAAAGATAAAGGTGAAAAAGAAGAGACTCATAGCTTTAATCATAAGGGTTAAGGTACTCTTTGGTTCGAGTTGATATAATTCTGAATCTCACCTAGTTAGGTGAAAGGCATTTTCACCCTTTTCACACTTAGATTTTCTTCACTAGTATTAAGCAAAATATATATCACCTTAGTGTGTACATATATAGAACAAGAGGAATATCAAGAGGAAGGCTTCTTTAGAACTGGGAAACCTTAAAAACAATACCCAATCATTATTAAATTTCCCAAAATTTATTAGTTAAGAGTCCATAGTTAGATGCAGTAACTCATAAAATATATCCCCCGGCACATTGGAATACTAGAGAATACAAAAACCAAGTCAAAAGTATAAGTTGGATTGCCAAGAACACCACTTACGATTTTTAGATGTAGATCCCATTCTACAACAATGTTAAATAAAACAAATGTTCGCACCCACCACACGTGTGATTTGGCCATGCAGGAGGTAGATGGTAATGGTACATGTGAAAATATATCAATGATTATAATGTACATACCAATCGACACAAAAAACTAAGATAAAAAAGAATCATATAAACCAAACATATGCTTATATTTCCCTCCTCCTTTATCCGGGGCTGTGACCGACTGCTGAAATAAATATTAGCATTGGTGGAGTTAAAAGGGGTTTTGCAATAAAAACACAGTGCAAATTAAGTCCGAATCAAATATATATAGATTAAATAAAGTTCGCAATAAAAACATAGTACAAATTAAGTCCAAATATAGATAGCTTTAACAAATTTCACAGCACAAACTAAACATATGTAAGCCAGCAATCCATCCAAATCAAATATCCCCCAAGACTAGGTCGGCAAAAAGTGTATTGACCACCTTGAGGAGCATCAAATAACCTATCATCCGACTAAATCTAGTTCTAACAATCAAGGTGACTTTGGGATTGTTTCTAGGAGAATGTTTGGTCACGTAAAAAGGACGAGAAGCGGATACAAAAACGTTATATAAATTTTGAAAGAGATTCCTATGCGACGAATTTGTATTGGATGGATGCTCACTTATCGGTGTTATTAGTGGACCATTTTCGATTTGAGCATTGAAGGCATGAACCAAACTTTGTATAGCACCTTATGACAAAATGGATCAAACTATAGTAATTTTATATCTATTATATCTAGATAGCTCTTTTTAGTAAATGAAATTATATAACATACATATATATAAAAATTTATTTGTTATTTTCCTCAAATTTTTTATTGACGAAAGAGATGATATCTTCCTTCAATGCATCTGCAACATCATTTGCCCTTTTTTTATTATTTAAGTTTAGCCTTGGCCACCCCTAAACGCATCAACTGCTTCTTCAAAATAAGGGAACAAACTGCATAAACTCCTCCCTTTTTCTCCTTTCCAAAACCTCTGTCAACTCATCGTTCTTTATGCATTGACTATTGCTACTACCCTCTCCACTTTCGCTCTTGCTTTTTTCCACAACATCCTTTACTTATCCTATCAAATGATAGTTATAAATCAAAAATGAGAAAAATTCATTAATAAGCACAACAAATAATACTAAAATACTGTTGTTTTTCATTTAAATACGCACATAGTAAAGCTTAGCACTATTTAGGACATTCCTAATTTTGTCCTCGTGCCCCAAAAACCATGTATTCACTCGCGTTAATTCTTGTTATGGGTTCGATTCAACCTACAATTTGAATATCACATGTTATATAAAAAAGTAGTGCTAATAATTAAAAAAATTATGATATATACCAAGGTTCTAAAAAATGCGGGGTGTGATCGAGGCGTGGAGGCCAAGCCTTAAGCCTTAGAAGCCTAGGCGGGCCTTGGCGTAAAAAGGCGTCAAAATGCGTTTAGGCCTTCTTAATATATTTTAATATTTTTTAACCATAACAAGGCTATTAAAAAACTAAAATTGTACATATCATAAAAATATGTCTGAATATTTGCAAATTAAAGTACTATTTGATTATTTTGGATGAGATAATGGTCTTGTTTGTAAAAAAATTCTTTAAAAGGCGATATCATTTCACTAAGGCATTGTTGTTTTTAGAAAAAAGTGAGCCTTAAGGGTTTTACCAAGAATAAGGCGTGAAAAGCTTAAGGCGAGGCGTTTCTCCCAAGCCTCAAGCCTAGGCGTGCCTAGGCGGGTTTTTTAGAACAGTGATATATACCATTTCATATTCCAAAGAAGCATAGGTACGACACCCAAGTTAATGGGAATATTCTAATTTGGTTCGATTTTTGGTATTTTGAATGTTTTGTGACTTATTTATTGCTTTACTTTCGTTCTCACAAAATAACCTCCATATGTAGGGATCGACATCTTTTGGTAGGACTCTAGGATGGTCTTCGATAGGCAAAAATACCCCATATTATCTTTATGCATCCTAAATTTCTGTGTAAACCTCTTTTCCATCAACGGGCGAGCGACCTCCGATTCAACATCTAACTCAATTCCTAGCATTACATGCATCATCTTTGTAATTGCCTTGAATAACTCTTCAATCTTCATAACTAATCAAGATATCTAATAAAATGATCGAAACGAGTGCTCCATCCCCCACTCCACGGACCGACTACACTCCCATCCATTGGAACGGTGACCATCGTTTTACCATTTTGGATCATGTATGTCAATTGCTTAGCCTTTTTATCTATTTCTGCTTTCTTCTTTTTACTTTAACTTGAAGTAGGTTGCTTTGAACCTCCATCGAATAATTCTTATTATGAAGTAGACGATGTTTATTACGGTGTAGATGTCATTTTTTTCTTCGAACCGCCACTTGCACTTGAAGCCATAATGCATAATATAGTAATGCCAAAATAAAAATAGCTGCTAATAATGGAAATAACAGTCATAAATATAATATATAAAATGACAGACGACTGAGAGCAACAAATAATATGTATTGAATTATCAGATTACTACATCATTAACATATTGATAGAGATACATATGAAAATAACAAGATACTACTTTCAGCGGTTAACATACCACATATAAATTCATATATTAGCAACAGGGAAAAACAAAATGTAGTCATTTTGCCAAAGAAAAACAACTTTCAACTGTTAAAATATCTAAAAGGAAATATTTAAACAACTAAATGGAGTCGTATTACCTGAGCAAACTTTACAAATGAGGTTGGTCTTCAAGAATAGATTGGAAGACTGTTGGTATCTCTAAGTTGTCCACTTGACTCGTTAATCTCTTCAGTGATTGTATAACCACCCACCAATTGGGATTTTTAAGAACTTTCGAATAGAATACTTGACTAGCCTCGGATGCGAGAATGGAAGGCTCACCATACTCATTATCAACGCTCTTAAACTTATAAAAATTTGTCATCAATGAGTTGGTGTCGGGACAAAGATTACAACCATTATTCTTATCCTCCACTCTCACACAATCACAATAAAACACCACCTCCGTAAATGATGTATAGTCTAGATAAATTATTTGTTTGATAACCCCATACAACATAGTCCAAGTATTTGTGAGATTCTTATCACTTTTTCTAGCTCAAAATTGTGTCCACATCTTCAAGAAACACCGATATCCTATGTGGCAACAATATCGTCATGATACTTAGGAGAGAATACGAAACCATTTACACAATACTTTTTATATGTTTTAGCCTTGAATTACGACCCTTGAACTAACTGCCACACCATTTCATTTGTCTTCGTTTCTCCTGATTTCAGCAAATGTTCGATGAAAACAAATCATAATTACAAAGGGAACTTAATGGAAAGATTAATAAAATGGGCTTTTTGACATAATTACAAAGGGAACTTAATGGAATGATTAGTAAAAATATTAGTATTTATATAATCACCTTCTCGAATAACCAAGGGATAAAAGAAGTTTTTTTCTCCACTTCTGTCATTTCAATCCCCTTCCCTTTAGCACGAGACAAGGATTTTAACGATGCTTCATACTCACTGCAATATTTAGTTTGATATAAGTAATTATAACTCAATATGTTAATTAATTTTTTACTAAAAACGAATGAAAGAACTTAAACCTATAGTAATCTTGAAGCCCATCATCATTAAGTCCAAATAATACCCATAGATATATTTGTTGAAACTATACGGGTCCTAGGGCCGGCAAAATGGACCCAAATTGTACCGTCCACCCATTTCTATCCGCAATGGTCGAGAATGAGCATTATCATATTTGTTTCGGGCGGTTAGAATATGGGTCACTAAAAACTAACAGGTTATTAGTGGGTTTAGGCGGGTTGAGAAATGACCCGCTGTCCTTCCTACTCATATAAACTAAGAATCTATGATTAAAAATTTTGAATGAGAAAATGGGTTGGCGGTTAATACAACCCGAATCCGATCCACGACAACCATTAACCCGTTGATAACCCGTCCATATATGACCCTAACCCGTTATCAACTCGACCAAATCCGCCCACACTCGCCCATTTGCCAGCCCTAACGGGTCCTAACATTGTAGTCTTATCATCAAGGAAATACCCTTCATTAGAGAGCTCTCCACCTTCCTCTAAAAAGGCTTCACGTGAGCATTTATGATTTTCATTTGATGGATTTGGCATATACTCCATGGAATATCTAACAAATTCACCAACAACATAGGATTGTATGATGGAACCTTCAACATACCTCTTATTACTAGGTATATATATGAAATCTTTCATCCTCCTATTTATATAAGGTAGTAAAATATAATAACAAGCAATATTAACTTAAATGGTGAATATTTTATTATATTAAAAAAGTAAAAAAATCACCTTTTGAACGGATACATCCAATGAGCGTTGGTTGGTCCATAAATCAAGTCTTCATCTACTAGATGCACAGTGAGGTGAATGCTAATATAAAAAAACGTAGGTGGGACATATTTTTCAACACGCATAATGCTTCAACAACTATGCATTTGGATCTTTAGATATCTTTATGAATTAGTACCTTAGAGAACAGCATGTTAAAGAACAAATTTAATCGTTGGATTGATTTTCTCAAATATCGATGTTTTAAAAATGCGTGTTAGAGCAAAACGGGTAGAAAATGTTCAATTATGACATGATAATCATGGGACTTTAAAAAGTGCAAATACGGGGGACTAAAACTTACTATATTGCTCAAGTTAGAGGAAAAATTGGTAGGACGTTTTAAGTCCTTCAAAATTTGCAAAATTATCTTTTTTCTTCTTTATTTAAGATAAATGGTGTTGTTGGTTTTAATTTTTTCCCGTGCATCTATCAACTTGAAGCCATTGACTGCGATGTATGCCCATGTACTTCATATCCGATCGCCCCTTTTTAATATCCTTTATTTTATTAGCATCAAGAATTGTGTTTATTAAATGCTCTCCAACATTCTTTTCGGTGTGCATCACATCAAGGACATGTTGAACTTGATGATATCACTCCCATTCACATTATTAGACTTTCTCTTCTTACCATGAAATTTTGAGACTTTGCCAGGTACATACCTTATATTTATTAACTTCTCCACAAATGCATCTCCATCTAGTCGAATAGTGGGACTTCCAACTTATTGTGTCCTAAATCCTAAACCTATGCCACTCCTAAAAGGATGATCGCTTTTAAGAAAAATACGATAGTTTGTGTAAACTTTCTTCATGATGTGTTCTAGCCGAATGGATGGAGTGTCATCACCACAAATAGGACATGATTTGTAACCATTTGTTACTCACCTAAATAAGTTCCCATATATGGGAAAATCATGAATCCCCCACATGAACATAGCTCTCAATGTAAAATTTTGTATTTTGTGCATGTCAATAGCTGGAACTCCTTTCCATAATTGGTTTAACTCATATACTAATAGTTGAAGAAAAATATCAATGTCTTGACCCGGTGCCTTTGGCCCAGATCAGCAAACACAAGATTTGGAACTCAAGATTCAAGCACAAAGAAGGGCCCATGTTATAAGGTGCAGTCATGATAGGATAACAACTATAACTACTAGACTGAATAACACGTGGATTGAACCCATTTGTTGCTATTGCAGGTCAAACATTGTACCCTTCTTCAGTGAAATTGGGCCGTCTACTTTTTAACATTCTCCATTAGGATGAATAACAAGGATTTCTCTGATAATCCCATAAACTTATTGCCCGATGGTGCCATGTCATTTCATGTGCTATCTAAGGTATAATATATAATATCACTAGCCTTGGAATTAAAGGGAAATGTCTTAACACTTTCATCCGTGCTCTGCATAACCTTTTCCCTTTATATGAGGTCACTACATATCTCAATTCTCCACACTGAGGATATTCCTCCAAATCTTCATTCTCTTTCCAATATAAAATACAGTTGTTAATGCATGCATTAATGTAATTCGCTTTCATCCCTAGGTCTTTCATCATTCTCTTCATATGTGGATACTTTTCAACTAATATATTTGTGACAACCCGCTCATCAAAATAAGGGGTGGCCAACCCAATACTCAAATAAAAACAGGAATCATAGATGGATCATTCTCAGTATCTCAACAATATAATAAGTATGCGGGATAACCACCCTATATTTTAGAAAAACGGGTTGCTAAAAATTTATTTTACAAGTTAAAATAAGAATTTACACAACCCAATTTGAGAAAAAAGTGGAAACCCAAAAGAACTTATATTACATTAACGACAAGTATACAATAAGGGGACCGAATAAGATGTCGGTCCACAGTCCTTACAAACCAAAAGTAACAAGTTAATTAAGTTATATATTACATTACATTAGACAATTACGAAAGCTTTGGGCCACACGCCCGAATAAAGGACCCGATCATAACTAGAGTACAAAAATGAAGGCTGAAACACCCTAAATCTTTGACTTACTTGAGTCTACATTATTTAGGCGTTTCAACTAATTTGGATATTGTGTCAAAACATATTTTTTAGTTCAAGCCTTCTCCTTGGTACACCTTACGACGTTACTCAACGACTCAACATGCCTCGACTCTATTCAACGACATATCTGAGAAAAGGTATTCACGTATATTGCACATTTGCACTTGACACATTAGGCACACATGCATATTTTTTTATCTATGATTTTAATTGTGTGACTAATTAATTATGAGCCGAAACATTTTTTTCTAAAAATGAAATTATATTTTTTTGAAAATAAGTTGACACTAAATATTTTTTTTATAAAAGTTGCAAAATAATATATTTTTATTAGTATGAATATATGCATATGCGTGTATATGTGTTAATATATGTGCGCATGTTTTATATATTAATATATTTTATATATGCGTGGCATTTTATATATGGTGTTAAAGATGCTAGCATGTTTGTTAAATATATTTAAGTATATGTATAGTCTTTGGCTTTAGACTTTATCAGCTTCTCCCTTGTTACATAATTTTGTCCTTGCATAATTTCCCACACTGTAGATGTTGTCTTGTCCCTTTAGTAGTTTTTAGTCCATAGCTTTTAGGTATTGCTTTAGGTCGCGATTTGACCCTTTTTGGCCTTACACGTTTTGACCAATGCATGTGTGTATTATTGTATGTTTATCTGCAAACGTTTTTATATATAATATATATGCATGTTGATATGCATGTATGCTATGATTTATATTATATATATATATATATATATATATATATATATATATATATCTATGTATATATGTTGTGAGGATTGTCCCTGTAGGAGGACTAATACCATGCGCCTGTAATCCATGCCACAACTGTTGATAAGCTTTACCAGCTGACCCTTAGCATGTCAGTTGCCTACAGTCTGTTGGCGTGTTATTTTGCCATATTACTGTCACCGATTTTACCTTGTGTCACGTTAGGTATAAGAACAGTACCTGCTATATCAAACTTTCGTCTAGTACAAAAATTTTCGTCCTTAGCAAAATAGGATATGGTATATGTCATTTCTTTTATGACCTTACTTGTAGAAGCGAGCGTGTCATAGCCATTTATATTTTTTTAAATCATTAGTTGTCTTTTTGAACCCTTACGTGTAGTTTCGGACCTGCTAGATATTTCTATAGGTACTGTACCTAAGTCTAAACCTTTAGAAGCCATATGATAGTAGGATGTCTTAGGTTTATCTTTTAAACCTTAGGTTTCAAAGCTTTCTAGCTTTAGTACTATTTTTGTCCTTTAGAAGCGGATTATATCTACTTGGATTAGACTTCGTTAGAGATGGATTTGACGTGATTAGATTTGACCGAGATTTATGGAGATCACGGTTATGCCCATTGGTTGTATGCCTTATCACCTGCTATATTCCCATGAACTATAGGATCGTGAGAAACCCAATTAGATGTGTGACATCTGTACCTTTTCGGTTATAGGCTTTAACTGCCAGTTACCCATTAGATCTCATTGGTTTTTTTGGAGACCTTGCCAGCTGTATAGAATATATCCGTTGGAGAAGTTTGTTACAACTAAAACCCTATACCATCTTGTTTGTATCTTTAATGATTTTAGGATCTTGAGATGTTTTTATAACAGACTGAATTTGGTAAGTTGTTAAAATCTGTTTTAACTCGATTTAATCTCAACCTTTGATTAATTTCTTTTAATCTGAACCCTTGATTTTAAAGTTTCTAGAATATTATTTTCTCACCTATATAAACTTCATTAGAGAGTTTATTTGTGTTAGCTATTCAGATTATATTTTATAGAGTGAGAAACACAAGAGGGTTTAATATTTTTAAAGAATTAGAGAGAGATATCTAAGAGAGAAGAAAGTATTATTTTACCCATATTGTGTTCATTCTACTTCATCTTTATTCTGTTTTTGTTTTTGAATTCTCAATGATCTTACACATCATCTCATAACTTTAGAGATTGAAATATTGTGTTATTGTAGAGAGAATTTAAGTGCTTTCAAGCTGAAATATTTTTTTACAAAAACTGAGTGTTCTAAAAAATGCGCCTAGGAGGCGCCAAGGCGCGAGGCTTTTTAGATACGCCAAGTTTTGTCCCTAGGCGTGGATCAAGGCATGGTCAATGATGGTCAATGTTGTTTGGGGCAATGCGTGAAAAAACGCACATTTTTTTGGGGTAAGGCGTGAAAAAAAAAACGAGTTTTTTAGAAGTAAGGCATGAAAAAACGCGAGTTTTTTATAATTTTTTTTTATTTTTTTTGTATTTTAAAAAAACAGTTTTTAATTTACGAATATTAAGACATATTTTTAAGGTATGTACCATTTTAGTATTTTTAATAGCCTTGTCGTAGTCAAAAAATATTAAAATAAATTAAAAAAGGCCTAAACGCCTTTTCACACCTTTTTATGCCTAATCCCGCCTAGGCTTCTAAGGCTTAAGGCTTGGCCTCCACGCCTCGGTCACGCTTCGCATTTTTTAGAACCTTACAAAAACTAAAATTCCTTAGATTTTTAGATCCGAATTTTATTGAATATTTTTATGATCTAAATATTCTGATTCTTTGTTAGATGCTATATGATGTTTAAATCAGAATTTCTCCGGATCTTGCATGTTTATTGAAAATCTTTTTAAAGATCTGTTTTCTCATATTTGTGAAATAATTTGAAAAACACTTTCCTCAGAAAATTGAATGTTATATTTTTGAGAGATTGAGAACACGTGTTAAATGATTGAATAATCTTGTTGTGTGTTCATGATAAGTGTTGTATGTATTTCTTATAAAGAATGTTTATAAGATTTTTAATTGAAAATTTATTTTGTAAGTTTTTGTAGAAAGCTTAATTGGTCTTAATTGAAAATGAATTTTTCTTAAGTTTTTATAGAAAACTTATTTGCTTGATTACAAATATATTTTTGTTAAGTTTTTGAAGAAAACTTATATGCTTGTGATTTGAATTAAGTTCTTGCACGGTTTGCATTTAGAACATATTCACTTGCACGTTTTGCACAACTAGTATGATGTTGAGAGATCAGTTTTGACTGAGTTGGAATTTGCTAAATAAGAAGAATGGAGTTACGAAGTTGAGAGAACAACTACAACAATCAAAACTGCAGAGAAGTTAGAAGGATACGATACCAGAGGGTACATTCCTAAACTTGTATAGGTTTGATTTGTGTGTTTAGTTTGTTATATAGCTTGTAACCAATAATTCTTTTTAGTGAAATTTTTATTTTACTCCGTAGAGGGAGTCGTGGATGTTTTCCCGAGTTTGGGTTTTCACCACGTTAAAAAATCATACTTGTTATCTTCTTATCCTCATCTTATTCTTTGTATGATTTAGAATTAAAATTGTTACATGATTTAATTACTTGAATTGGAATAATTCTTCATATTTGATACATTGGATTGTAACGTAATAAATCAGATTGTTATTAATTTAACTTTTAATTAAATCAGGTTTAATTGATTTTAATTTCCGCATGTATTAAAATCTGATTAGTTAGATAATAAAGTTTTTCTTGATTTGATCATATACATGTTATTAGAAAAACTTGCATGAAATCAGAGTATGTTTATGTGTGCGTATGGAGATTGTTTCATGGGCGCATCTCAAGAAATGTTTATTTCCCTCATACCCTTGGGAGGAAATATTTTTCAAAGGCGTCTAACAACATATCCCATAATATCCGCAAAGTATCACGGCTCCCCAAAAATATCGTGATAGGAAAGTTAGAACGGGCGTCCTTGCAGTGGAGCAGCTGAGCGGATATAAGATTCATGCACAACAAGAAATGTAAACGGGTCAGGGACCGGTTTTATATAATCATCATGTGAATAAAATGCAAGACAATGATGGGAAATTGATACCATAAATGATGACAAGAATCTATATACAAATTCTAGAACACAAACTAAGATAACATGGATGATCAAAGTTTTAAATTCGATTACACAAGAAAACTAAAATAAGCACGATTAACTAAGAATCACCATCCTTTAAATTAATTCATTTCATCGTTCCATTTCTCATTAGGAACATAATAACAGTTATATGCTCTTTATGGCATTTTTCATAAATCAAGTCCCACTTGAATAAGAATAGTTATATTCATATACATATAACGATTCTAAGACCGCCCGTCCGGGTTTCCCCAATGCTCGCGCCCCTAAATGACTATCATCTTTCAGGACCTATCAACCAAGACAACCTGGGCACCTAACGCAACGTCGGGAAGTGGCCATATGCCTGTGAGTGAGTCATAACCACACCCCAAATTACCTCACTAGAGCAGAATAAACATATAACAACCGATCATATGGCCGAGGACTATCGTCTCCCTGCATTCACTAGCCAGGGAACATCACCTCATGCGCGAACTTCCCTTATGATAGAATTTAGAGAGGTGTTTTTAAGTAAATTATTATTTACCATTTTCATTTCCATTTCCATTTTGATAAATATATCACATTTTATCCGGAGCCATACGTAATTCATAACATCATTACAACCTCAAAGAATGAATAAACTCTTAATTTATTCTCCAAACATTTTAGGGTGTTATTATAAACCACCAAAAGTATCATACCTCAAATGAGCCTCTAAAATCCCCCAATATGACATTACAACTCCTAGCCTCATAATAATTAACTAAAAGAAAAGAATGCCCTAACATCAATTTGTACACCCCCGGAACAAGCCCTATCTAGACCATTTCTAATTTAGGGTAGTTAATTAACTCATATAGGACTCTAAGTTTACTTCATACAAGAAGGTTCCTAAGTCCCTATCTTAAGAGAAAGATACTAGAAGACATTTAGGATTTAAGGGTAAAAAATAGGGGACCGGTCGACCGCTGACGCGACTCAGAAAGTGTCTCTAATGGGCATTCACTCTAGGCTCAAGTGCAAGCCTGTCGCGTTAGTAATAAACCCGGTAAGTCGGGATTGTATCCACAGGAAAATAGGACAAAAGAGTTGTGACGACGTTGGATAGACAAGGAAATCCTAACTCTGACTCTAAAGGGAAAGAAAAAATGATTTGGTGTATGAAATGACTATACTAGATTCAATTATGAAATTATGAAAAGATGCAATTATACTAAATTACCTAAAATAATGATGAAGAATGATTTAAAACTTTAAACTCTATGAGGAGAAAAACAGGACGAGAATACAATCCCCCAACCCTAGTGTATTGCAGTTTTAATACTAATAATAAATTTAACTGATTAATTAGACCCAGAATTTAGTTCTCCCAAGCATTACATATATGAGGTTCGATCCCGCATCATACTTAATCCGAGGACGAGTAAATCGGTATCACGATAGTTATACTTAAATTGTATTCTAAAGCATCCCGGTTACTTCGAAGCAAACGAGATCTAAAGATCTACAATTATCGTGTCCCTACTCGATACGGTCATAATCAATCACTAAATTCAGAGGATTAATGTTATACACATGCAACTAACACATCAGGCTGGGTTCATGCATCCCGGCCTTAGAAAATTTAGCCTAGCATGTTGAAACTAATGAAAAAAAAATTGAATTGTAGAAAACCATAATTAAACTAAGGAAAATTTGTAGACATATGTAAAAAGGAATTTAAGAGAGGAAATAACTCACTAATCTTACCAAAGCAGTAGCAACAGCAATTAAAAACACAAAATTTTGAACAACCTTCAATCTTTGGAATTAAAATTGTAAACTATCTCTAAAATAGGGTTTTCTGGAAAATAATGGAAAATTATATTAATTATCCGTGCAAATAACGACAATAAGACGGGTTTTTATACCCTACAAAATTTCAGGAGTTTTAGCTGCACTAGGACTCTCAAATAGAAGAAGATAGAATTTCAAATCTCGATAGTCGGACCGTCTGGGGCTTAGGCGGATCGGTTTGCCTGGAAAGCGGATCGGTTCTTTTAATTTTCTGGTGGACCGGTCCGGGGAGGACCGGTTCTTTTATTTTTCTTCCTTCTTCGGTTTGCTTTCGATCCGAGGTCCTCTGGATTATTGAAAAAAACATTGCTAATGCCGTTTAATACAAGATTAAACTGTATAAGCAACTCCGAGATGCTTGTTGGAGAAACCCTTTTCTTTTGAAAATAAAAATTATAAACAACAAGATGTGTTTACAAAAAACTTATGTACGAGAGTAATCAAGACTTTGTAATCAGTTTTTAAAACAAGACAGTTTTAAAAATTCAGCACACTATAGACTGAGATGAGGAGATGAAGATAATCAACACACGGTTTTTAACGTGGTAAAACCTCTCCCAACAGAGGAAACATCCACGGTGACTTCTAAGTCACAAAAGTAAAAATCCACTAACAACAAATAATAGTTACAAACAATACAGCATACATGCACACAAATCAACCTATTCTAAGTTTAGGAATATACCCCACTTGGTGTCCTTCTAACTTCACATAGATCTGATTGTTGATGATGTTCTTCCAGTTTGATAACTTCCTTTGCTTTAGCTTCCTTATGTCGACTCAATGATATCTGATCTTATACACAACACTTTCAGTGTAGTAGTGTGTTAAGTGTTTGTGAAGTGATTCCTATCAACATGCATGAACTCACACACACTTAGATTTACAGACAGTCCTAGAAAAATTACATATAAAGACTATATGCTGTGATTTTATTTTCTTTCTTTCTTACAGAACTAAAAACCTTTTTGACCTTTAATATAACCCAGATTCCACGGATATCTCGCTTCTAAATTGGTCAAGATCTTAATCAATCTCGGTTTTAAAAATATTTTTGAGATTGAAAATCTCCAAGTGCGAATCCAACTAGGTCAAGGTTAAGTTTCGTAAGAATAGAAACCATAAAACATTTTCAAAACTAAATCAGTAAAGATTTTCTTAAATCAAGTAAGAAATATGCAGATCTAGTGAAAATGTAACATGCAGAATGTAGATCTAAAGTTTCTATGAAAAAGAAACACAGATCTTCACACGAATGTTTAAGTTGTAAACAAGATCATAGACAAAGAGGTTACATCATCAAATGAACAAACCACTTTCTCTCAAACACTCAAGGTTGTGTTTGGGGTGTTATATAAACGAAGGTTTGATTCAGAAAATGAAGTGTTTAGGGTTAGGGTTAGGGTTTGGCTAACAGTTTTCCCTTTCTCTCTCTTCTCTCTTTTGTTTTCTCTCTTCTCTCTCACTTCTCTCTTCTCTCTCTTTTTTTCTCTCAGAAATGACGAATGCCCAAAAGTCTTGAAATGCTGAGAAGTGGAGGGTTTATATAGGGGTGAGGGAAGGTTCTTGGTGGTAATGGACTCCCACCAATGCAATGCTGATCCTACTAGCTTAAAAGTAGCCAGTATCTGTTTCTGTACATCCGTGCACTCGTACATCCTCAAATGCCTTTGAATGTCCTTCTTCAACTGGCTGGACACAACGACATCGGAGCTACCTGCAAACTCCGGAGGGTGTGCTTTATAAAAAGCATCACGAACACGTTCCCAAGCAGACAGGAATGCATAAGCCTGAATTGGCTCTACTACCGGCTCTTGAGGCGGTGCCTGATGCACAACTTCTAGGGCGGCATTTACCACTTGGGCTACAATAGCGGTAACCTCTGCGGTATTCAAGGATCCCTGGACTGGTGCAGGCTGTGGCTCGGGCTGAGCATCCCTGGGAACTCGCTGTGCACGTCGTGGAGGCATCTGAAATGAGAGTAAAGTCTTATAAGTTCGTAGTTATTTTCTCAAAAAAGATGAAGAGCGAAACATACACAAAAGAATACAACAATCCTAAAATATAGGGCTCTATATCAAAGAAAGCTACGCAAAAACATAACAAGCCGTACGGATCCTAAGTACACTGGAACCTAATGCTCTGATACCACCTGTGACACCCCGACTAATTAAATACGAGGTAGCTACTCCTTTATTCAAATTAATACAAAATGTCAAGTTGGTTCAGTTCATAGCATCATTGTCGAAAACATTTTAATAATTTCTAACCACCTAATATTTAAAAAGTGAGATGTCAATTTCAATTAAATCCGATTAACATACAACCAGTTTAGATTATGAAATGCCAATATAACAACCACAACATAGTCACAATAGAATAACCATGGAATAATAATGGGTCTGGAGGAATACTCCTCTAAATAATCTGAATACTGAATACAACCGAATACAAAGTCTGAATCACTAATTAATTACAACCCAGAATCTGAAAATAAAACTGAGTAAGTAAGATGTCTCTAAAAGAAAAGGGGCGACATGCCCTACAGATGAGTAAAATGAGTCAAGGTAGAAAGTGGAGGCGTCTACTATCGAGGTCCTGTAACTTCCACAGCAGCTACAGCATGTCACCAGAATGGAACTCCTACGCTTGGTGTCCTTGTGGCTGGGCACCTAAAAGGTTTTACAAGAATATAGATTTGAAAGCAAACGGGTCAAAGCCCGGTTTTCAAAACAGTTTAAAATATAGCGAGTGTTTAATATAATTAAACAGTGAATATAAAATACATGATAGTGCGTGCACTCACATGAGTTCCTCACCTCTCAACTAATCGTGCACACCTATCGTACCCGTACCCGTTCTATATATTCTACTATCAAACTAGTCCAATTCAATATATGACTTTTACTGTACTAATCATGGTTTAATTCCCGATGCCTTACTATAAACTGAGATTTTTACCTTCATTCCTAAAATTAGTTTCAATAATTACTAAGTGCTTTCCCTTTTTTAACTCTACAAAGATATTACATTAACTCACACTTGTACTTATATAAACAGTTCATTTCAATAATTCAGTATATCAATCTCATCATAATATACAATAATGGTACCCCTAGACTAAGCTGCGGTGCACACATACTCTGCTATCAAATCCCGGTACATCACGTACATAAGGATCACGCATTCCGAATCTCTTAGGAACCGTTTTGACAAATAACAAACACATATAATGGAGGCAAACATAGTTCACATCACATGGGTCATGCACATACCTACGCTCCCCTAATCAGCAGACTTATTAACTTCTCAATAATCCCTTGTCTGACCTATGTCCTCGAGGTACCAATCTAAATCCCCCCGTAGGCACACAAAGATTAGATGGCCCTGATCGAACGCCGACCTCCCGTGATAGCAAGTATGGTAGGTATGTTATACACAAATAACTACACATACCAAGGATTCACACATCTTAGGTATCCCATAATATTAATAGAGGTATATTTCTGATCCCTATACCGTCATTAAATGTTACACGTTTACAAGTCCTCGATTTATATACATTAAAGTTGTCAACTCTTCTCACGTCGTAATTTTAGTTACTTATTCCCTAACCCATAGGTGTCATCCGGTTTACTACTTAATTCTAAGTTTAATCCTCAACATATTCCAATCGTACAAATATACCCATTAGTCAATAAGGGAAGGTTAATACTCAATCGAATAAGTCTACTGGAAGTTTGAAATAAAATCAGGCCGAAAAAGGGCATTCTGTCAACTCGTTAGAAATCTCGTTCGAACGAGGTTGTTCGAACGAGGGTCATTCGAATGAAGTCATCGAATGAACTCATTAGAAGGGTTACTATCATCTCGTTAGAAGCTCGTTCGAACGAGGTCGTTCGAACAACCTGGGCAGGTCTTCTAACGAGATGGCAGTAAACGCCTAGAAATTTCCCAATTCATTTTTCTTCATTTTTCTCTTCTCTAAATCCATCCTAATATCATCCAAATTACGTTTTAATGTTTGTAAACTATTTCAAGTCACCCTAGATCACTCCTTAACATATTTTTGGGGTAAATCTTACAAATCAACATGCCAAAATCATAAATCCCCAATTCTTGTCCCAAACCCTATGAACATGAACTCAGAATTTAATTGACTACCAAGACTCTTATTAATCCATTTTTAAATCATCCAAAGTTATATTTTTTGCATATTAAATTCATCCATAATTATTCTACATGCAAATCCCTACCCAAAATCACGAGTTTCACAATAATTCCATTGGGTGTTTTTCATCAAAAATTTCCAAGACATAAACAGTTTCTATACTAAACATGGAGGAAATATTCATTGAAATTAACGACATCAAATCACTTACCTTAAATCCGATGTTCTGATTCATTGTTGATGATTAAGGTTGGCTCTCTCTCTTCTTTCCGGTCACAATTTCTTTCGAAATGTTGGTGAAGGAAGATGGTTTGGTGGAACATCTTTTAACTTCTCTCTAACTCCTCTCAAAACTCCCGTAGCCCACTCTCTTGCCTTTTGCTGGTAATGGCCTTAGTGGCCTCTTTAAAAGTATAAAAATAAACTCTGAAATTCGTGGGTTTTAATCCCTTAATTTTTAAAATTACCAAAATACCCTTCTAGGTTGTCGGTTTGGCCTAGAAATGCCCCGGGACCCAAACTAAACTCCCGACTAGTGTTTTCTGACTATTTCGACCCTCCCGGACACGTTGGCGCACTCAAAATGATCATTTGGTTGGTAAAAATATAAATCACTTTTTAATCTAATTAAATTCATTCCTGACGCGATTGACACGCGTGTCCCAACTTAATTTTTCCAAATTGTCGTATTTCTACCTCGCGGCAACTTTAATATTTTCAATACTCATATATTACCATATATACTCAGAAATATTCAATTTTCACATTATAATCAAATACTAACTCACATCTCGTTAGTATTTATATCCGAATTAATTCCCAAATAATTCTCATTTAATTCAATTAATCCCTTAAATAAAAATCAATCAAAATTACGGGGCATTACACTATAATTTAGCCGATAATTTTTAGGTTCATCGCCAAGTGACACATGTCCGAACGCACTCTTAAAATGCGGACTGGTCCTCATAAGAACAGTATTTTATATATATATATATATATATATATATATATATATATATATATATATATATATATATATATATATATATATATATATATATATATATTTGACAAGATAAGAAAATAATTTAAAACGTAAATTCTTTTAAAAAAAATAAAACATAAATTTTGAATAATCTATATAAAGTAACATATATGTTAAATCATTACTTTAGAAAAACAGTGTAAATTCTAAATAAATCATTCAATATGTATTATATATAAAATACGGTAAGCTGGATAATCCAAGATTATAGCTTCTCAGGCTTATATAACAAAATCATTACATTAGTAAAATATCGGTAAGTTATAAATAAACCATTCAATATGTATTATATTTATAGGTGACTGTAAAATAAGTTTAGCTGGATCATCAAAGATTAAAGCTTCTCTGGCATATATAGAAATTGACATTAATGTTAGCCAATTAAAGACCATGCTGACACCGTGGGGAGAAAATGCTAAAAATAATAATAAGGAACATAACTGTTAAGGCCAAACAAAAACACACAAAAAATGCACTCTTACCATTTTTATATGATTTATTTTACAAATTGATGTAGTAAGTGATTAAAACTTTTTATTTTTAAAGTCTTAAGCACTTGGGCAAATTTTTTATTTTTATTTTTATTTTTTATTTCCATAGATTTGATGCAATTACATCATTACTCTTTTTTTTAATGCATGAATATGACTTGCAAGATAAGAAATGTATTTATGTGTTCTTATGAATGTTAATATATACGTTTGTAACTCATTACAACATAATTAGAATTTAATTTTTTATATACATTTGTTCATTGTATATATAAATATATATACACTTGTGTTAGCATTAAAGACCATTGTAAAATGCATCCATCTATTCATCTCTCCTTAATTTATATTCTAACAATATTTTGTACGAAATCCTATTCATCTCCCCATAAATTTATACCCTTTATTCCCTTTTCTCTCTCTCATATTTATACAATATTTATGATACAAATAGTTTCTCTTAGCTTTTATAGTGTTGCTAATTTGTATTTGTATATCTTCTTTTGTATTTGTTCACCAAAATTTCATGCAAAGTTTAGCAAAAACTAAATAAATATTTGTAAATGACAATTTGTCAAATTTATCACAAATAAGTGTATGAAATTTCAACCTCTGTAAAATCATATAATAAATACTTCAATGCATCTTCTTCTGTTATTCAAACAAAAACACAAAAATACATATTTTTAATTGAACAAAATATATAAATTGTTTGTATAAATCAATGTGATAAGTGACACAGCCATAAACCTTCTTTTGCCTTTTTTAGACCTTACAAAAATATTTTTTTTTTATAAAATATGTATATAGGTGGATGTTCACCTTTATCCTGCATATGAATGAAAAGGTATTTCAAGATACCTGACTTCATACTATAAATAAAGAAAATACAAGTATGGATATACTAATTGAATGAAACGTTTGCACTCTCTAAAAAAAATCCTTTATTTTTCACAACATGTTATAGCACAAGAACTTAATGTAATAAAAAGAAAGAGGATTGCCTCCTCACCATGGGTAACAACAAGTGATGGTAATTTTTGGTTCTCTTCTTTTCTTCACTGAAGATAAGTAAGTACATGATTGTTACTTTTTTTACTGTCAATTTCATGGACTACATCTTCGTTGTCCCTCACATATTTGAATTTGAAAATTTAAAAGTCAGTGTAGTTGATGCTTATTTTGTTCCTCTCTATTTATAAAGCATCAATTGTTTGCTTTTGGTACTTGAATACATATTAGTAGGGTCGGTCCCGAGATTTTAGCGCCGAGGCGAATTCTTGAACTGGGATCCATATTAAACAAGTGGTTTTTAATTAATTTATAACTTATGGGTTCTTTTATTCGAAAAGATGCCGACTTGATTTTTAGGAGTTTACAAGTTTAAATGAGTGTCCCTTCAGTTTTTAACAAATTATTTGTGTGACAATTGAAAAATGACGCTATAAATATATATACACAGATAAAATTTTGGGGCGCCTAAAATGCGATGAATATCGGGGCCTGAGGCAACCGCCTCCCTGGCCTCCCCTCAAAATCGGCTCTACATATTAGAAAGTTTTATGCTTCTTCTTCATTGTAGTTTATATATAAGAATAAATCAGCTTAGCTTATGATCAGGTCCATAAAAATATGAGAATTATTTATTAGTAATCAATTATTAAACTACATCCTATAATATTACTTTTTCTTCTCGTCGTGTTTTAAGGTATTTTAGTTTGGTCCTATAAGCTTACAAATTATTTTAATTTTTTTCCTCCCTAAGTTTTAAGCTATATGGGAACTACTTGCCTCAAAATATAAAAATGGCTATATTTTAGTTTGATCTTATAAGCTTACAAATTATTACATTTAAATTTTGAGGCCTATTCTCATATAACTATTTTTAGCTGCGACGTGAAGCTACCAAATCTTACGATATTAAGACCCACACCATAATTATTCAACTTTGGAACTTGTACTTTTTTATGTTCTAATTTTAGTATTTGAAGTGCCTAAATTATTTGGACCTAAAATTTCAAAGAAAATATATCACAATCAAACATGGAGTTTTAATTGAAAGTGTATAAACTGAAAGTCATATAATTTATATTAATTTGTGATATGAAGATCCATAATGATTATTGTGATCAAATGTTCACAAATTATTACTTGTAAATGGGATACAGTTTCTTAGAAGTACAATTAAAAATTCCCGAATCATTCTTATTATTTAACGATATTTGGATTAGAATATCCAAAAGTAACAACCCCCATTTTCTCACGTAAAGATTGTCCAGACATGATACGTCGAAGATGGGGCTTGCTTGTAAATTTATATCATTCTTAGCATCGATCGAGAATAAACATTTATATTTTAAACCACATTTTAATTTAAAACTGAATTGAATTAATAAACAAGAGATAATAGTAAATCCAACATCCACGTTCAACAAAATAAAATCTAACATCATTATAACATCTCGACTAATAAAACTAAATGACTTCGGGCTTATGCCCATAAAATAATCCAAAATAAATAAAGATAGGAAAAAGTGGCAACCTAAACTAGAATCAATAAATCGATATTTGAGAAAAAATACGTGACAATAAGTCTGATATTCCTTTAGTCCCGCTATCCTAGTCTACACAAACCTTGTAATTTGGATTAGTGCCCTAGAGTGTGTAAGAATTAACTGTAACAACCCTCTCTTATGAGAACCTATTTTATATTTATTTACTATGTGAGGTAATTATATATAAAATGTTGGATTAGGGAGTAAGTATTAATTTAATGAAGGAAAGTTAATATTTACTAACTTGTTGTATATTTACTGTAAGAGTATGTAAATATCCTCATGTTGAGTTTTATAGTGTCATAAGATTTAAAATGACCCTATGATTTAAAATGGAACCGAAACTTAAAATGAATTATAAAATATCCAAATGATAATTTGTAGGCCCTAGTTGGTTCCGGAACGTGTGAGATAGTAAAATGATGTGCCATATTGTATTTTGAGGTTTTGGGCACTTTTGACTGGTTTTAACATATATGTGTAGTTGCAAACCATTTAATGTGGTGTCTACCACTTAAGTTGTAAATTGTAGACTAAAGGCACGATTTATGTCTTGATTAAGTCTCCTATTTTCCCCTAATTATATTCCTAAACCTAGAGAGAAAGAGAGAGGAAGAGAAAGAGTAGAGAAAGGAGAAGAGATTGAAGATTGAGGTTGGATTCTTGCTACCACACAAGGAAAATTTGCATTTGCTTGATTGAGGCAAGTTTTCTACTTGCTATATGTGGTTTAAGATAAATGATTAGTTGTGATAATTGTGTATTAATCATGGTTTAACTATTTTAGGGTTTTTTTGTGGATATGAGGGTCTTGAATCATCCAAGAATGATTTGGAGGATTAATGAGGTTTATGGTAGAAGTTAGCGGTATTTATGATGTATTGGTGACAATAAATGAGTTGATTTGAATGGATTTGAGTTGGGGATAAATTTGGAGGCCAAGACCCCATAGCCAAAATTGGCAAAATTCGCAGGGCCGAATCGATTCGGCCTGGGACAATTTACAGGTCTAGGTGAACCGAATTGATTCGACTATTCCGAATCAATTCGGCGTTGTATGCAGAAACCTAATTTCCCTGACCGAATCGATTCGGATGGTCTGAATCGATTCGATAATTATGTAGAATCTCATACTTTCTGGCTGAATCGATTCGGCTAGGCCGAATCGTTCGAAAATCCAGCATTTTTATTTTGTTTTCTTTTTCATTTTCAACCCTTTTTCTCTAGTCTTAGGACTTAGGAACCTTCTTGTATGAAGTCAACTTAGAGTCCTAGAGTTCTAGGTGAGTTAGTTTACTACCCTAGATTAGAATTGGGATATATGGGAATTATTCCGAGGGTGCGTGAAGTGATGTTCATGCATTACTTCCTTTTATAACTAGTAGGAGTCTAAGGGATTACGAAGATGTGTATGGAGACTTTATAAGTTAATTTGAGGTATGATGGTTTATAATAAAGTCCAAAAAGGATATTTGGGAAAAATAACTTGGGAGTTTAAATATTCATCGAGGTTATTATGATGATGCAAGGCACGTATAGTTCCGGGAAATCATAATGCATTTGATAAAATGTAAATGGATAAAGTAAATGATAATTTACTAAATCATGTCATGATAATTAATAAAATGGTTGGAACACACCCTCTTTTAATACCATCTTAAGGGAAGTTCATGCGTAAGGTGAAGCCCCCTGTCTAATGAATGCAGTGTGGATATAGTCCTAGGCCATATGAGCGTTTGTTTTATATTTTCTGTGATGGGTAGGTAATTCCGGGTGTGGCTATGACTACCCCGCAGGCATATGGCCGATTCTCGACGTTTCGATAGGATCCTAGGTTATCTTGATGATAGGCCTTGGAAGATGATGGTTATTTAGGGGTGCGCACAGTGGGGAAGCCCGAACGGGCGGTCCTATAATCATTATATATGTATACTTATAACTATTCTAACATCAAGTGGGACTTGATGGATATTAATGCCATAAAGAGCATAGTACATGCCATAAAGAGCATACAATTGAGATACGTGCCACAAAGAGCACATGATAAAACTTTTATTCCTGATAAGGAATGGAAAGATAAAATGAAAAGGTGAATAATGATAAAGATTTTAGATTAATGATAATTATATATATCCTCTTGCATAATTGAATCTTACTTTATAATCATTCAATTGTCTTAGTTTATTACATGATGTTACCGTGCTATAATATTCTCTTTATCATCCATGATTAACTATTCATAATTGTCACACTATTTGTTTATTTGGTGATCACATAAAATCGGGCCCTGACCCGTTCTTCTTTCTTGTTGTGCATATATATTGTAACCGCTCAGGTGCTCCACCACAAGGTCGCCCGTAATGACCTCCCCATTCCGGTGTCTTTTGAGGAGCCGTGACATTTTGCGAATATCACGGGATATTTTGAGTAGATGCATTCATTGTTGTTTTCTAGTTATGTTCGGGTTTTTATTCGGGCATGTGGCCCAAACTGTTGTAATTGTATAATGCATATAATATGTAACTAATGGAACTTGTTGTACCTTGTATGAAATTCTGTTGACCGACATTTTATTCGGTCTTTTTATTGTATGTTTGTTGATGTCGTTGCACCTATACTTTTGGGGTTTCCACCTTCTTTTCTATTATGGGTTGTTGACAATGGTTTCTTTAAATTACAAAACAAAAATCCTTTGACAACCCGTTTTCTAAAATATTGTGTGGTTATCCCGTATACTCTTTATGTTGTTACGATGCTGAGAATGATTCCATCCATGATTCCTGTATTATTGGAGTATCGAACTGGCCACCCCTTATTTTGGATACCGGGTTGTCACATTAACTTACTGAAATTGAAATACAAGATTATAGTAAATTTAAGTAGGTGTCTCCCATTGTCACTCGCATAGGATAATCTCCTCACCTCTCACCTAGATGCAATATTAATCGTATCCTATCCCCAGAAACCAAATGCAATATAGATGATAAGATGATTGGGAAACATGTGACGCGTCTCGCATAAATCGTGTATTGGACATATCATTGTCTACACCCTTATCCTTTTTTCGAGTTCTCTAGTCATATTACTTACAATAGTGACCCTCCATTCCCTATGTATCCTACGTAGTATTGAATTTATAATCAATTGGCTACATCCTCAGACTTAGATAACTAATTTCATTACATTCGCAGGGTTATATATGTATAAGTCTACACACACACACACACACACACACACACACACACACACACACACACATATATATATATATATATATATATATATATATATATATATATATATATATATATATATTGATAAGTCCGGAGGAATCCCTTATCTAAATCGGACATCACAAAATGCGCAAGTGGGGCAGTCCTTATGCAATATACCGTTGCACCGCCCATACCCAGAGGTGACAAAGGATTCCAGCATCTACACCTATCTCTCTTAAGCGGTGCTCCTATGTAGTACCTAAATTATGACCTAAACAAGGCCCAGCTCACTTGTGCCGACGTGTGCTACAGTTCCGAACACGCGTAACCCCAACCAATAGGATCATCCATGAACGTAGGTATGTCCACACAAATACTTAATTACATATTTCTTTATCACATTATATGTATTGATTTTCCTCCCAATAATTCCCGAGTCAATTAACCATCTCGTTAATTATTAGTTACTCTATTTAAATCATAATCCATGTAGTGCTTACCAACTCTCTCGTTAATTATAAATTTCTCTATTTTTAATAATCATTCAGCATTACTGAACATCTACAAATTATTTACGTAGTCACCAGCCTTCACGATTCATGTCGTAACTGTCGTGTTCCCATATCTCGAATTATATTCCCGACTAACCCAATGGATATATAATTCTACAATTTTTTCCAAAATTTCTGACTAAACTGAATGGATACATTATGACTAACCTAAAATACAAACTAACCAACCTGGGGTGAATAGGTTATCTAAACCAGTTCAGTCCCAACGTCGAACCGGTTCGCCCCTGGGTTTGGGTGAATTCGAGGTTGTTACTATTTTGGAAGATTTTTCACAACTTACTTCATAAATTACCCCTTGTTCCTCTCTCATAAGTTACCCTAACACTTTACATGATCATTGATTGGTTTTATATTATCTACTAACAATTTTTTTACATGATAATGACATCAAATCCAAAATCAATTCATAAGAATACAAATTCCTCCAAAATTATAAAGGGGGTATTTTTTTAATTTTCAAGATCCATTTTTTTTCATGAATTTGTGCCAAGAAACACTCTTTTTTCATGGGGTGTACATCAGATCTACACTATCACCCTACAATATCACAAGATCTATCTCTAAATCCACATTATTATTATTTTTCGGATTTTCTAATCAATTTCACGATTTTATAATTTTCTAATCATCAAAGTGATATCCTCTACATGCATATAGTGAAACCTATTCCATAACATTAATTACAAATTTAATCCAAAAATCTATATGAGATCCTACACACTTAAATTAAGAAATAACTTGGACATCAATTTGAGCAAGATAATTCTTGCCTTAGGATGAAAGTGGAAGTACCTCTTCTTGAATCTCCAAACTTCCTCCTTCTTTTGACCTTAGTATCTCCTCTCAAGGGGTGGAGTTGCTGGGGTTTTCTTATATTGGTGAAAATGAGTTTATTAATCTTTTTAATTAGCATATAAACTACTTAATCCCGAGTTAGGTTTTGACCCACACTTTTGGGCCTCCAAATGAGCCCGAATCCTTAACAAAAATGGCCCAATCGCCTCCCAACTAGTATACCTATACCCCGAGACCATTTTAAAAGGTCTAAAACACCTAAAAGAGTTTCCAAACATCCTGAAATGCGCCCGAATTCTTTATTACTTGACATACCCATTTTTATTATGTTTAGACAACACGAAATCATAAGTAACTTACTATATGATTTATTTTCTACGAGTGAACTCCTTATGCCCAATTGAGTCCAATAATTATGTAATCATGAATAAATATTCATTCTCAATCTAAATTTTACCTATTTAATTTAAATCCCACCGATTTAATTTATTCTCAAATTTATTCCAAATTATTAAATTAGTTTCTATCACAATATTTTATTCTGAAAACACAGGGTATTACATTTTTCCCCCTAACAACGAAATTTCATCCTTGGGATTCACTGAAACTTAACCTCGCATTTTGATCCGTACAACTATCATAAGTTTTATACTCCATCAGTCCATTTTAATCCGCACAATTGTCATATGTTTCGACAATGATGCTAAGAATGAAACCATTAATGATTATTGTTTAATTAATAATGGGCTGATCAACCAGGATTTGAATAGGCGGGGTGTCACATATGGTATCAGAGCATCAGATTCTAGTGTCCTTAGGATTTGTACGGACTTATCACGTTTTCAGCGTAGCGTTCTCTGATATAGATCCCTACTATTTGGATTGTTGCATTCATGATTACGCATTTACGTCTTCAGCTAGTTTGAGATATATTAAACTGTGGGCTAATCAAAATTTTATTTCTTCTTAGATGCCACCCAGACATGCACCACGAGCCAATAGAGAGGTACAACTCGAGTTGCAGCTAGCTCAGGCACAGGGGACTAAGAACACTATTGAGTTCGCCGCTATTCTTGCACATGCAATTAACGTGGACCACAATTGCTCAGAAGGCACCACAGGTGCCACCTCAGCCGTAGGTTATGATTCCAGACCATACACACTCGTTTCCTTATGCCTGGGAGCAAGTCAGAGATGCGTTTTAGAAGTCTCATCCTCTCGAGTTTCAGGGAAGATCAAATGTCGTTGCTGCTTGCCAATAGAAAAGGACATCCAACGGAATTTATGGATGTACGAGTGCACTGATACGCAAAGATAAATACTAGCTACTTTTAAGCTAGTGAGGGAAGCCTCACAGTGGTGGGAGTCTATTACCACCACACAGGAGATGGATAACATACCTATTTAGGAATTCTGGGAGTGGTTTGACTATAAGTACTGTCCATCTACCATTCAGGCAGAGATGAGACATAAGTTCTTAGAGATCGCCCAAGAAAGAAGGAAAGTAACTGAATATGAGGAGGAATTTACTCAGTTGGAAAATTTCGTACCAAAGGAGGTGAGCAAAGAGGAGACGAGGGTACAACTCTTTGTTGATGGTCTTAGCTAGAGCATCCAATAACATTTATTAGGTAATCCCGCTCTGAAGACGTATACGGATGTTGTGAATGTCTTTTTACTGCATTATCAGGATCACCGCTTCTATGAGAAAGGAAGAAAGCGAGCAAGAGAGTCTGGCCAACAGGGCAGGACAGAGGGTGGCAGTGCCAGTGGGATACAATTGACTCAGACTTATACGATACAGGGTGAGTAGGGTTCTTGATAGGGGGATTATGTTAAGCATTTTCGATCAGGAGATTTCATGCAGGGGCAGAGTGGATTCAGGTATGGCCATCAGGGTCAACAGGGCCAACAACGTTTTCAACAGGGCTAGTAGGGCCAAGGGAGAGTTAGTATCTGCCAGCAGTGCGAGAGAGGGAGAAATTTCACTAGTAGATACTTCATATGTGGCAAGAATGGCCACGAATGTCAGGATTGCCCTAATAAGGGAAGGGTTCTACAGGAGTAGGGCGGTCGTCAGGAGCCCCAAAGGCCTATTTTTTTCACCGCCCTTCCAGTACCAGCACCATCACTACCTACCTTACCAATCATCCCAGCAGTCCCACCATAGCAGGGGCAGTTACAGTATGGACGTGTGCACAACATCCACAAGGACGCAGTTCCATAGGCGCCACTCGCAATTGAGGGTACGTTTCTTATACGTAGGACTTCGGGGCCTATCCTATTAGATATTGGGGATGCATGTTCGTTTATAGAAAATAAATTTGGATGATCCAAGGGGTTGTTAGACACGACAGATAGTACAGTCACATGCGTAGACTCACTATTCGGTAGCGAGACACTTATCTTTTTTATTTTTCGGGGTGTGAGTATAGACATTGGGAGACTAATTTTACCCATCAATATTCTCGTGTTAGATATGTCAAAGTATGATGCCATTATTGGCATGAATTGGCTAGCAGCTTATAAAACCATAATTGATTATTACCGTAGGAGCATAGTATTTGTGATTTCAGGCCAGGAGAAGTTCTCAGTGGTGATACCCCATCTCAAAGGAGGATAATCAACTAACTGATACTATATAAAGGAGGAGACCTCTAAGGGGTTAGTGATCTCCCTAGATTCAATTCCGATTGCGTGTGAGTTCTTCGACGTATTTTAGGAGATATCGAGATTACTTCCTATCTGAGAGATAGAGTTTGTCATTGATTTAGCATCGGGCACTTGGCCGATAGCTCATACGCCTTATCGTATGGTCCCTATGGAAATGAGGGAGCTACGGGATAAGATTGATCATATTTTGTGACAGGGTTTTATTCATAGTAATACTTCACCTTAGGGTGCCCCAGTGCTATTTGTGAAGAAGAAAAATGGATCTCTATGCCTATGTGTGGATTATCGGGAGTTAAATAAAGTCACGATATTGAATAAATACCTGTTGCCCCGAATCGATGACTTATTCGACTAGTTAAGAGGAGCCGCCTACTTCTCTAAGATAAATTTGAGATCAGGGTACCACCAATTGCGCATCCGGGAGAAGGACGTATCTAAGACTGCCTTTCTGACGAGATATGGGTCTTATAAGTTTTGGGTTATGACATTAGGCTAACCAACGTGCCAACGGTGTTTATGGACTTGATAAATAGGGTGTTTAGAGAGTTATTGGATCAATTTGTCATTGTCTTTATTGATGACATCCTGATTTATTTCCAGACTGAGGAGGAGCATGCAGATCACCTGCTTCGTATTTTACAAGCCTAAGTATCCTGGATCAACTCTAGCTCGATAAGCTTGTTGTCCCACACCTATAACCAATAAGCGGGAGAACAACAAGGTCTATCATACAATGCCTTAAATAATTCCATGTTAATCATAAACTGATAAGAGTTATTATGCGCAAACTCCACCAGTGGAAGATATCGTTCCCAATCGCCGCTAAAGTCAAGGGTGCACATCTATAGCATATCTTCTAACATCTGATTCATCCTTTTTATCTGCCCATTTGTCTGTGGGTGATAGGTCATACTCAATCGCAACTCTGTACCCATGGCCTCCTAAAAAATCTACCAAAAATGAGACACGAAGATCTTGTCCCTTTCGGACGCAATATCGAGCGATAATCCATGTAGTCTCACTATCTCAGCGATGAAGATCTGGGCATACTACCCCGTCGTATAATCTGTCTAAACAGGCAAAAAATCGTCCACCTTAGTTAATCCTGGGTGATTAGTCCATTATTAAAATTAAATAGGAATCATTAATGGTTTCATTCTTAGCATCGACGTCGAAACATATAATTATAATACGAATACTTTAATGGCCCGGTGTCAAAATTTTAATCTTTTTATTGACATGCAATAATTTAAACTATTAAACCACATTCACCATTACAGTGAATAATGCAATAAATGATTAAACAACTCAATAAATAAATGTGTTTGGACTAAAAACTCCATACTTAAATCCACATACAATAGTCCCTAATTAAAACCAAATCTAACAACTAGAAATAAAAATAGAAATGCAGTATCTCTGAAATAATCGCTAACTAAAGATGGGCGACATGCATGACTGAGATAACTGAATGATGGACATGAACTAATAAAAGTGGAAGCGTCTACTACCTAGGTCCTACAACATCCACAACAGCTGCAGCACGTCAAATAAGAATGGACTCCTAAGCTTGGCATCCATGTGACTGGACACCTAAAAGGGTTTTTACGAAAATAGATTTGAAGCGGGTTAGAGCCTAAGAACATTTGAAAAATATTTGCAAGTATTTAAAATGTAGTAAGAGCAGATATTGTATACATGTTAACTTCACGTGTGCTCACTTGAGATCCTCACCTCTCAACTACTTTGCACGCCTAAAGTATTTACCTAAACCATCCAGTTACACTACCTCGTCTGACTAGTTGAACTAAGTCTCTTCGAGCCTACTAACTCGTTGAGCTGACCCGTATTGCCCATACAATACGTTACTGAATTTACAAACCCTTTACCCAGTTAAAATTACCAAGTATTAAGTTTTCAGATAGTTTGGTTACTTTAGATATCACTATTTATCTTATCTACTAATGCACACATAGTAGAATAAATCACACGTATATAAAATGTACCACCCTTGTCATATATACGAATAAGGCATCCTTAGGTAAAGACCTGCGATGTGTGTATACCCCGCTATCGAGTTATGGTACATCACGTACTATGTAAAGGACTTTTGGTTCGAATTTACTCCCGAACCATAAATTTATGATTCACACAATTCGGAGGCGAATATAGTTTTAAGCCTTTGAACTATGCACACACCTAACACACCCAAATTATCGATCACACTATCATACACACAAGTAGTGCTCAACCATAAGTTCTATGTTTTGAGGCACAAGTCGAAAATATTCCTAATGCGCTCATCAGGATAAGATTTTCCACGACGCGAAACTTCCCATGATAGAAGGCAATACAGGTATGTTCACACATATAAGGAGTCACACAATAAGTATTCACAAAAACTATATATACATCATCAGTATAGGTATACACATAACCTATAATATATATCCCGTATGTAGTATATAAACCTTGAATGTCCTACGTATTATTAATTTACAATTATACTTGTCGTTGTATATACCCAAGTAATCCTCACTTCTCGAAGGGCCCTAATTACCCCTTACATTATTCCAGTAGTTATATTATATGCCTAACCTACTGGTATTATCCTTAGGTTAAAATTTACTCCTCTCGTGTAACCCATTTTATAAATCTCCAATACGTGACTCAGCCGATAAAGTCTCGTCGATCTCAATCCAAACCTTTCCCTTATTATGATTTATCGGATGTCAACTATATGCCCACTGACCTCCTCTAAGTCCTTATATAGTTAATAAAAGGTTCCTTGAAAATCGGGGTAAAGCAAATCTTAAAATAAATCAAGTTCCTCATTTCATCTTTAGTTGATCGATCGACAGTTTGATCAATTTATCAATCCATCGATCGATCGACATTCATGGGTCGATCGATCCTGCGTTTGGTAGTTTTGTCCCAGTTATGTTTTTTACCCTTTTTATCCCATAAAGCCTTTATAACACTTCCAAACTCACAGTCACGCATGTCAGGCCCTATAACAACATGTATAAATGATTTCTAACGTAACCAAATCATTAAATCATCAAGGGGAATCATTTAAAATGGATTAAATCTACACTTTAATCTCAAAACCCTAAATTACTCTTTCTTTGTTCAAGAACATCAACAAAACCAGATTTCTCCAAATTCTCATGTTAATAAATTATCAGATTTGTAAAGCATACATACATGGATGATGTCTATCGTAATTTCTACCCAAGAACATGAAATTAATCTCCAATCTAAAGCCATAATCATTTATTCATGGAAATTATTCAATCCTACACTAACATGGATATTATATGCACTCAAATTTTGCATGATAAACACTTGCCTGGAGTTTGTAGGTCTGATTTGTGCATAAAAGTGGTGGAGTCTTCTTCCTCTCCTTTTGATCTAAACTCGGTTGGTGGTGGTGGTGCAAAAGTGGTGAAGGAACCATCCGTGACACCTCGCCTATTCTAATCCTTGGTGATTAGTCCATTATTAAATTAAACATGAATCATTAATGGTTTAATTCTTAGCATCATTGTCGAAACATAATTATAATAATATTACCTTAATGGCCCGGTGTCAAAATTTTAATCCTTTTATTAACATGCAATAATTTAAACTACTAAACCACATTCACCATTCCAGTAAATAATGCAATAAATGTTACAACAACTGAATAAATAAATGTGTCTAGAATAAACACTTCAGATTGAAATCCACATACAATAGTCCATAATTAAAACCAAATCCAATAACTATAAATAAAAATAGAAATGCAGTATCTCCAAAATAACCGTTAACTAAAGATGGGCAACATGCCCGACTGAGATAACTAAATGATGGACATGAATTGATAAAAGTGGAAGTGTCTACTACTGAGTTCCTCCAATGTCCACAACAATTACAACACGTCAAATAAGAATGGACTTCTAAGCTTGGCGTCCCTGTGGCTGGACACCTAAAAGTTTTTTGCAAAAATAGATTTGAAACGGGTCAGAGCCCAAGAACATTTGAAAAATATTTGCAAGTATTTAAAATGCTGTAAGATCAGATATTGTATACATGTTAAATTCACGTTCCCTCATTTGAGATCCTCACCTCTCAACTATTGTGCATGCCTAATGTATTCTCCTAAATCATCCTAGTTATGTTACCCCGCCTAACTAGTTGAACTAAGTATCTACCTTCATACTAACTCGTTGTGCCCACCCATATTGCCTATATAATATGTTATTGAAATTCCAAACCCTTTAGCGAGTAAAAATTATGGAGTAAGTATTAAGTTTCCACATACAAGTTTAATTTAGATATCATTATATATCTTATCTACTAATGCACACATAGTAGAATAAATCACATGTATATATATGTACCACCCTCTTCATGTATACGAATAAGGCATACCTAGGTGGAGACTTACAATTGATTCATACTCTGCTATTGACCCTGGTACATCACTTACTACGTAAAGGACTTCCGGTTTGGAATCACTCTCGAACCATAAATTTACGATTCACACAATTTGGAGGCGAACATAATTTTAAGCATTTGGGCTGTACACCCACCTAACGCACCCAAATGACTAGTTAAACTATCATACACACAAGTAGTACTTAACCCTAAGTTCTATGTTCTGAGGCATAAGTCGAAAATCCCCCCAATGGTCTCATTAGCATAAGACTGTCGACAACGCAAAACCTCCCGTGATAGCAGGCAGCATAGGTGTATTCACACATATAAGGAGTCACACAATAGGTATTCACATAACCTCTATATACATCATCAGTATAGTTATACACAACCTATAATATATATCCCGTATGCAATATATAACTCTCGAACATCCTACGTATCATTAATTTATAATTATACTTCTCGTCATATATACCCAAGTAATCCTCACTTCTCGAAAGGCCCTAATTACCCCTATATTATTCCAGTAGTTATATTATATGCCTAACCTACTGGTATTATCCTTAGGTTAATGTTTACTCTTCCCGTAACTCACTTTATAAATCTCCGATATGTGACTCAGCCGATTAACTCTCGTCGGTCTCAAACCCAACCTTTCCCTTAGTATGATTTATCGGACCTCAGCTATATGCCCATTGACCTCCTCTAAGTCCTTATATAGTTAATAAAAGGTTTCTTGCAAATCGGGGTTAAGCGAACCTTAAAAATAAATCAAGTTCCTCATTTTAGTAGCAGTCGATCGATCGATCGACAGATTTGATCGATTGATCGATCCATCGATTAATCGACATTCATGGGCCAATCGACCGATCCTACGTTTGGAAGTTTCATCCCCGTTACGTTTTCCACCATTTTTATCCCTTAAAACCTTTATGCAACACTCCCAAACTCACAACCAAACATGCCGACCCTATAATAACATGTATAAATGATTTTGTAACGTAACCAAGTCATTAAATCATCAAGGGGAATCATTTAAATCGGATTAATTCTACACTTTAATATCAAAACCCTAAATTACTCTCTCTTTGTTCAAGAACATCAATAAACCCAGATTTTTCCACATTCTCATGTTATAAATTATCAGATTCGTACCACATACATACATGAATGATGTTTATCATAAGTTCTATCCAAGAAGATGAAATTAATCTCCAATCTAAAGCCATAATCACTTATTCATCAAAAGTATTCAATCCTTCATTAACATGGATATTATTTGCACTCAAAATTTTCAAATTAAACACTTACCTGGAGTTTGTAAGTCTGATTTGTATAGAAAAATGGTGGAGTTGTCTATCTCTCCTTTCGATCTAAACTCCGGTGGTGGTGGTGGTGGTGCAAAAGTGGTGTGGGGAGCCTTGGAATCCTTCACCTTCCTTCTCTAATGGCCTCTCTGTGATTTTATAACTGCTAACCCTAGCACCCTCAACGTACATTCTGATATAAACTTAGGAATTTCGTTGGTCCCTTTACTCTAAAAATCCAAAAGACCAAAATACCCTTTCGAGGTACCGATTTGGCCCAGGACCCAATCCAAACCTCCGAGTACACTTTACTAACTATCTCTACCCTTCCAAACACACTGGCGTACTCAAAATGATCATTTGGATGACCCGTATATAAATTACATTTTATTTCATAAATTTAATTTCTGATACGACTAACACGCGCGTCTTGACTAAATTACCGTAACTGCTATATTTCTCACTCACGATAATCATATTGGATTCTCACTAAGTTATTACTCGTTCACTAGGTAATACCCAATATAATTTATACAATTAAATATTAACCCTTGTCCAGCTAATTAGTATTTATTTAAATCAGGATTAATTTCCAATTTGAATTTAATTAATCCCAATATGAAAGTCATTAAAAATACGGGGTGTTACATACAGGGTGACCAAGTGGAGGCACGTAGCTACTTCACCTAGGTCGAGGAGAAAGAGGCCCATAAGAGAGCCATAACCTCATACAATATTGACACTTTCGACCCGAGAGATAAAAAAGGCTAAAAAAAGGGCAAACCGAATGTAGAGGTAGAATCCATCATCCTCATCGAGGACGAGCCAGAAAAACCATCTAAGTTAGTTCATCACTGAAAGTATAAATCAAAGAAAAATTAGTGAATCAAATAAGAAAAAATAGAGTATCTTCGCCTGAAGCCATGGAGACATGCCCGGGATTGATCGAGATATTATCTGCCATCGGCTTAATATCGATGAAAGTGTGAAGCCTCTAAAGAAGAGACAAAGATTTTACACAAGAGATTCGTGAGAATTCATTCAGGAGGAAGTTAAAAAGATATAGACAATCGAATTCATTTGAGAAATTCATTATCCCGGTTGGTTGTTCAACATTGTTATAGTGCCAAAGGCCAATGGTAATTGGAGAATGTGTATCGACTTCACCAACCTAAATAAGGCTTATCCCAAACATAGCTTTCCCCTACTTTAAATTGATCAGATGGTTGATGCTACGGCTGGGCTTGAATTGATGAGTTTCATCCATGCGTACTCAGGTTATAATCAAATTTTTATGCATGCTGCCGACATCGAGAAAACCTCTTTTATTATGGATAAAGGAACGTGTTGTTATGAGGTAATGCTTTCGGCTTAAAAAACGTAAGGGGAACCTATCAAAGGTTGGTAAATAAGATATTTGAAGACCAGATCGAGAAAATAATGGATTTTTATGTGGAAGAAATGCTAACCAAGAGTCTGAAGGCTAAGGATCATGTGGCCGATCTTGAGCACACTTTTGACAAAATGGATAAATACAAGGTGAAGTTAAATCCTGTTAAGTGCGTTTTCGGTATCAGTCCATGAATCAGGGGGTATATAGGCCAACCCCATGAAAATTAAAGCATTCATTTAAATGCAGACACCAAAAACTATTAAAGACGTTCGGAGACTAACGAGACGGGTCGCAGCCCTAAATCATTTTATCTCTTGGCCAGCGAATAAGTGTCTACTATTTTTCAAGATACTTGAAAAGTCCTTCATCTAGGATGAAGAATGTGAGAAAGCCTTTCAATAGTTGAAAACCTATATGGTTTCACCTATATTGCTATCTCGACCAATCCAGGAGAGAAGTTATTTCTGTACCAAGAAGTGTCAGAGTTGACAATCAGTGCGACATTCATCCGAGATGATGCTAGAGCCTAAAAGTTAGTAAAGTTTAATAGTAAGGCCTTGCAGGGGTCTATCTCAAATATTCGAGGATGGAGAAACTGGCCTTCACACTAATACATGCTTCCAAGAAAATGAAGTCATACTTTAATGCCCATACGATGGTGGTGTTTATCGATACTCCTATGAGGCAGGTCATTCATAAACTCAAGAGATCAGGTAGTTTAATGGTCTGGTCTATTGAGATTAATGAGTTTTACATCATCTGCCACCCCAGAAATGCCACTAAAGGATAGGCTTTAGTGGAGTTTTTTATCGAGTTTACATGGGCTGTAGTCGATAATGATGTTAAAGAAATAGAAGAGCCAATGGTTGTACCGAAGGAGGCTATGGTAAACACTACTCCGATCGATAGTATGAAATCCGAAATGATGTTATCGAAAAGTATTTTCTTCTCAAAGATGGAATTTTATTCGAGGATCTTTTTTTTAGAAGGAGCTATGACCTAATGTCTGTTTGTAGACGGTCATCTTATGAAAATAATTATGGTGCAGGGTTTATATTGTTGTCCTCAGATGTAACAGACATAGAGTATGCCTTGAGATTCATCTTCAAGGCATCAAATAATTAATCACAATACCAGGCCTTATTAGCCGATATTTCTATCACCAAGGCATTGAATGTACGTCAGATGATCATTCACTGTTATTCATAGTTGGTCGTCAACTAGATATTAGGCATTTTTGAGGTTAATGATGAGAATATGGTAAGATATTTAACGCGAGTCAGATAGGTGATGGTTAACTTCAAAGAAATTAAAATCAGGATGATCCCAAGATTTAAAAATTATCGAGTTAATGCCCTTGCCAGACTAGTGTCAACCACCAGGAGTGAGATTCGTTGATCAGTCCCTATAGAAATTCTACACATGCCAAGCATCTAAGAAAATGACAATGGACTTATGTTTTGTTTGAATCTAAATTTAGGAGAATCATGGAGATTCATTAGTCAAATACATTCAGGATGGTGAGCTCCCAAACTCTAAGGCTGAGAGGAAAAAACTCAGATATTCAGCTGCAAAGTTCACCATCATTGGTGATGTATTGTATAAGAGAGGGTTCTTACTTCCAATACTCAGATGTGTTCACCCTACTGAGGTAAATTATGTCATACGAGACATCTATAAAGGTTCATGCGCAAGTCATATTGGTGGAAGGTCTCTTGCTAAAAGGATCATTACCTAGGGTTACTGGTGGCCGACATTTGCCAAAGATGAAGTTGATTATGTAAAACAGTGTGACAAATGTTAGGTATTTTCTAGTATCCCTCACCAGCCTCATCAACCTCTCTCATCTATCACTGTGCCTTGGCCGTTTGCAGTTTGGGGGATTGACCCAGTGGATCCTCTTCCTAAGGCATCATGTAACTACCAATATCTGATAGTGGCTATCGACTATTTTTCAAAATGGGTAGAAGCCAAATCTATGATGTCTATAACATAAATTAAAACATTCAAGTTCATTTGGAGGAATATCATTTGCCGATATGGATTACCCCATACTTTTATATCGGATAATGGTAAACAATTCAAGAACCAATCATTAGAAGTTTACTGCAAGAGGGTCGGTATCAAGCAATTTTACTTAACACCAGGACTCATACGGGATAATGGTCAGACTAAGGTCACCAACTAGATAATACTTGATAGAATAAAAAGAAGTTGGAATATGCTAAGGTTCTATGGACATAAGAGTTACATGGGGTCCTATGGGCTTGCAGGATGACTGAAAGGATGTAAGGACAGGTTTTCCATCGTCCCGAGTTTACATTGTGTATGTCGTATACCATTATAACCGTCAAAGGAAGTTCACAATCATATGTTCAAGAAGGCGGATCCGAATATCAAGTATCTTTAACAATGGTCCTCTACGAGATTAATTTTGGTAAGGATTGTGTTTAAGTTTCGTAGATATTTTACTTTAGTATCGGGATATTTTTCTAAAATATGTGTTATCATAATGAGGCATTTTTTTAATTTAAAATGTTTTCTAAAATATCTGTAGGTGGATTTTAAAAAATATTATTTTTCATTGTTGTCGTTCAAACATCATGATCAAACGACATCACGTGTCGTTTCTTATGTCACGATATTGGACATTCCTTGCTTACTTCAAACGACCCTACACAATTTGGGTTTTAAATATGTCATTCCTTGGATGATCTAACGACATCTAATGTCATTCAAACGACATCAAGAATTCGTTCTAAGGACCTGCGTCACCTCAACTTTTTTATCAGCCTATAAATACCTATTTCGTGAGACTTTTCATTCAAGACTTTTACCACACGCAAAATGCATATCTGTAGATTTTTAGTCTTCACTTTTTAGGAAAAAATTATGTTTTAGATTCACACAAAACACCCCATAAACTTTTGTTAATAGTTTTGGAACCCAAACACTTCTTTGTCGAAGTTTCTCTTGTAGAAAAGGATTCTCTACTACTGGATTGGTAATTCTTGTGGGAGCTATTGCTGACCACTACTTTCATTGGGAATACTCAAGGGTATTCAGTGATGAAGGAAGAGCTGTGGTTTTGAGGTTCTCGAAAAAATCTTTATTAGTTTGAAGGCTGCAGTCTTTGTGTATTTTCAGCGATAAATTTATTACAGATTTCTTTATATAATTGTAAGTTGCGATTTACATTTAATAGTGAAATAAAGGTTTTGACCTTTGGAAGTTTTTCCTGAATATGATTGTTCCTGATATTGGACTGAAAATTGTTTCTTTGCATGTTTGATTTATTCACATAGATTCATGTTTAGGGTTTAATACAATAGGATTGAAGATTGATTCTAATTAAATAAGTTTTAATAAATTGGAAATTTGAAATTCCATAAATAAATGACATCACACATTCTCAAATTGGTATCAGAGCTTTAGCTCAAAATTTTTACCTCTTTACAAATTGGTATTAGAGAAGGTTACTAAGTTATCGAATGATCCTAATTTTTTTATTTTTTCGTCTGATACCTTTTGACTCCTCACGTTGTCAAATTGGTAATATAGGAAGTTGCTCCAAGTTATCGAGTGATCCTATTTTTTTTGTTTTTCCATCTGATACCTTTTGAATCCTCATGTTGTCAAATTGGTATCAGAGAAGATTTCACCAAATTATTGTGAGATCCTTTTTTCACAAAAATTTTGTGATATCAATCGGTTTTGAAAATTTTAATTTTTGAAAAATCGCAATTTTTTCGACGGATAACTTATATAATCGAATGCTCATCTTCGGTGGCACGAATTATGCCTATTGGAAAGCCCGCATGAGATCATGTTTAAAATCTATCGATGAAAGAGTTTGGCTTATATGTGAAAGAGGATGGACTCCTCCTAGTGTCACCATTGAATATGTCACCAATCCCAAACATGTGTCTAACTGGACTGAGGATGATTATAAATGGAGTACCTATAACTCTCGTGGCCTTGGTGTAATTTCTGAAGCCGTCACCCCAGATGAGTTTCGCCGTATTATGACATGAACCACATCAAAAGAGGCATGGGATATCCTCCAATTGACACATGAGGGTACTAACGCAGTTAAGGCGTCAAAATTATAAAATTTGACCACCCAATTTGAGACTATCACCATATTAGAGTCCGAGTGTTTTGATGAGTTTTATTCTAGGTTGTAGGACATAGTTAACACGAGTTTAAATTTCGTTGCGAAAATTAAGGAGTGGAAAATTGTTCAAAAGATTTTGAGGTCACTTCCATTCCGTTTTATTCCTAAGGCCATTGTTTTAAATTCATTGGGGATATTAAATACACTTAGGTTAGAAGAATGCGTAGGAGATA
The DNA here is from genome assembly GCA_949130495.1 of Sambucus nigra. Classification (NCBI taxonomy): domain Eukaryota; kingdom Viridiplantae; phylum Streptophyta; class Magnoliopsida; order Dipsacales; family Adoxaceae; genus Sambucus; species Sambucus nigra. Next base: position 36,190,557 of record OX422213.1, read on the forward strand.
TTCAAGCTTATGAGATCGACATGTTTCCTAAAATTATTAAGCCTAAGGATAAAGGGATAACTTTAAAGACTCAAGTTAAGAAAAAGAAAAAGGAAAGAGTTCGTGAGTCCGAGTCAGAGGGAGAACTTGATTTTGATGATGTGGACTTGTTTGCTAAAAATTTTAAAAAGTTTCAAAAAATTTCCAAAGAAAATTCTTCCAATAAAAATACTTTTAAGAAAATAAAACGAAAGAGGAGGCCAATGAGAGCGGTGAGAAATAGGAAGAGGCGAGACATTATGAGTGCGAGGGCAAAGGGCACAAAGATTTTGAGTGTCCCACTATGCTAAAGAGAAAGGGAAAAAAGATTGCTAACACTGTTGCTCTTAGTGATAGTGACATCGAGTTGGATGATTCCAAGAATGAATTACCACATGGAAAGTGAATTGCTTTTATGTCTAGTCACGTGAGCACATCTAGTTCATCCCATGACGATGAGGACATTTGTAAACGTGAGAGCCTCAATGATGTTTCGAGTCATTCAGGGGATATTGAGTGTGAGAGTGAGATTGGAAGTGAGGGTCAAAGCGATCTCCAAAAGGCATTTAGATATTTGTACATTGATACATTGAAGAAGAAGAAGATGAATAAAGATTTAGGTCTTAAGGTGTTAGATTTAGAGAGAGAGATAGAAGTTTTGAGGGAGTATGAGGCGTCGGTGAGTCAACTTAAGAAGGTGAGAGTTTCGTTATGTGAGAAGTTGATCGGCTTAAGTTAGGAAAAGAGTGAACTTGAAGCCCGTATGTTTAACTAGAAAGATATCTCTAACGTGCTTGGGAGGTCAAGGTCATTATATAGGACACATCTAATAAGGTTAGAAAGATGCTCCTCGGTCCTGCTTTGTATAATGTTGAGAGACTAGGAATGGGTTATAACGGTTCATCTACTTCCCATGTTGCACCCGAGTCGGTTGCCGAGTTTTTGATAGATTCATATGGATCTCAACCTAACCCACCTAGGCATACGTTTTCACGTAGGAGATCACGTCCTAGTCATTTTGAGAGAGGTGTTCCTAGCCCCATTTATGTTTGTTCCCATTGCAAGAAAAGAGGACACCTTAAGGAATTTTTCTTTAAGTTGGGTAGTGTGTCTTATAGGTTTTTACCTCGTTATGTTACTACACGTGTCATCATATGCACATCCACACATGATACTTTGCACGCTCTTGCAAATCGCATGAGAGATTTTGAGCACTTTACAGAGCAAGTTGAGCATTTAGTTAAGACTTCACACGATTTGATGGATTTTTTCATAGGATGTCACCACCTTTGGAAAACTCCTCCAGACCTAATGATTGAGGTTTATACTTGTTTGCTAGCATAGGATGATTTTCATAATGATATTTTATGCATATTGCTAGTGTGTACTACCATTGTATTTATTTTTTCCATTTTGATATTTTTTTGAAAAATCCAAAAAGATTTTTGTTTTTGAAATTTTTTGGAAAAATACAAAAAGATTTTTTATTTTTTTACAAAAAAATTAAAAACGTCAAAAATATTTTATTTTTGAGAGTGCATGAGGAGTATCGTCTCCTCGTTACCCTACCAACAACGCCGAGAGGGGAAATCAGTGTGATAACATCATTTAGGTGGTGAAAAACACAAGTTAAAAATCATTTTTATATGGCTATTTCAACATCAAACTATGGTGAATTAAAGGTCATAACTCTCTCAGCGATATGAGAGTGTATGAGGAGTCTCATCTTCCCTATACCCTCCCAACAATGCTGAGAGGGGGGCTCAGTGTGATAACATCACTTAGGTGTTGAAAAACACATGTTACTAATCATTTTTATGGTTGCTTCAACACCAGTTTATTACAATTAATGTAATGTATTAAGGTCAAAGTGTAACCATAAGCATCATATTTAGAACACCGTTCAATGGTGATAAGATAAGAATATGAATACACTACATTAGATCAGAAAAGATAACATGTTGATTGTATTATCAAAAGATCGTCAATATTAGCAAAAAAATTTAAATATTACAGACATTGTTCAAAGATGAGGAGAATGTTACATCAAATAAAGATGTTAGGACACAGGTGACCACCCAATTAAAGATAAAAACTCAAGCTTCTTTTTGTTGATCAGCCTCTTCTCGAATGACATCATCAACAACATATTTGGCCCGAGCTTCTTCCTCCATAGTGCCACCGTTAGTCGCTTTCGTACCATTCAAAACTATAGTCTTAGCCATAATATTCTCGACAGTGAGAGACATAGCCTCCACTCCGACTAGTGTCGTTGTAGCTATCGGGTCAGCACAGTCGAAAGCTTTCAAGTCCTCAACTAGCTTAGGCTCAACCTTGCCGAGATCAGGATATTTAAGAAGGTCCCAATGACAATCCATATTGGCTGCCTTTTTAGGTATTGGAAACCATAGCCACCAAACTCCTTAGATGATTTTAAGGCTTCGATATCTTTCCTAACAGACTCATTAACTTTGGCTTTATGCTTGAGTTACATATATTTAATTTGGGCATCGTGGCCCTTCTTCAGGACAGGCAACTCGTTCGCTAATTTCTACTCAATATTTATAATCTCTTGCTTATGGATCCGCTCTATATATTTCAAATATTTCTTCAAAGTCTTATTGGCCTGGATGGCCTCAATTGCCTGCTGAACTATAGGGAGGTTCTTCTAGATCCACTGATGCATCTAGTTAAGGGTGATCAGAGAGTGGAAAATAAAGGAAGACAAAGTTAGCATAAGACGAGACGATACTTAGGCAATTTGAAACATTTGTAATCGTGGACATTTGTACTGGAGTGTCCTTGTGGATAGAAAAGTCCCCTAGCCGAGGAGAATCTATAACTTGGATAAATCTCCTGTCAGACTCGACCCGTATAGACCCGGTAGCTCCCTTGGCCCTATTATTATCCCTGATCACGGAGTCAGTAGAAATGGTTAACTACTCCAACCTAGAAGTGAGGACGGTATCATTGGATATGGGGATGTCTTAGTCGGTGGTGGTCGGGAACGAGCCATCCTTTTATGCTTCTTCGAAGGAGGGGGACTAGTACAGACACCTTCAACCTACTCCTCCCTTTTCTAGCCCCCCGTCTTAGATGGGCCCACCAGTTGTTATAATTTTGGCCAGGGTGTGGGATTCTTGATGGACAGCTTGTTCATGTTATCCAAGATCGGGGCAACCATCTTCCAAATTTCCTTTATCATATCGGTTAGACGACCTGTAAACAAAAGATGATGGTTTGTATCAGTATATAAATAAGATATGACATTGGAGTTATAAAAGTTTGGATCTTACACATCTCTGATAGGGGATCAACCCCCACACCCATCTTTTCAAAAATACCAGAAATCATGAACTGCTTAAACACAACCATCCCTCTCTCCTTACCCTGACATCGAATATGATATATTTTCTCTCGACCGTTAATACTTAGGTCGGTGTCAATTCCGGCTGACGTTGATGCATTTCCCCATTTAACCCTTATCTCGTAGACACTACACAGAGCGTCAGTATCAAACTCCCAATCCCCCAACACAAAGAAGTATCGGGCCTTCCAGTGATGGTTGGAGATTTGGTTCACAATCAAGACCTTTTTAGTTGACTTCCTAGCTATGAGGCGATAATAATCTGTTTGATCTTTCATTATGGACACAACATAACATGCCTGAAAGAAGTTGATAAGAAGGTCAATCTCGTGGCACAATCTCTTTAAATGGATAAAGTCGTTGATGATCCTATAGGCATTTGGAGAAAGTCGATCTGAGGAAAGGCCCAAACTATCATGGATAGTTTTGATGTTTAGGTGGATTGGAAGCCTATAGTCGACATTAAATATTTATTCATACACAACTACCTCACCCTCTCGATCAGTGTAAGCTTTCTCCTCATAGTTCGGGACACTCATAGTAATGGAAAACTTGATCCCACAGATATACCTCCACATCAGAAGTTTTGTATCTCTGATAGTGCTACAAAAGTTTGTAGAATAAGATGTGTTAAGTGGCTCCTCATCTGAATCCTCCTCCTCCTACTACTCAACACCAACGGAAAGGGCACCGCTTTGGAATCTTAAGGAGTATCCGGCGCTAGTCATAGCTGACAAAGGAATATCCATTGGGGGCTGTGAATCTAAAAACTCCAGTCTCATCTCGTCTTTATTTGAGGCCTCTTGGGGGTCTCTATATTTCTAGACTTGACAGCATCAGTATCGTCTATATGGGACTATAGAGCTTGTATTGCCTCGTCCAATGAATCTTCCTTCTCAGACTCCCTATATACAGAGGGGCTGTAACCCAAGAATGAGGACATAGCCAGTGACCCCTATGAAGAGTTATCATAGAAAGTGTCACTACTTATATCAATAACATTAGTCTCGACTGGTGATGGATATGTGAAAAGTGGAGGAGGACGAACAATAGCTAAGGGGGTTGGGCTAATGGGATGTCTTGACTCTGCCTCTACTATTTTCATAGCCTTGACCTCAGCCCAACGAATCTCCCTCAGTATATGTTCACTGCTCACCTAATTCATTTAGTCTAGTGTACATCCAAACAAGAAAAAGGGTTGACCTAACTTGACTAAAGGATCAAAGGAAAAAAGCCCAACCATTTACCAACTAAATTAGTTAAGAACAATAATGGAGACCACCGAAGAAGATGACCATAGGCACACTAAAGAACTAAACTAATGACACAAAGCTCGCTCTCTCACCAGAACAACCTCCTCTCAACTCCCTAAACCCGAAAAATCACACAAAGTCACTAAACAACCCCTAAACTACCACAGATGGTTGTCAAAAAGTTCAAAACTTGCCGAAAATAAAAAACAATAAAAAATAGTAGAATAAGGAATGAACAAAGAAAAATAAGGGCGGACTATTACCTAAATAGAAAGAAAGACGTTATAATGAAAAATGGGATGCAAAACTCGCCTGGATGGAGGTGGGTTGGAAAGAGAGGAAACGAGGGCTTGAGGTTTGCAAAAAGGCTTGAGAGAGGGAAGGGAAGTTGGAGAAGAAATAGAAAATTTGAGAAATTTGGGTATTTTAATGGTGAAATGATTGTGCATGTTTCTTGGGGCACGCGTCATTAGGGCATGAGTCCCCAAGCAGACATGTTGTCACCAATTCTTGACAAACACGCCAACTCACGCATTTGCTGATATATGTCCAACGAAGGACACTTGAACGACTCTTTTGTTCTGGGGCCCTGAAAAGATAACCTCGACCTCAACAAGGCCCATTCACATATCTAAAATAGCCTCTAACACTGGAGGGTATTATCTCCATAAGGAGTCGGATGACTATAACCCTCAGCCTTCCATTCACATTGAAGAATAAGGTCTAGGGGTGATTGATATGAATAAGTGTAACCTCATCCTAGACAAGACTTATCCCTATGAAATGACCTCTACCCAATGTCCATCAGATTCATCTGCATATGGGCCCACATCATACAATCTTAACCTCTGAGAACTCGTTCTCAAAATAGTTTTAGCCACATGCAAAGGTTTAATCTATAGTCCAAGATGATCTCGTGGCTCGGCCATTGTCGTATGTCAGCCTCTCACCACACCAACAGGCCGAGACCACCATGAGTTTTCCAATATGATCTTTACAGTCTCAGAGTTATGTCCCTAGAAGACCATCTCTATAATCTCAACTCAATCTAGACCAACAAAGTCAACTTCAGTATTTTATGAGGGATACACGACTTGTGCATCATCGGGCCACGTGGACATACCGTTGCAACAGTTCTCCAGACCATGTGAGGAAATATTTCATCATCATAATATGCTTTTGTAGTGGTTGACTTTCTATTTATGAAAACCGCATTAATTCCTTCTCTTTTTTTCTTATTAAAGTTACAATAAGACTCTAGTGTCATCTCTTCATTACTTTATCAAGATGGTGCAATCGATTAAAGATCGGGCAATTAATGTCTATATTGAGATCGAGATTAAGCTCCAAGTCTTATAGGTTAACGAGAAGGACGTTTCATTTCCCTCAGCTAATAATCTTTTCCCTTTTTTGGAAACCTTCGCTATCATAAATCAAAGGCCCTAAATGCTTTAATCATATATCAAGATTGGAAATCTGCTAAGGACTTTGGTATGATGTCCTTCCAACGTGAATTCATGTAGAACATCACGCCACCATAATAACATGGTATATAGGAAAAATATGAGGCCCAAACTGAGAAGTGTGATATAGATCCATACCTAGGTACAAAATAAGACCCTTTAGTGAGGTTTATATCAGTAATAGAAAGACCTGCAACCAAAAACATTCTAATGGAGCATGCTATGAAAGCGGGGAGGAACTTATTGTTTAAGTAAGGATAACTACTAGTAAGACATCCCCTAAGTAGATAAGACTAAAGCAACTAGTCATAAAGAAGCCCTTCATTTTCTTGCTTCCTTACAGTTCAAAATGCCTAATGCTTATTATCTATTGCTAGAAGCTCCCAATCATGTCTAGTCAAAGTCTATCTTGTCCTTACCACGAGTAATTTTCCTTAGCTAACAAGCATTTAATTTTTTCACATATTAGTGGGTTCACAAGAGTAGGATCTCTTTCACAATGGAGTAGGATCTGATTGATCCACTTACATTTATGTATTCTCTATCTTTCTAATCTCCTTCTTTGCATACTTACAATCCTGCGATTATATCTCCATGGATAACTTAGCTAGAGCTTGAGCTGCTAACATATTTGAGTAGAGATTATCTACATCATCAGGTGACATTGCCAAGAAGCTTGTTTAAGTCCATATATTGATTTCTATAAAAAACAAAAAATGTTTTCCTTTCCTTCTTCTATGACGCCTTTTGTTTGTGCCATATAGACTTATTCTTCCAAAATCCCATTCAGAAAAGTTATTTTTACGTCCCTTTGGTGCAACTCAAAATCATAATGAGACAATAATTCTAAGATGATTCGTAGAGAATCCTTCTTCGAAATAGGAGAATAGGTTTCAACATAATCAATGCCTCCTCGTAGATTAAAACCTTTGGCAATTAGTCTGAATTTATGTTGTTCGCTATTGCCTTTTAAGTCGCGTTTGGTCTTATAGGCCCATCTACACCCAACTTGTTTATGTCCTTCCCACAATTCAACCAACTCCGAGATTTAATTAAAATCCATAGATTTTATATCCTCATTCATGGCATTAATCCATTTGCAATAATCATTTATGTTAACATCTTATTCATAAGTAACTGTATCATCAATATCCCCTATGTTAAATTCCATTTCTTATAAATACATCATATAATCATCCGAAATAATCTATCACCTATTTATTTCAAACATGCTTAATGCTAATTCTTATTGTGCCTATATAATAGGTTCATTAGATATGGTCTCATTATATGGTTGTTTGGTTTGTTGATCAATCATATGTTGTTCTTCATCATTGATCGATTTAACACTCGAATTAGTAAGTACATTAGGAATAACGGGAACATTATGAACTTGGGGTAGAGGGAATTGTACCCTTACTTCTTAAATGATCACATCTTTACATTCATCACTCCCACTAACTTCCCTTTTTTAAATAAATTTAGTGTTTTAAGTTTCAATAATTCTTGTAGTGTAATTAGGATAGTAGAACCCATATCCCTTTGATTTTCTAGACACCCAATAAAATGACATGTCAACGTTATGGGATCTAATTTCTTTTCTTGCATTTGTAAATTATTTCTTCCGCTAGGCAACCTCAAACACATAAATGTCGTAAAAAGGGTTTCCATCCTTTCCACAATTCAAAAGGTGTCGGGAATTACCTTATTAGGAACTCAATTTTATTCACAATCATCATAAGAGCATGCATCCATAAGAATATAGGCAAATTAGTTTAACTTAACATACTCCTAATCATTTATGTAATGGTATAGTTGTTCCTTTTAGCTGCACCATTCTGCTAGGGTGATCTTGGAATTGTATATTGTGTACAAATACTTAACCGTTCGAGGATTTTAGAAAATAGATCAACGCCCCCAATTATCATATCTTCTATAAAATTCACCACCTTTATATTCAATCTAAGAATTTTCACCTTCTTCCATCTTGGATTTTGCCTCTTTTCTCTGCGTGCTTGGTATGTTTGCCTTTAATACAATCCACACACACACGTCATAATCATCATAATCCAAGTTAGGGTGAATTCCCTATTTAATTATCCTTTTAATTCTTTTTCTGGATATGTGACCTACCTTTGTATGCCACAAGTAAGCAGATTTGTCATTTAATGAGAAACTTTTTGTTCCAATATTAGGATGCAGGGATATAAGAGACTCAAAAAAAATATTTTCAAGGTTAATTAATATAGACCATTCACCAAAAACCCATAACCAATAGGAGAAGCATCTTTAAATAAACTAAATCCATTAAGTTTGAAATCAATTAGGATCAAGTTTTGACAATGAAATTAAATCTTTAGAAATTGTAAGAACATAAATGAGTTCTTTTAAATCTAATTAAAAATCGAAATCTAAAACAAATCTAAAAACTCCAATATCTTCGACTATAGTTCTCTCCCGATTTCCCATGTAAAGAAAGGCTTCATTTTGTTTGTTCCCAAGTTGAAAGGCATCCTGCTTCAAATTTAAAACATGACAACTAGAACCGGATTCAATCCACTAAGTGTTAAAAGGAACCTTAATTAAATTTGATTTCAAATGTACCAAATACAAAGGCTTACCTTTCTTTTTTAACTAAGCCATGACCCACCATACCCATTCACTTTCTACTTAAGCTCCATCTTCAAATCGAAATTAACCCATCTTTCATAAACCCAACATATCCACATTCACCCATTTCAATTCTTACCTGATTTCTTAGGTGCCAAAGTCCCCACATTATAAAACCAAAGACAATAATATCCAAACACACAAAAAAACATGTGTTTTAATCTCCCTTTTACCCTTTTATCCAAAATACCCCTGAACATTATTCCCACATTTCTTCTAACCCTATTTCAATTACCCCCAACGCCCCACTACCTACATGCAGTTATGTGCTTTCCTAAATTACCCCCACCTAATTTCCAAAAACTCTCCCAATTTAACCCCACGCCACTATTCTTCAAACTTTGTCCCTTATCCCCTTGCTCCATTGTGCCTACTCTTTAAGAAGATCGAGACTCATTTGAAGAAAACAAGCATTGTAAAGAGAAAAATCCTAAAGAGGAGAATAGGGAGAGAAACATCTTTGTAAATATTTTTTTTATTTCTTTTATTTTTCTTTAGAGATTTTGTGAGAATTAAAATGTGAGAGTTTGGATTTTATTGAAGAGTTTTGAGTTCAACTTGCAATTCAAGAAGACTTGATTATAAGATTTGTTCTCTTATCTTTACTTTTGTTTTAATTTCATGCTCAGTTTGTTGATAATATTAAATTTGTTGTGTTGTATCACCATGTTAGGCTAGAACCCCCTTTCAAGGGGTGGGGGTGATCCCATTATTTGATGTTAATACCATTTTAATTAGTTTATTTAAATTAAATGTCCCTTTGATGATTAACTTTGCACTCTCACGTTTTAATTTACGCCTCGAGAGAGGGTAAATAATTTTCAAGAGAAAATCGAGATTCTAGTCTTAGTTTCCATTTTAGAATCGAACTAGAGATAGGTTTTTCTAAAATGTGGAATTATATCTTTGAATTTAAACTCTAAGTTTAATTCTATGATTTAAACCAATTCAGTAAATTTATCCTAGCGGGTGGTTTGTCAAATGATATTTGGATGTACTTTTCAAGAGTTGGAAGGAGTGTTAAATTTAAATTTTTAAAAGGTTATTATTAAAATTACATTTGCAACGAGAGTTGATTTGTAATTTTGATACTAACTTGGGAGTTTTAGTTTGAATGAATTAACTAATAAGATTAACTAGAATATATGGTGTAATCCCATCCCTTATTAGCTCTCACTTTGATTTCCTCATTCATCTCATATTTGCATTTTTATTTAGTTAGATTTAAATTATTTTTCATCACACTTTTTAGTTAGTCTTTAGATCTTTGATTTAGTTTAGTCTTATTTCACCCTCATCACATAATTGTTTTAATATTAAAAAAGGTAAAAAAAATAGAAAAAGTAAAAAGTCTAAAAAGAAATTAAATAAGAATGCATTACATCTCTCTTCTCTTATATGTTCATCCTTAGATTAGGATTTATTCTGTTACTTACCTCTACACTCTAGTTTATTATATTTTTTTGCAGGTATTTGAATGTTTTGATTAGAAAAGCTTGCAACAACGACAAAAACACCGATTTTTTTTTCTATAAATATGCATGAGAATAAATCCTATCATTTAATCACCAATTTCATACTAAAACCCGAAAATTATATAGGGTTTACTACTATGAATCAAGAAATACATTGGACATTTAAATTAAGAAAGAAAATTCTTTCTTGGATATAGTGATTAATGATTTCCTCTTGAACCTCTTGCCTCTTCTCCTCTTTGGCCTTTGTTCCTTTCTCTCTTGAGGTATGACTGCTAGGTTTAGGTTTCATTATGTGTGGGGAGTTATTAATCTTGCCCTTAAACTTATATTAACTCCAATTCTAGAGTTAAGTCTAATTCCCCATTTTTGGACCCCCAAATGGGGTCGAACCTATAATTAAACTAGTCCAATAAACTCCCAACTTATATACCTATACCCCGGACCATTTCTAAAGATCTAAAACAGCTAAATGAGTCCATAAAACCCCTTGAAACGAGACCATTTCTAGGGTTTTAAATCTGAGTTGTGGAAGCGTCTAACTCTTAAACTTAGGTTTAATATCCTTAATCCTGAAATAAGACTAACAGGCCAAGCCCAATGTGAAACCCCGACTAATTAAATACCGGGTAGCTACTCCTTTATTAAATTAATTCAAAATGCCAAGTTGGTCCAGTTAATAGCATCACTGTCGAAAACATTTTAATGATTACTAACCACCTAGTATTTAAAAAGTAAGTTGCCAAATTTTAATTTAAGTCTGATTAACATGCAATAAGTGTAATGAAGAATAATAACACCATTCACCATAAAGAAGTAAATAGAATAACCATCACATAATGTAAATAAAGTCTGGAGGAAAACTCCTCACTACAAAACCAAAACTGAAATAACTAAACTGAATACTGAAACAATACATGCCAAAGTCTGAAAAACTGTAATGGAAAGATGTCTCTAATAGAAATGGGCAACATGCCCTACAACAGATAGAATACTGAATACGGACTCCAAATGATAGAAGCGTCTAAAAGCAATTCCCTGTAACTTCCACAAACAGTTACAGCTCGTCACCTGAATGAGTATCCTATACATGGTGTCCTTGTGGCTGGGCACCTAAAATGGTTTTACAAGAAAAATAGATTTGAAAGCAAACGGGTCAGAGCCCGAATGTGGAGATATTTTAAAAACCTGCAAGTGCTTTAAAAACATTTAAAACATTAAATGCAAAGTACATGTTAGGACGTGCACTCACCTGATATTCTCACCTCTCGTCTAACTGTGCACTCCTAATGTAAGTACCCATCTAAAACGACACAAACCACTAGCTAAGTAACATCAAATATAGCTAGACTGTCATAGGTCCTACCCTTATTACTCGGTTCCATTAACATTATAACGATCTCAGTTTAAATAGGTGCTTAACGTAAATTCAGGTTCTCATACAAGAGTAATACAACTCGTTATAAATTAACCCTCTATGTTATTCCATAGTTACACACAATACTATATAAAAGTTCCCAGTTTATTAAGCGTATATTTCCACAACATAAATATACAATATAAGCACCCCGAGACTAAGCTGCGGTGCACACATACTCTGCTATCCATCCCGGTACATCACGTACATAAGGATCACATATTTCGAATCTCTCAGGAATAGTTCAGATAACACAAATCACAAATAGTGGAGCCGAACACAGTCACATCACATGGGTCACGCACATACCTACGCTCCCACGATCAGCGGACTTACTAACATCCCAATAAGTCTTTCTCTGACCTATGTTCATCGAGGTAACCAGTCTAAATCCGGGCAACACAAGGATTAGAGGGCCCTAAGCGAACGCAAACCTCCCATGATAGCAAGTATGGTAGATATGTCATACACACAAAGCATATACCAATACTAAGTAAACACACGTCTTAGTAATCCCGTAGTTTAATTGTAGTACTATACTCATTCTAGTACCAATATATAATTTATACACTTTATACGATTCCGGTTTATAATCATACGCGCCATAATTTATTCTCACGTCGTAGTAGACACTCACGTCTCAACCCAAACGGTCCATTGATTTAAATCACTCGTATATAATTTACTCCTCATAATAACCCAAAAGTCCCAAATCTATCAATACATCATCAAAGGAATGTTATCTCTACCCTCGAACAAGTTTACGGGACTCCCAAAATCAAAACAGGCCAAAAAGGCCTAAACTGCCAGCTCGTTAGAAGTCTCGTTCGAACGAACTGTACCTTCTAACGAGATCTCGTTCGAACGAAGTTATCGAATGAAGTTCCCTTTCGTTAGAAGCGACTGGTCAACTCGTTAGAAGCTCGTTCGAACGAGCTCGTTCGAATGACCTGGGAAGGTCTTCTAACGAGGGACCAGTTTCGGCCCAGATTTTTCCCAATCTCGTTTGTCACCATTTCTACTCCTCGAATCTCCTATAAAATTAGTCCCAACTATTGTTTTAAGGTCTCTAATCAATCCTAAATATACTATAGTCACATCCTAACACGTTTTAAAGGATTAATTCATCCTAACATCAATCAATTTACAAATCTCTACACTTTTCCCCCAATTATTCAAGAACATAAACCCTAGAATTTGTAATCATCAATTAGGCCATTCTAGATCCGTTTTTGTTACAACAAACATATATTAATACCAGAATAATCATCTCTATGTGATTCTACATGCAATTTGTCCTCAATATTCAAGTTCTAAGTCCAATTAACATGGGTTTTCATTTATCTTCCAAGAACAATTGTAAATCTTCAAATTATCTAACATGGAAGAAACATTCTCTGAATTAAAAGAAATTAAATCACTTGCCTCGATTGTCTCTGAATTTGGTATTGATTTTGTAAAGATTTTCTGCAGAATTCCTTCTCCTTCTCTCCCTCTCTAAGCTTTCTTCTCCAATGGCTATGGTGGCTAGGGTTTGTTTATGGAAAGTAATAGAACCTAATTCTAATAACCTACGTAACCTATTGGGTTAACATGGGTTGGTTAGTGGCTTAGTGGGTCAAACCCACATCAGATTTACTTCTCTAATTTTCGTCATTTTTAATTCCTAAAAATACGAAATTACCAAAATACCCTTTATATTGCCGGTATGGCCTAAAAATACCCCGGGACCCAAACTACACCCCCGGCTAGTGTTTTCTGACTATCTCGACCCTTTCGGACGTGTTGGCGCACTCAAAACGACCATACGGTTAATATAATTTAAATTCACTATTATAAATAAAATAATTATATCCTGACGCGACTGTCACACGCGTCCCAATAAAATGACGAAATTGCCGTATATCAATCTCACGACAATTTCATAATTCAACATTCATATAACATCATGTATACTCAATATAGTCAAATACCAACTCACAACTCGCTAGCATTTTACCCGGATTAATTCCCAATTAATTCTCATTTAATTAATTCATCCCCAAAAATAAATATAACCAAAAGTACGGGGTATTACATACTTCCCCCCTAATAATAGAATTTCGTCCCGAAATTCGAAACTAGAAAGTACCTGCTAAAAACAACTCTGGATAACGTTCGCGCATCTCATCCTCGCGCTCCCATGTGGACTCCTCGACATTGTGATGTCGCCACTGAACACGCACTAACGGAACTATCTTTGACCGCAACTTCCTCTCACTTCGGTCCAAAATAGCAATCGGCCCCTCCTCGTAGGAGCTATCCGGCTGGAGATCGATGTCCTCCACAGCAATGTGAGAATGAGCCAAGTTATATCTAAGGTATTTCCTTAACGAGGAAATATGGAACACATCGTCAATTCGATGCAAATGTTCCGGTAACCCAAGTCTATACGCAACCGGTCCGATCCGCTCAATAATAGGAAACGGCCCCACATACCTTGGTGCCAACTTCCCCTTCTTCCCAAAACGCATAATCCCCTTCATAGGAGATACTCTGAGCAAAACCTGGTCCCCCACTTGGAACTCTCTGAAAAACCTCTTCGCATCACCATAACTCTTCTGCCTGTCTTGAGCTACCCGAATGCGACTCCGAATCAACTCAATTCTTGCCGAAGTATCCTGAATCACTTCCGGCCCAAGTAGTTTGTTGTCCCCCACCTCTAACCAACATGCTGGGGAACGACAAGGCCTACCGTATAGTGCTTCAAACGGAGCCATGCCAATAGTGAACTGATAGGAGTTATTGTAAGCAAATTCCACCAGTGGAAGGTACTGCTCCCATCCACCCCCAAAGTCAATAATGCACATGCGCAGCATGTCCTCCAACATCTGATTTGTGCGCTCTGTCTGCCCATCGGTCTGCGGATGATAAGCCGTACTCAACCGCAATTCCATGCCCATGGCCTCCTGGAAACTCTCCCAAAACCGCGAAACAAATATCTTGTCTCTGTCAGATACGATATTCAGGGGCACACCGTGAAGTCTCATAACCTCTGAAATAAAGAGCTGGGCATACTGTCCCGTAGTGTAGTCAGTTCTTACGGGTAAAAAGTGAGCGATTTTGGACAACCTGTCCATAATTACCCAAACGGAGTCGTGACCCCTCTGTGACGTAGGCAACCCCGTGATAAAATCCATGGATATGCTCTCCCACATCCATATCAGGACCTCTAACGGCTGTATCAGTCCTGCTGGTCTCTGATGATCCACTTTTACAAGCTGACAAGTGGCGCATTTCGAAACAAATTCAGCGATATCTTTCTTCATACCGCTCCACCAATACTGGCGTCTCATGTCTTGGTACATTTTTTCCCCTCCGGGATGTACCGCGAACCGTGAGCCGTGCGACTCTGCCATTACCTCATGTCGCAATTTCTCCCCTTTCGAAACTACCAACCTCCCATTGAAGCGTAATACCCCATCTGAGCTAACGGTATAGGACTCGGCTCCCTCTACTAGTAATCGAACTATCTGCTCCTGACAGAACGAGTCATTAGCCAGTGCCCATACTACCTTCGTGACAATCTGCGGTGTAACAATCATCATAGACATGAAAGATCGGGCCACTGCATCCTGGTGTCCCAACTCCTTCCACTTTGCCTTCCACACCTCTGCCACCTCATCTGCTGGCCTATGGCTCAACGCGTCTGCTACCACGTTAGCCTTACCCGGGTGATACTGGATGTCGAACTGGTAGTCTTTCACAAACTCAAGCCACCTACGCTGTCGCATATTCAACTCCTTCTACGTGAACAGGTACTGTAGGGACTTGTGGTCCGTGAACAGTTGGAACTTATCCCCCAAAAGATAGTGCCTCCAAATCCGTAGGGCAAATACCACCGCCTCCAATTCCAAGTCATGTGTGGGATAATTCTTCTCATGAGGCTTAAGCTTACGGGAAGCATAAGCTATGGCCTGTCTCTCCTGCTGTAATACACCTCCAAGCCCTTGCAAAGACGCATCGGTGTAAACCAAATACTTAACTCCCGGTCTCGGCAATGCTAACACAGGTGCTGAGGTCAATTTGTCCTTCAATTCATCGAATGCCAGCTGACAGGCATCACTCCAGATGTAGGGCACACCCTTACGAGTCAGATGTGTCAAAGGACCTGCTATCTCAGAGAAACCCCGAATAAACCTCCTGTAGTATCCTGCTAGACCTAAGAAACTACGAATCTCCGTCGGTGTCGTGGGCTGTCCCCACTCCCTCACCACGGATACCTTCCCCGGATCAACAGATATTCCCCGGTCGGAAATAATGTGTCCCAAAAACTGGACCTCCTTCAGCCAAAACCCGCATTTCTCATATTTTGCATACAGCTCGTTTTGACGCAGTGTCTGCAAAACCTGCCTCAAATGCTCGGCGTGCTCCCCCTCTGTCTGGGAGTAAACCAGAATATCATCAATGAAGACAATGACAAACTGGTCTAGGAAATCCCTGAACACTCTGTTCATCAAGTCCATAAACACTGCTGGAGCGTTGGTCAAACCGAAAGGCATAACCCGAAACTCGTAAGAACCATATCTCGATAAGAACGCAGTCTTCGAGACATCCTCCTCCCTGATATGCAACTGATGGTATCCCGATATCAAATCAATCTTCAAGAAGAAAGAAGCTCCTCTCAACTGGTCGAATAAGTCATCGATTCGAGGTAACGGATACTTATTCCGTATCGTGACCTTATTCAACTCTCGGTAGTCCACACACAATCTCAGTGAACCGTCCCTCTTCTTCACAAATAAAACTGGAGCGCCCCAAGGTGAGGTACTCCTACGAATAAAGCCCTGACCTAACAGCTTCTCTATCTGATCTCGTAGCTCTCGCATCTCTGCCGGAGCCATACGGTACGGTGCGCGTGCTATAGGCCTCGTATCTGGCAATAGGTCTATAACAAAATCTATCTCTCGACTGGGGGGTAGGCCTGGTATCTCCTGAAACACATCCGAATACTCCCTGACAACTAGAATAGAATCTAAAGGAATCACAACCTCCTTAGAGGTATCCTCCTCTAGGTAATACAAATGAGCGGTCGAGCCTCCCTCTGGGCGAGGCATCGCCACTACGAACATCTCTTGCCCCAGAATGGCAAAAACAATGCTCCCGCTGAAGGAATCAATCATGGCCCTATAAGCTAAGAGCCAATCCATACCGATAATCACATCGTGAACATGCATATCTAATACCAACATATCTGCAGGTAATACCAGACTACCAATCCCTACTCCCACTCCCCGGCATATAAAGAATATAAGTGACCCACTCCCCAATGGTGAGTCGATACACGTCACTGTGCTCTCCGCCGTAGCTAACAATCCTAAAGCTTTCGCAAAATGTGTAGCTATAAAACAATGTGTAGCCCCCGTATCAAACAATACCCGACCCATAGTTCTATGGATAGGAAACGTACCCTCAATCGCGGGCGGTGCCTGTGGAACTGCAGCCTGGTGAACGTTATAGACACGTCCATACTGTAGCTACCCCTGCTGAACTGGGACTGCTAGAATGGGTGGCAATACTGCCATCTGTGGCTGTGTGGGGAGAGCGGCGGGAAACATAGGCCTCTGTGGCTCCTGGCGAGCACCCTGCTGCTGCTGCTGTGGGGCCCT
Source organism: Sambucus nigra (assembly GCA_949130495.1). Lineage (NCBI taxonomy): Eukaryota > Viridiplantae > Streptophyta > Magnoliopsida > Dipsacales > Adoxaceae > Sambucus > Sambucus nigra. The sequence continues at coordinate 36,207,868 of OX422213.1, forward strand.
GCCCCTATCAGGACAATCCTGTCGCTTATGGCCAGTCTTGCCACAAATAAAACACTTCCCTGGGAAGTTCCCTCCTCTCTGCCCCTGCGGTCCTCGGCCCTGGTGGCCGTTACCGTTCCTCCCTTGGCCCTGCTGGCCCTGGTGAAACTGCTGCCCATTCTGCCCCTGTTGGCCCTGATGGCCGTTTGGACCCTGATGGCCCTGATGGAAACCTCCATGTACTTATCTGTAGTTCCCTGATCGGAACCTCTTCTGATCCCCCTGCTGAGAACCCTGTTCACCCTGTCTCTGCCCATGAACAGATTGTGCCCCACCGGCACCATGTCCTCCTGTCCTGCCCTGATGGGTAGACTCTCCCGATCTCTTGCTCTCAGTCATATGAAAGCGGTGATCCTGGCAGTGTAACAAAGCAGCGTTAACCACATCAGAATAAGTGGCCAACGAAAGGTTCCCTAACAGATGCTGACGGATCCTCCATGTCAACCCGTCCGTGAACTTCTCAATCTTCTTCTTTGTTGGTATCTCATCTGGAACGATATTCAACAGATTCGTGAACTCGGCCTCATACTCGGCCACGGTCTTACCCTCTTGCCTCAGATTCATCAGTTTCCTCCTCATTTCCGTGTGAACAGCCGACGGAAAGTACTTGCGGTCAAACCGCACCCAGAAGTCCTGAATAGTGAGAGTATCCCTCTCCTCCACGGTGGTAATCGACTCCCACCACTGTAGTGCAGATCCAACAAGCTTGAAAGCAGCTAGCACCTTCTTCTGAACGTCCGTGCACTCATACATCCTTAAGTGCCTCTGTATATCCTTCCTCCATTGGCTCGAGACTACCACATCTGAGCTACCTGCAAACTCTGGCGGATGCGCTTTCTGAAAAGCGTCACGTACACGTTCCCAAGAAGACGGGAATGCATTTGCCTGTACTGGCGCGGCAACCGGTGCCTGAGGTGGTGCCTGCTGAACAACAGAAATTGCGGCATTTACCGCTTGGGCTACTATAGCTGCAACTTCAGCGGCGTTCATCATGCCCTGAACTGGAGCGGGCTGGGGTTCGGGCGTTGCATCCCTGGGAACTCGTCGTGCACGTCGTGGAGGCATCTGAAATAAGAACAAAGTTTATAAGTTCGCTGTTATAAACTTAAAATAGCTGAAGAATGAAGCATACACAAAAGGAGTACAACAGTCCTAAAATATAGGGCTCTATATCAAAGAAAGCTTAGCGGAAACATAATAAGCCGTCAGATCCTAAAGGACACTAGAACCTGATGCTCTGATACCACCTGTGACACCCCGACTAATTAAATACCGGGTAGCTACTCCTTTTTTAAATTAATTCAAAATGCCAAGTTGGTCCAGTTAATAGCATCATTGTCGAAAACATTTTAATGATTACTAACCACCTAGTGGTTACAAAATAAGTTGCCAAACTTTAATTTAAGTCTGATTAACATGCAACAAGTGTAATGAAGAATAATAACATCATTCACCATAAAGAAGTAAATAGAATAACAATCACATAATGTAAATAAAGTCTGGAGGAAAACTCCTCACTACAAAACCACAACTGAAATAACTAAACTGAATACTGAAACAATACATGCCAAAGTCTGAAAAACTGTAATGGAAAGATGTCTCTAATAGAAATGGGCAACATGCCCTACAACTGATAGAATACTGAATATAGAATCCAAATGATAGAAGCGTCTAAAAGCAATTCCCTGTAACTTCCACAAACAGCTACAGCTCGTCACCTGAATGAGTATCTTATGCATGGTGTCCTTGTGGCTGGGCACCTAAAATGGTATTACAAGAAAAATAGATTTGAAATCAAACGGGTCAGAGCCCGAATGTGGAGATATTTTAAAAACCTGCAAGTGCTTTAAAAACATTTAAAACATTAAATGCAAAGTACATGTTAGGACGTGCACTCACCTGATATTCTCACCTCTCGTCTAACTGTGCACTCCTAACGTAAGTACCCATCTAAAACGACACAAACCACTAGCTAAGTAACATCAAATATAGCTAGACTTTCATAGGTCCTACCCTTATTACTCGGTTCCATTAACATTATAACGATCTCAGTTTAAATAGGTGCTTAACGTAAATTCAGGTTCTCATACAAGAGTAATACAACTCGTTATAAATTAACCCTCTATGTTATTCCATAGTTACACACAATACTATATAAAAGTTCCCAGTTTATTAAGCGTATATTTCCACAACATAAATATACAATATAAGCATCCCGAGACTAAGCTGCGGTGCACACATACTCTGCTATCCATCCCGGTACATCACGTACATAAGGATCACATATTTCGAATCTCTCAGGAATAGTTCAGATAACACAAATCACAAATAGTGGAGCCGAACACAGTCACATCACATGGGTCACGCACATACCTACGCTCCCACGATCAGCGGACTTACTAACATCCCAATAAGTCTTTCTCTGACCTATGTTCATCGAGGTAACCAGTCTAAATCCGGGCAACACAAGGATTAGAGGGCCCTAAGCGAACGCAAACCTCCCGTGATAGCAAGTATGGTAGATATGTCATACACACAAAGCATATACCAATACTAAGTAAACACACGTCTTAGTAATCCCGTAGTTTAATTGTAGTACTATACTCATTCTAGTACCAATATATAATTTATACACTTTATACGATTCCGGTTTATAATCATACGCGCCATAATTTATTCTCACGTCGTAGTAGACACTCACGTCTCAACCCAAACGGTCCATTGATTTAAATCACTCGTATATAATTTACTCCTCATAATAACCCAAAAGTCCCAAATCTATCAATACATCATCAAAGGAATGTTATCTCTACCCTCGAACAAGTTTACGGGACTCCCAAAATCAAAACAGGCCAAAAAGGCCTAAACTGCCAGCTCGTTAGAAGTCTCGTTCGAACGAGGCTGTTCGAACGAGATTCCAGTTCGTTCGAACGAACTGTACCTTCTAACGTGATCTCGTTCGAACGAAGTTCCCTTTCGTTAGAAGCGACTGGTCAACTCGTTAGAAGCTCGTTCGAACGAGCTCGTTCAAACGACCTGGGAAGGTCTTCTAACGAGGGACCAGTTTCGGCCCATATTTTTCCCAATCTCGTTTTTCACCATTTCTACTCCTCAAATCTCCTCTAAAATTAGTCCCAACTATTGTTTTAAGGTCTCTAATCAATCCTAAATATACTATAGTCACATCCTAACACATTTTAAAGGATTAATTCATCCTAACATCAATCAATTTACAAATCTCTACACTTTTCCCCCAATTATTCAAGAACATAAACCCTAGAATTTGTAATCGTCAATTAGTCCATTCTAGATCCGTTTTTGTTACATCAAACATATATTAATACCAGAATAATCATCTCTATGTGATTCTACATGCAATTTGTCCTCAATATTCAAGTTCTAAGTCCAATTAACATGGGTTTTCATTTATCTTCCAAGAACAATTGTAAATCTTCTAATTATCTAACATGGAAGAAACATTCTCTGAATTAAAAGAAATTAAATCACTTGCCTCGATTGTCTCTGAATTTGGTGTTGATTTTTTAAAGATTTTCTGCAGAATTCCTTCTCCTTCTCTCCCTCTCTAAGCTTTCTTCTCCAATGGCTATGGTGGCTAGGGTTTGTTTATGGAAAGTAATAGAACCTAATTCTAATAACCTACGTAACCTATTGGGTTAACATGGGTTGGTTAGTGGCTTAGTGGGTCAAACCCACATCAGATTTACTTCTCTAATTTTCGTCATTTTTAATTCCTAAAAATACGAAATTACCAAAATACCCTTTATATTGCCGGTATGGCCTAAAAATACCCCGGGACCCAAACTACACCCCCGACTAGTGTTTTCTGACTATCTCGACCCTTCCGGACGCGTTGGCGCACTCAAAACGACCATACGGTTAATAGAATTTAAATTCACTATTATAAATAAAATAATTATATCCTGACGCGACTGTCACACGCGTCCCAATAAAATGACCAAATTGCCGTATATCAATCTCACGACAATTTCATAATTCAACATTCATATAACATCATGTATACTCAATATAGTCAAATACCAACTCACAACTCGCTAGCATTTTACCCGGATTAATTCCCAATTAATTCTCATTTAATTAATTCATCCCCAAAAATAAATATAACCAAAAGTACGGGGTATTACACCCAAATGACTCGAATACCCCCGTGTGGGCCCGGTTATGTCTAAAAAGGCCCCAGATCCCAATTACTAACCATATGTACACTATTTTGACTATCTCAACCCTTTCGAAACCAACCGTGACCTTGAAATCGCCGTTCGAATCACCCTACAATAATTTTCTATCTCAACCTCATACAGTTTACCCGTGACTCCCGGTTGAGATATAACGTTGTCATGTCACTATTGATTGTTATGGCGTAAAATAATTATTTACTACTCACTTAGTAATTATGTTGCACAAAAATTAATCATTATCTCTCTCGATTATATAATTTTCCTCAAAGTACTCCTCTACGATCTCGTCCATTAGGCTCACCGCGTGAAGATCATCTTCTTCCCCCGTATGTTGGGCTATATGGAAGATGTTAGTCTATAAGGTCATATTCCCAAAGGTGAGTTGCATCTGCCCATTTCGAGTATTGATAATTGCGTTAGCCGTAGATAAAAATGGCCGCCCAAGAATAATGGGAACATGATTGCTCGAGGCGAAGGAGGGTTCTGTGTCCCAAATGACAAAATCTACCGAAAAGCCCTTTTACTTTTACTTTTACTTTTACTTTTAAAGCCCTTTTACTTTTACGTGTCTTAGTGAATTTATGTGCCTTGTTATGGAAGTTAATGATTAACCATGAATCGCGCTGCATTTTTATGGAAAAATTAATCAATATGTAATGAGAAACATCAACACTTAGTGGATTCTTATTTTTGTTATATATATATATATATATATATATATATATATACGCAATCAGAAAAGAAAATAATTTAAAATATAAATTTTCAATAATCTATATAAAGTAACATATATGTTATATGAGTACTTTAGCAAAACAGATGTAAATTATAAATAAACCATTCAATATGTATTGTATATAAGTAATTGTAAAATATGATAAGCTAGATCATATAAGATTATAGCTTCTCTGGCTTATATGAAAGAATAATTGCATTAGTAAAACAAATGTAAATTATAAATAAACTATTCAATATGTATTGTATCTATAGGTAATTGTAAAATACGGTAAGCTGGATCATATAAGATTATAGCTTCTCTAGCTTATAGAAATCGACATTAATGTTAGCCAATAAAAGACCATATGGACTCCATGGGTAGAAAATGCTAAAATATAATAATAAGGAACATAATCGTTAAGGTAAATTAATATGTGAATATTATAGATATCCACCAAACAAAAACACACAAAAAATGCACTCGTACCATATTTTCTACAATTTCTTTTACAAATTGATGTGGTAAGTGATATTAGCTATAACTTTTTATTTTTAAAGTCTTAATTAGTCGGGCATAATTATTTTATTATTTTTTATTTCCATAGGCTTGAGGAAATTTTAGCATTAATCTTTTCTTTTGTAAATATTTTATACTTGCATGACAAGCAATATATATTCATATGTACGTTTGTAACTCATTTTAAAATTATTAGAATTTTATTTTCTCTATATATTTATTTATTATATATATATAAATATATATACAAATGTGTTAGCATTAAAGACTAGTGTACAATGCATCCATCTATTCATCTCCCCTTAATTTATATTCTGGAAATCTTGTGTACGAACTCCTATTCATCTCCCCCTAAGTTTATACCTTTTACTAGCATGCAGGCCACGTGATGCGTGGTCGAATTTATCTAAACTTTATTGTTATGTTGTTGTAGCATGTTTCACACATTATATTCTAGGAATTAAAGAAAACGGTTTTAAATTAATATCAAAAGTACACAAACAATGCATAATCAAAACCAAAAATGCATTACACAATAGCAACAAACCTTGAACTAAAACCATTAATTATGAATACATACAAAAAAAATATAATACTGAAATTAACATCTTTACCTTCAGTTGTCAAACATCAAAAGCACAACTTTAGTTTAGTACAACTTCTTCTCCGCTGGATCGATTCTGAATAAGAACAAAACTAAAATAAAAAAATATTGTAAACCGAGTAATGTAATGAGAGAGAAAATATTAGTATATGTTTATTTAATAGTTGTATATGACACATCGGCCGAAAAGCGCTCCATTATCATTATTTTCCCTAATAAATTCTCCGCGTCTTCGACCATGATTTTGATTACCTCCAAATTCAGTCGTAACTTTCTCCAGATCTTGTTTTCTCTTGGAACGTCTTCAACATCATTCAAACGATCACACAAATGCGTAAGAAAAGGTGAAACAATTTGATCTGCCATTCACTAAACTTCCTTTACCATAAATATTTTATTTATCAATAAATTCTCATTTATCGATAAATAAATAATCCCTTTAAGATAATAATTATTCTCCATCCCGAGAGTATTCATTTATCGAGGTTTTAATATATATATATATATATATATATATATATATATATATATATATATATAAATAGAGAGAGAGAGAGAGAGAGACCAAACATTAAATATGAAAATTCATGTCCAAGTGCATAATATATATTCAAATAATGAATAGTAAAAATGAAATCATTGTTTAAAATTATATCACGTTTTTGTTATTAAAATTATCTTTTCTTGGCCGCAATAATTTGGTTGCATTTATTTGTTTTGTTTTCTAACTCAATGACCAATTTGATGATTATTTATATGGTGGGAATATTTTTCTTTTATAACAATGATAAGTGAAAGCCACATCTTTCTCTTTTCCAATACTACATATTTCACACAAAATACAATTTGACCCACATGTTGTACCTTTTTATATCTCAAACATATAAAATCCACAGTGATTTGCATCGATTTAGGTCCTTCATTAATTCCGCCATAAAAAATTTAACATATAAGTTATCCATACCATAGGTCTTATTACATGCATATAAAATTGTAACATATAATAGAAGCCTGGATAGTAAAATAATAAATGAAAGATAAACATGAATATTAGAAAAAACAAAGCAAACACAAAAAGAGATGTGGAGAGAAACAACAAATTTGTAAGAATGAGTAACATGCACCTCAACATATGCCGAAACAAACCCATAATAGTGAACCTAATAATAAATTTAACGTGTTTAAGATATCTCGATAATTGAGGTTGACAATTAGGACCTTATAGCATAAAAATGTTCACAGCTTTTTTTTCCCCGAACAGATCAAGTGATATGTTCACACCTAGTCCCTGTTGAAGAGAATAAATCTAGGAAACAAAATAAGGTTTAAAGATGAAAAACAGGGCACCGGTCTTGAGACCGCGGTCGACCGCGTCTCAAAATTTTACTTAAGAAGAAAAGCAGAAAACTCGGATTAGAGGGGCTGATCGACCGATCAGGGAACCGCGATTGACTGTACACCGAATTTTATGCCTTTGTGGGAAAGCAGTGTGCCCTACCCCAAAGGCCTGGTCGACCGGTCCTGGGACCGCGGTCGACCGGTCATAGCAGACCTATGACCCTTTCTTCTTCCAAAACTAAAACCCAAGTTCATACTTTTAAACCCCAATCTCATTTCCCAAATCACCACTCATATACATATAACCACACCCATATTAAACTTCAACTACTCTCTAAATCACATTAACCCTACAAATCCAAGGTTTAATCACTTGTATTTAAACATACACATACGTATATATACAAACCCAATAATTTCCTCCAATCAACCAAACACACAACTATCATACAATTTATCCATCTTAGATCATATATTAGCAAGTAGAAAACTTGCCTTAAAGTTGAAATCTCAGATTTCTTTGTGGTGGATGCAATCTCCAATCTTGAATCTCTCTGTTTTCTTCTTTCTTTCCAATTTCTCCACTCTTCCCTCTCTCTCTTAGTCTCTCTAGGGCTTGTGGTGTGTAATGGAAGGAATGGAAAAGGTTAGGAGACTTAAATGGTAAATACCACATTAAAATGACTCCCAATACGCGTTTAAGTTAAAACCAGTCAAAAGTGCCCAAAACGTAAAAATACAATATGGCACTTATTTTGACTGTCTCGCACATTTCGGGACTAACTACACCCTCTAAACTGGCATCCGGTAATTTTATAAATTATTTCAAGTTTCGGTTTCATTTAAATCATAGTGTCATTTAAAACATATAACACCATAAAACATGCAACCTGCTGATATTTACTTACACATACCGTAAATATGCATCAATCTAGTAAATATTAACTTTCAACTCCTAAAATTAATATTTACTCCAGTTCCAACATTTTATCTAATTACCTTATGCGGTAAATTAATTTAAAATTTGCCTCCTAAAAGCGAGGGTTGTTACATCATTACATAAGGAGGCCTAATATATATATATATATATATTTATCACATGTCCGAACTGTTTTTTTTAAATGGTATTAAAAATATTTTTGAATTCATTTTTTCTGTGCGGTATTTAAACAT